>OX463847.1:3444574-3791246 GCA_949825065.1 Odontocerum albicorne | reverse complement strand
ACTATTTTAATAAGGGTAATTTTCTCAATCTTAGTTCTTTACTAGAAGGATGACTATTTTTAATAAGTGTCTTTTCTCAATCTCAGTTCTTTACCAGAAGGTGACTATTTAAATAAGAGTATTTTCTCAATCTCAGTTCTTTACCAGAAGGGTGACTATTTTAATAAGGGTCTGTTCTCAATCTCAGTTCTTTACCAGAAGGGTGACTAATCTCAGTTCTTTACCAGAAGGATGATTATTCACTTATATTTTATCTGTATTATATTTTAGTAATTTAACTAATTGTTTTTTTTTATTTTTTTATAAATTGTGTATGAGTTTTTCTTTTGTTATAATTATTTATATACATTAAGCGATTTCATACACCATGTATATTCTGAATCATTTTTATTTTTCGATGATGTATATATTATATATTTTGTTTAATAATTGTTGCTTTAATTGGTAAAGTGCTCTCAAGTATTCTTTATATTTTCAATAAACACAAGTGATTCAATTTGAGTCAACTCAATCTCACTCCTTAGAAAATCAGAAATAAAGACTATGTGGTGTTTAACTAGAAAACAGAAAGAAAAAAATAAATACAGTCATTAGAAGAATGTGTAAAACCGAAAAAATAGACCAATAATCAACTAAAGAAGAAGAAGACTGAATTTCTTACAAGTGTGTTGTTTTTTTAATTCAGTCAAGAAATAGATATTGTATTATTTATAGTTAAGGCATTAACATTGTGTAGGCTTAAAGACATTGTAATTTGTTTTATCAAACACTGTTTATTCCACTTTTTGTAACGGTATAACCCTACTGGTTTCAAGGCTTTCACCTCATCATCAGAGCTTTCACCTCATAATTTCAAGGTTTTCACATCATCCTCTAATGATGAGGTGAAAGCCTTGAAACCGGTATGGTTATACCGTTACAAAAAAGTGGAATAAACCGTGTTTGATAAAACAAATATTAAATATTGCTTTCAACGGATTCTGCTTTTCATTGCATAAATGATTGCACTAAAATGGTAGAATTATGAGTGGATCCGTTCATGTGATAGTTTGTTCAATACTCCAAAATGGTTTCTTCGCCGTTTATTTTAAACCATTTTATAAAATTTTAGGTTGAAATATCTATTTGGTGAACGTACTATCACTTATAGACACCTCGCATGGAGTCTTAAGAAAACTACCAGGTTGAAAATCCAGGTAGAAGATGATCTATCTGTGTGGGGATAGTGGAGATACCACCCGTTGCTTTATTGAGAAATAAAGAAACGTAAGGAACTTTTAATATAGAACCCCTACTGCCGAGGAAAGAGAGGAATAATAATAAAAAAAACAGGGGTACATTCACTGTACACATTTCAGTCAATTTGGTGATTCCGATACATTAAAGAGAGTGGCTGAAGAACAACTTTGTCTGCAGTCCCATTAATCGAGTCGGGTTTAGAACCACTAAGAATAGCTAAGATACTCGTAATTCTTCCTACACGTGTTGCCAATACCACCCTGCATGCGAAGAGACAACAGCACTCGTGAACGTCTAGCGTTTGAGATTATTGTAACCAGATGAACACTTTTGACCAGATTGGGACCAATATTTTTTTTCGAGTACCATTGGAAATTAAACTCAAATTCTATTGTTGAAAGTTAAGCGTCTTACTAACTAAGCTATAGATATCGCCCAAAATGAAGAAAGACAAAAGCCGAAGAAGCAGTTGGATGGAGGAAATCGGTGGAGTGATTGTGCGTGGATAGACTAATACTGGACTGGTGAAGACAAAATAATTGGCAGGACCTAAAAAAAGGAAGAGCTCTGTTATGCCGAGGTTGCAACACCAACTCGAAAGGAGAAGAAAATTATTTTTGATGATTAAATAGGCCTTAGGTATAGCTTTATTCTTGTTTATAAAAAAAACTTTGTTTATTTACACAATGACTGATTTATTACCAAATGATCAACTCTAAAAAAATATCCATGCATAATTTATTTTAATGTGTGAATTATGGAAGATTTGCCTTTTCTTATTAAGAAAATACAGTACAAATGTGAAAAGAAAGCGTTGTAGAGTAAGATTAAGGAAAGAAATGGTTAACTCAAGTTAATTATACTCGTATTTTAAAATAAGGAAAATTAAGAGGAAAAGAAATCTTAGGAGCTCTATGAAAAGGTATATGGATGTGAATGAGACGAAATGTGTGTGTCTAAATAGGTAAGTCTGACGATCTGTCTTTTTCGTCTATCCCTGCAAGGAAATGCCGTGGTGGTATGTATGCATATAAAAACTTATCAATTTTATTTAAACAAAAAAAAAAGAAATATATAAATCTAATTGAATTTTTTTTAAATTTAAATGACTACTTGCATATTTATTTATTCACACACAAATCCTTCGGGAGTCTGTGTTATAAGCAAAGGCTCCCGAAGCATTATCTGTTGCCTGACTAGTCCACCTACAGTATTAGCTGGGACGACCAAGGTCTGAGTGAATGTGATGGAATACAAGTAGCCTGAACGAGTGGACATGTTCTTGCTAAATAATTAGTTGTAAGAATTGTTATCTAAGTATAAGTAATATGTAGGTGTTAATTCTTTCTAAGAAATCATATATTAAGATTATAAAAATAAAAATAAAATTACATGCACGAAAATAAGATTAAGTAAGTTCATAAATTATAATATATAAATAAGATTAGTTAAGTAATAAATTTGTATAAAGGTATAGCCGTGACAAATATTTGAACAATATATTATTTGTTTAATAAAAAAAACAAATCCTTCGATCCAAAGTATCTTCTATTTTTCTTCCTTCACACCTTTCCGATGTTAAATAGCCTTCCATTTTTCCACGGTTTACCACTTTCTATCTTTCAATTCTCTGTTAAATTTGAACTAGGTAAATAAAGCAAGTATTAAATATTTATTAAAAATGAAATTTGTGTTGATAAAAAAACGTAAAAATTCAAAATGATCCCCATAAAACAGTTTTCTTTCTGAAAATATTATAAAGATTGCTACCTTTGAAAACAATATATCAGCCCCATAAAGAGTAAATTGCAGCCTTTAGATCATAAAAAGCTGTTAAGATTCAGTGAATCTTAAAAATTCCGTATTATTATCCTCGTACGGAGAATATTTGACTTTTTAAGGCTTTTGATGTGAGTAAATTCTTTTAAATTTACATACTATAACGATGTTTTTAAAATTTTCCATCATTCGCTCGTTCATTTTCCTCGAAAGAAAATGCGATCATCGACGTGCCTGTTTATATAAATATGTACTTGAACGTTAAAAAAATCAACGTATTGTTAATGCGGAAGAAAGACGCAAGGTAAAAAAACAGTATATTTGGAACTTAGTAAATTACATTTGTATCGGACGTATGCGTCACCTTAAACATATAATGTATTTGTTTTCTTGTTTGTTTATATTTGTATAATATTGGTATGTATTTTTTGATGTGATAATTTTATGTTTGTTGGGGTTCGTGTTGTGTCCCGACCGTAACGGAAATGTGCCTTATACGCGGCCATTGCGAGAGAGTATCGCGAGCCGGGCGGCCCATGCATGCGAAATCTTCTGAAAAAAGTGACATTTCGCAAGTTATAACGGCATGCACGGGCAGAAACAGGCGCTTGCGATGAGGGATTGGCTGCACACAAGGAGCGCCAAACGTAAATAATACATTACCAGTTCACTCTGTCTACTGCCTTTTACTTGCGACCATTTACTACCTGCCTAAGAGGAATCTCTTTTACCTTTCACCGATCTACGACTCTTCAACGTAAGCTGAATTCTCCGAGCATCGAGCAGCAACCTTCCACCTATTGCCACATTTTTTGTACCTGTGCCGTACAACATTATTAGGAAAAAAATATGACTTGTTAGAACCTCAATAGTAATGTGGTTTTATTCATAAGTTATGATTATTAAGACAGAGTGTAAGAGTGTGCATTAGATAAAAGTGAAAAATATTCAACTGAGTCAAGGAAATGTTTATCTGGAAAACTTGTTCGCATTGGATTGCCGTACAATGTGCGATATTGAAAGAAAAAAAGCGATAAGCAAAATAGTGAATGGTGATTTATACACTGTCAACCGACCGAGTTATTTCAAGAAACGTAAAGCTGGCTGTTCGTAGTGAAATCTTAATCGTAACGTCAGGGTATGCAAGTCAAACTTGGACGTGACATAAAAATTAATGTATGATAAATGCAATAGAAATTAGAGCTTCGTGCAGTGGAAAAACAATATTCGAAAAAAATAAGGAATGGACGATATAAGAAAAAAAGCGAATTGACTCTTAAAAATCTTTCAGTTTATTTGAAAGAGATATGTAGCGATTCTGACGAGGACCTTCAGATCGGACGTGCTGGATGTTTTTTTGTGTTTTTCAACAGGCAATGAATCTTTTGAAATGTCTGATTTAAGTAATTTGTCTTTTGCAAAATTATATTAATATCCTAGTAAAAAAATCGACCCTTTACACTCCCTGGTTTTAGTGTGTTATTGAAACATTTTTTTAACTCCCATCTCCCGAAATTAACTTTTTTGTATATGGACACTATCAGTGCTTCAAAACAGTCGAAATGAGAGTTAATTATATACAGTAAAAATGGCCGATTTATCTATGTGCCAATCTTTTTTAACCATTCATTTGTTTTTCAAAAATGTCTGGAATAAAAATCAGTTTGAAACACATTTACTAAAGGAAATTAAAACCGTTACCCGCATGTTGCAAAACAAGTAGATTACCAACTAAGCTACAAAGGTCATCGTAGTGGAGAAATATATAAGTTTGTTTAGTTCCAATAATTAATAAAAATATATATTATCATATACGATATTTTTTGAACAGTGGTTTCTTACAAAATATATCCATAGTTTGTGCTTTGCACTACAGTGAATGAAAAACGTTTTGACTGTCCATACTGTTCAACAGCGCATCTCTTGACCGTAATTTTGAAATAAAACAGAGTATCTCTGGAAAGAAAGAATCCATTTATAAAGTTTTCCGTAAGTAATCCAAACTACCCCGAGGATATTTTCGTTATTTTTGAAGATGAATAAAAAAACCATTTTTAAATATATCAATGCACCATCCCTCAAAATTTCATTTAATACAAAATACCAATGAAGGCAGGTGTCAGGGAAATGGTTAAAGATTGTTATATGATTTTAAGAAGTAAGTCTTGTGCCTTCTTTGACGCGCTTGAGTAAGTGAATTAAACAAATATTAAATTATAGTTATTTTGATGTTGAATAGTTTTTTTTCTCTCTACGTCAATAAAGATAATCGAACATCTTTAAATATATTTTCTTACCGTTTTACGTCCTTGAGAAAATAGTTAAAAAAATATCCAGAATAATAATGAAGTCTGGAGATAACTCAACCGAGAATTATTGGAAATACGGAGGCGTAAATCCGATTTGTAATGGAAAGATGATAAGCTCAAAACTTCGCCAGTCTTTCAAAGGATATTCATATTTATATAAAGTACTTGTTTAACAATAAATAATGATTCTTGGTTCTCTGACATTTTTGACGATATGCCGCTGAAGTTGTTTTGATGTGAAACTGCCTTAAAATGTAACTGATTGCTATTATAATAATATTAATTAAAATTTTACATTTCACGCCGAAGTCGGAATGATATGATTTTGTGAGGAAAACTGTTTTTATGATGGAAATCTGAGAAGCTGTGAATTTTCGTATGTATATTGCTGTGTTCGAAGAATGTTGTTTTTTATTGTCTTATAAAACACTTTCATTGTATGATATATAATACGAACTGGCAGGCTGGTAGCCATGTTTATTAGTTATCTTTTCTTACAAACCAGAAGTTAATTATAATAGTAAAAAAGGACAATTTATATAAGTTAATTATAATAATTAAATTGATCAGTATAGTATAATGTGTCATGCCGATGACGCTGCAATATAAGCAGGGGGCGAAGATGATCTTCAGAGAATGCTCTACAAAATTCACCTTGCTTCTATGCAAACTGATCATCGATAACGTACCTATCGAGTAAGTCATGCGATTCACTTACCTAGGTGTAGATATCTCCAGCAACACTGACCTATATAGTGAAGTACGAGTACAAACTATTATAATAAAGTGACAGTTTGGCTGGCTGCCTGCGAGACACTATATGGAGAAACAAGCACATGCGAACGGAAAGGAAGGTCAGGATATATAAGACATGCGTCCGCCACATCATGACGTATGGGATAGAAGTGAGAACCGATAACAACAGGACAAAAAACCTTCTCAGAGTGGCGGAAATGAGAACCCTACGCTCCATCGCAGGCAGAACTCTTAGAGATCGGATCAGAAATGAGACGATAAGTTCTATCTGTGGTGCTGAAGACATACTCGTAGTGAGGTGGGGAAGAAGCAGAATGCGCTTCTGGAGGGATCATGTGGATTGTATGGAGGATACAAGACTGGCAAAAAATTGCTAAGACTGAAAACCCTAGCAGCAGGAGATTACCAGGAAGGCCGCCGAAAATGTAGAAGGACAGCTAGACGTCATTATCCCAGGACAGCCCACCGTCACAAACAGGTCATACGACCTAGACCAAGAGGAAGAAGAAGAATTATAATAATAAAAATTACAATTTATATACCGCCGCTCAGAGATCAAACTCACATCAAGGGCGCTGTAACTCGGGAATGGAACCCACTATTATTGAAAGATAATTTTTTTCATAAAATAAGTAAATAGAAGTTGAATGTGAGGCTAAGAAAGAAGTGGCTGCGGTCATTAAATTAGATGCTTCCTCGCATCTCTATACATACAGAAAAACATATTTTGTAAGAAAACTGCTGAAAACTTACTAAAGAAAGATGAACTACAAAGAAACCTTTGTAGATCCTCCGATTTGCGATGATGACAGTAGTACATTCGCCTAAGGTGTAGGTGTATGTGTAAAATGTTCAAATAACGTCATAAATTTTGATAAAATCTCCCAAAAATGGCTGTCTTGATAAGACCTCCCAAAAAAGAATTTTAAAGGGGTTCTAGGTGAATACCAGACCGGATAATCATTTTTTTAAATATTGGGTTCGTTATCCCCGGACCGGAAGACAAGTGTCTTACCACCTAGGCAATGGAGGTCATCAACATAAATTTATTCACCCCTTTTTGTCAATACTTAAAATATCCTTAATTGGTTAGCTTTTTCTATATTAGACTCTTTGAGTACATTCTCGCCATGCGGCTAATTAATACTACAAACATAGTATCTCCAATTACCTTCAAAATTCCCCCTATATACTCGTATATCATAGAATGCATCTTTTGAGTAATCAATTTGCTGGGATTTTCGATGTATTTGTTGAGCTTTAAAATAAGGCTGATCGAAGAATTTATAAAGTGTCGAATTTGTTATATACTATTCATTCCGCATGATTGTCATTAGTGACACTTGATGTAGTGATGTGCGGGCTGTTGACTAGAGACGTTCCCGTATCAGATAATCAACTGGATTAATATAATTTTGACATTTTTGAAATCATTTTTACTTATGCATTATTTGAATTGTTTTATTGTGTTGATGTATGCGTTTATTCGGTTTTGTTGAATTGTTATAAATTGTATTTTTTCCATTTCAAGGTTTGTTAACATTGTAAATGAAATACTTGCACCTTTTTTAAATAATTTTGTAAGATACAATGTATATTTAAAATAAAAAAATTAACTGGTGGAAACTAGATAGATATGGAAAATATGAGAGAGACGTTCATAGTCACATATAATACCAAACAGCAGATATTATTTGCAATGATTTCTGGACATCAGGAACTGGACGAGCATAAGAGTGGAAAATATGTTCAGGGTGCCGGAAGACCGGTTCTACTTTCCTGAAATTGTGGGGGATGTTTGTTGCGCACGATGGACTACGCTCTACACCTACATTCAGCGACGGAAGTAGAATCCAAAAAGAAGATAAATATTACAAATATAAATTTTAAAATCTCTTGAGATGTGTAAAGAGGAGCTAAGCGGGACGATTCCAACTGTTAGAATGATTATTTATATTATCTCTGTCCGCTCATATACAATCGAATAAACATGGAACGGAAATGAGCAAAAAATAAAAATAACGAAACATAATTGAAATTTCAATTTTATTTGTAACATAATTTAAATGTCTGTAAACCATAACGCTATCGTGATTTAAAATCCTAAGTCTAAAATATATATGCGTTTCTATTAGAATAGGAACTAAGAAAAGGTTGATTAATGGACACACGAAACTTATTAATTGACAAACTTTTGTTTATTTATTTAACACTTTTATTGCAAATACAATCAGGTGGGCAAATATTGCCAGGCGGCAATCTCTTCCAACCAACCAGACAAAAGTAAATGAAGCAAGTTACGTGGTCGCATAAATCATTCAAATGACTATCCATCCCCACGAAATCCATAAACACATACGTGTGCATATGACCACGAACCCCACAAAGACGAACAATCACTCGAACATTATTTTTCATATAAAGTGAGATATCATCAATCAAAATGAAAGGAAGGGATGGTGGAGAGGAAAGGAAAAGAAAAATCAGGAATGAAACACGTTATTTTACTTAATGGAAATTAAGAGTTTTTCTTATATGTTATGTGTGTCTAACAATTATTTACACTATCATAAATGACTAAACCAATTTTCAAGTCAGAAGTGCAAGGTGCGCACGGAAAAGGTAGCACGAGAAAAGGATGGCTTGATTAAGTATACTAGAATTAGAAAGAAAGTAGATAAAATAAAAAGTATGAATATAAGAAGATTGAAGCATGACAAGTTGTATGAATTTGGACGATGCGAAATGTACGTGCTAGGATAGAATAGCTTTTTCTGTATATGTGACGTAATTACTCGTAAATGTGTGTATTTTTAATTTAAAATATTTTCAGTTCAGAGAATAATATTTCACGTTTCAGAAGCTTAATATTTAAACAAATATGCCACCCGCATTAAAATAACTTTGAAGTATTTTTTTTTTTTGGAAAAAAAAGGTTATTTAAATTCACCAATGTTTGAATTTGAAGTAAAACTGAAAAAAAAAAATTAAATACAATATACGAGTACATGCCATGGAATGACACTTCGTTAATATTCGTGAAACTTCGGCCGTGCCGAATTTTTATTTGGGCGATTGTATCAATACGGCCGGTATACATATATACAGCGAACTGTATTATCAGTCGCTACCATACTAACGTGAAGCTAGTCGTACATGTCAAACTGCGCCGTGCGGGTTCACGGCCGATTGAACGAACCGTTCATGTTTTATTAAATTGTTTACAACATTGTATTATTGAAATTCCCGACATTTAACTTTCCGCAAAATCCACGAAGTATTTTTAAATTTATTGAAGACATTTAACTTTTTTAAAATAACGTGCTCGTAAAGTTTGACAAGTTTGTGTGGAACTTTTTCAATGAAGATTGATAGTCAAAGTTTTCAGTTTGAAGTTTTAACGTGATTTTTTCTTGATTCTTCTTAACAATTTGCATTTGTGATAGCGTGACGTTTTCGTATAATACCGATTTAACTGTGACATTGGTAAATGTAATTCAAGGTCAGTGGTATTTTAGTGACGTAATATATTGGTCTTTTTGACAGTCGTAACACGTTGACGCTGTTGACAACGGTGGAATATTTTATCAAAAAGTTTACTTTGCTCTCGTGAAAAGAAATACAAACAGTTTAGAAGAGCAAAAACATTTCGCAACAATGGCAGTTTCACATATGAGAAATATATTTACTCAAATTCCCAATAGATGTTTCAAGTATGTTACCGTTTTGCCAAATAAATCATTTTCACAATGTGCCGTGTTATGTTCAAAGTCTGGAGTAACTTCAAAACCAGTATTCAACTGGGAGGATCCGCTTAATCTGGAATCACAACTCGCTGAAGATGAAATAGCCATGAGGGACACATTCAAAAGTTACTGCCAAGAAAAACTTTTTCCGAGAATATTAGAAGCAAACCGTAAGGAAATATTTCATAAGGAAATACTCACTGAAATGGGAGAACTCGGAGTATTGGGCTGCACAATAAAAGGTTACGGATGCGCCGGTGTATCGAATGTCAGTTACGGCCTTCTCGCCAGGGAAGTAGAGAGAGTCGATTCTGCATACAGATCAGCTTTTAGTGTCCAAAGTTCTCTAGCGATGGGGGCCATCTATATGTACGGAACGGAAGAGCAAAAACAAAAATATCTTCCAGAAATGGCGAAAGGAAAGTCTATTGGATGTTTTGGTATAACCGAACCGAACCACGGTAGCGATCCGAGTTCTATGGAAACAAGAGCTAAATACAATTCTAAAGCAAAAACTTATACTTTATCCGGTTCAAAGACATGGATTACCAGTTCTCCTATCGCTGACATCCTTGTGGTATGGGGTAAAACTGAAGACAGTGTCGTAAGAGGATTTATCATTGATAGAGCTCAAGTAAAATCAGGACTATCGACGCCTAAAATAGAAGGAAAATTTTCATTGAGAGCTTCTGATACCGGCATGATTTTAATGGACGATGTTGTTATACCTGAAGAAAATCTTTTACCAAATGTACAAGGATTGAAAGGACCTTTTGGCTGTTTGAATAACGCAAGATATGGAATAGCGTGGGGTGCTTTGGGAGCGGCAGAATCTTGTCTTCATATCGCTAGACAGTACACTCTTGACAGGAAGCAATTCAATCGACCACTAGCGGCCACACAGATAATGCAGAAGAAGATGGCTGACATGATAACAGATATTAGTCTCGGTTTGCAGGGATGCATCCAAGTTGGACGACTGAAAGATAAGGGCATGGCTGCACCCGATATGATATCGTTAATTAAGAGAAACTCTTGCGGCAAAGCTCTGGAAATCGCGAGAATTTCTCGCGATATGCTCGGAGGGAATGGAATTGCTGATGAATACCATGTTATCAGGCATGTCATGAATTTAGAAGCAGTGAACACGTATGAAGGAACGCACGATATTCACGCTCTCATTTTGGGTCGAGCTATCACAGGAATATCCGCTTTTGCTGCTGCCTAATTATTAATTCACATTTTCTTTGTTTATACAAAAAGCATTTTTACAGAACATATTCGTCTAGTCATAGAGAATGTCTTGAAAACAATTTTTTTTATTCATATTTATTTGCCGGATCAAATGCTTTGGGTATCACAAGAATGCCCGCTTTTGATGATGTCTAATTTTTTAATCAAATTTTCTTTGTTTCTACAAAAAGTATTTATTACAAAACGTATTTGTCTAGAAAACAAGTTATTTTTTTATTTCTAGCTGTCGGGTCAAATGTAGGAAGTGTTTTTTTTTTGTTGTAATTACTTGACTTAGAAATAAAAACAGACTTTATCGATTGTTATTAATCGATCGATTATTTCAAAATAAAAGACTTAAAAAAGAATAAAAAATTTACTACTGTTAGATTTGACACACTTGCGAGTTTTGGAGCTTCTCCACGTGCAGGGTAGTATTGCCAACCTGTGCGATAACGAACCGTGAGCTCCGTACCTACTCTAGTGGCTCTAAATCCGAAGACAATGTTGTCTCCCGACCACGATTTTCAACATATCTGTATAACCAATTCGGAACATTTTGAAGGAAACCATATGAATGAAAAAAAATCTAATAAATTAAATATAATTCTATTTTGAAAGACGGATTGAGTTTTAATTGCTTCAGAGAGTAAGTGAATCATTTAAATTGTAAATTTAAAATCCTTGAAAAATATTTTTTCACTTCGACGATCTTATTAATATGACCATTGTAATTTGCCATGTTTTTTTTTCAATATTTTGATGTGTACCATTTTTAATTTTTAGTTTAAATGTGATTTAATGTTACCACATATGTTAAATATTTTATTCAATGTTAAATTTATATTATAAGAATGCACATAATTATTTTTATGCAATATTTATACATATGTCCATATAAATATTTTTATTGTTTATACATACTATATTCGACTATGCATGTCAATACTCTCATTTTATGTTATTGTATGATAATGTAAATTATGAAAGAAGTATTTTTTTTTAAAAAGAAAAAAATAAATGTATTTTGAAATACTCATTACGTTTTCATTATTTTGATAAAGTACTTTTACATCCAGTCACTTGTGTATTTTCATTTTCTGTCAACGTTGAAAATAATCTTACTAAAGAAAATAACTTTTATAGCAAGAAGTTTCCAAGAATTTTATTCCTCTTCAGAGCAATAATAAGAGCTTGAAACACAAGTGGATAAAAATAATATTTCTTATTCCAACGTTTGAAGTATGACTCTGTTTAATAAGTCCTCAATTTCGTTGGTTGTTCATATGAATAAAACGTTTATTCGTTTTATGACAAAACCAATTTTAGAATTAAGAACATGAATTCTTCAAAATAAAGTTACAGGACTTAGTCAGCTGATTTTGCTGTATTAATTTCGCTAGTTCATTTTATGAAAAAGACAGAACTGAAATATTTTCAATGTATTTAGTGTAATATACAATTCTAAATAATATTTTATTTACAAAGCTTTTTTATATTAATTTAAAGATTGAGTAGATCTGGGGTTTTTAAAATTTCCGAGTTCATTAATCTCGAGATACCACTATACCTTAATGGTGCACAATATGTCGTTGCTGGGCAGAAGAGGATCTTCTCGCCACTCCAACGGCACTCATGAGCTGATCTTCCATTTCGATCACGTGATCTTATGTGAGAAAACAGCTCGATCCAAGCTGCGCAGACACGTGGATCGTTCCGAGTTGCCAGACAATGCTGACTCATGTCTGCAGCACACTGGCTGTTTCTCACACGTCTAGCCGTTGAGATGCCACCAGTCTGAGAACAGATGGTTCTTCACCCTCCACGATCCTGGGTTTCCTGCTCCCAGTCCTAAGGTGTCCGCATAAAGTCAGCGACTCTGGTAGACTGTTCTCATAGCGCTTTATCTGCCCATCAACCCTTCATTTGTCCACTACCTCCTCGCACAAGACGCGTTTTGAGAGCCTATGCTTCCCCATGCCTATCACATGTCCGGTTCACCTTAATTTCGTCTTTTCAATTATATCCTTTACAGGTTTACATTTGGATCGTTTCAGGATCGAGAAATTTGTGACATGATCACTTCAGTTGAATCAAAAATGACGACGAAGGAAACGTTAGTGGAATATTTCAAGGCTTCGAATGTGCTTTCTATAGGGAACCTATAGAAGTCTCGAACCCATAGATAAGGGCGGGGAGAACAATGACTTGAAGATTGATTTCTTTGTATACTAGAAGAGGTCGACATGACGTACAAAACAACTGCCGAAAATAAAATCATTGTTTAACGAAAGTTCATCACAAAACCAAAGAAAATCGATGGTGGAAGGTTTTTCGATGTAGTCAAAGTTCAGACTTTTTTAGAACTTTACATCTTTCATCTGCAAGTATTGCTGTTATCAGTGTCACTGATAATGAGAAAGTATCAAGTTTGGTTATTAATATCACGTTACCAACAAATCAAAATACGAGAAAAATGATGCAACTTTCTCGAAACTTTGGCACTTGTTGTCAATAAAACGTGGAATGAAATAGTAGAATAAATCTTATACCATATATCAGTGGTTCTTAACCGGTGTTCCGCGAAGATGTTACGAGTAATCCGTCGAATATGAAACATTTGATCGAAGTTTGGCTTCTTTGGATTCTTTTATGTTTTTTTTTGTAATCTGTAATTTTTATTTCTAAATAAAAACAATGTTCATGCATTTTTTATTGTTCGTTTTATGACTAGACGAAAGTGAGCATTTTCGACACCTCCTTCTGTTCGCGTTTAATCGAGGGAATAAAGCTGCCAAAGCTGCTCGCGATATTTGTGAAGTGTACGGTGATGATGCTATGAATGAAAGGACATGGTTTTTGCATTTCAAAGACGGAAATTTCGACCTGAAAGACATGGAGAGTTCCGAACGACCAGTGGACTTCGATGAAGACCGCTTAAACCATATTATTTATGAAGATCGCAACACACATCTTTCGTCTCTTCTACATCCATACACCGCACGCAGCTCTTCCGATTTCACTTCTCTACCACGTCTTCAAATCACATTTGCACTGAATATTTGTTTTGTTAGTCTTTCTGCATTCATTTGTTAGTCTTTCTGAATTAATTTGTTATTCTTTCTGCATTCATTTGTTAGTATTTCTGCATTCATTTGTTAGTCGTTTTGCATTCATTTGTTAGTCTTTCTGCATTCATTTGTTAGTCTTTCTGCATTCATTTGTTAGTATTTCTGCATTCATTTGTTAGTCTTTCTGCAAACCCTGTTTGAGTGCTCTTATTCATTTTACTCAACACGTTAGCCTTAAGTTCATTTCTAATCCCTTCGTTCCGGATTCGGTCATACATTGTCACCCCATGCATCGTTCTAAGTGTACGCATTTCTACATAACTTATTCGTATCTTTTCAGTATTGTTCCACGTCGACATTTCACTCCCATGCATCGAAGTTTTTGCTAAAATACTGTTATGAACTTTCATCTTAACATATTTTGATACTGTCCATTAACATTCTCCCAGAAGACCAACAATCACAAATGTTTTTCCCTATAGCTTTTATAATTAAAAACCTTTTGAATTTTTCAGTATATTCTGTTCTTTTTCTAAGCTCGTAAATACACACCTTGTGAAAATGGAGACCGCATCAAAGGCACTGAAACAAAACCAGCATAGCAAGGTGAAACACTGCAGATGAAAGGAGCAAGCATTCATCTCGGAACACGCGCCACGGAAGCAGCCAAGTGCTGCGGATATATCCTCCGCGGCCCATGAACAAGGCGAGACCCACCCATGCAAATGTCCTGCAACTTGCCTCTCAGGGCTGTTACACTCTCTTTTCTTATATTTTATATTTAAAAGAGCAAAACCTTGATAAGAGCGCTGTATTTGCATAAACTTTAAACGAGTTTGAATAAAAGTTAAAAGAAAACGTTTTTTCTATAACTGCGGGAAAATTTCACGGCTATTATCCTTCAGTTCCAAAAAAAATTAAGACTTTTTTTTCAGTTAGTTCGAGAGATTGCTGAAGTTTCTAGAGTTGCAGCCTCCGTTTTCAAGGATGTGTCAAAAAAAATCCGAACATGTGGCTTTTGCGGTTCTTCGTAATGTTTGTATAAGGTCTTCCGAAATATTGTAACGTGTGGTTTGGTTTATGATAATTAATTTAATGACGAAGTTAACAACAAACAAGCCCTGAATATGGAAACTACACCGTTTTCGAAACATCGGCATCATACACCATAGCGCGCGGTAAAACACTCCGAAAATACCTTATTCAAGTGATTACCGAACATGATTTTACAATATATTCGACAAAAAGTGTGGTAGGACAAAGTGAAGAAAATTTTGAAAAATTGGAAGGTTGAAAGAAAGAGAAATGTAAGGTTTTTCTATTTGTGAAGATTCATGGATATAGAAGACACTAAAAAAACACGTCATGAAAAGAAAAATGAAGACTCTAACCCTCCTTGCCAACTTCGAAAGGGGATGATTCTATGACCGTTCTCGTATCTATGAAAATGTTATTCAATTAAACGCAGCAAAGCATAGTTCAGATGAGTTAATTTAAAAATATTTGCTTGGTTTGAACTTGGAAGTTACTGGTTCGAACTTTTTAAAGGGTATTCTTTAAAAAATGGCGTTAAATTATTGAAAACGAGTTTCTTTTTATTAAATCAGCTGTCTTAATACAGCTCATCCATTGTTGATATATTTTTGTGTTATGAGTTTTAGTGAAAATTTTATTAAGTTGGCTCTGTCAGATCTCAATTGAGGCCAACTTAATTGGGAAGAAAGGAGAAATTGGAAGTTCGTTCAGGACCTAATTCGAAGCCTTTTGAGTTATATCTTCCAAGAAAGTCCTGTTGCATTTTTTTTCCGATGCCGGTATTGTATTGTTATACTCTCGTTGAATACAGTGCAACTGGGTGGTTTATTACCATGTGCCAATCTCTTCAAACATTATTAGAAAGGTGTTGACGAAGTCAGAAATGACAACCAGATTGATTTTTTTTAATAAATTGGTTTTTCTGTCGCTTGTATGCTAGAAAACCAAATGGAGCTCTTGTTAGCGATACTAGTATCTCTCAATCTCCTGTATTTTCTGTTGAGTTTTGAAGTTATCGTACTGATTAGGAAACAGTTTTATATCAAATAATAAAAAAAAGAGTGGTTGAATTTTGTCTGTAGACGAATTACCACCTCATTCTGAAACGTCTTGGAAGATCTGTTAATGTCTTAACAGTCTCCAAACAGGAATTGGGGGAACCAAGGACAACATGTCGAAATGGGGAACTTTGAATCTGCAGGGAGAAGCAGTACATGCGACACTGGCTGCTGTTATCGAAACGCCCATGGAAGGAAGAGGAAAGAGAAGGTGGAAGAAGACTTGGTTTATGGAACGCCCAGTGCTATCCAGATGGTAGAATTCTGGGTGGAGATAGTGGAATGCATTTGTCGCGAAAGAAGGTTTAACTGTAGTATATTGGAAAACTTTACGTGAAGTTATTTTATTATTCCATTTATTGTATCACAGCATCACCTGTATCTGCATTCTTCCTCGATACATGGAACGCCTAGAGTTGCTCAAGCTGCATAATTCTGGGCGGAAGTAATATGTTATAGTGCATTTGACACGGTAAAGGGGAAATCAATCACAAGAGAAATTGAAAGTTTTTTTTTCATATTAAATAATCGTTAAAGTATTTATTTAAAAAAAATGTTTTTCTTTTATTAAAAATCTGTTTTCTTAAATACAAGTTCTAGAACTCCACAAGTTTTCCTGTCATGAGGGCTTACGAAATTAAGTCCGATCTACCCTTATGTTATAATCACAAGGTCCTGATGCATCATCCAGCTAGTCCAGTCCACCTATAATATAAGAAAGAAGGACCAAGGTCTGAGTGAATGTGATGGAATGCAAGTGGCTTGCACGAGTGGACATATAACATACGTGCTTAATAAATTAGTGTTAAAATAATTAAGTTGCAATAACTATTTATCAGAAATAAAAAATTAAGATTAAAAATAAAATTACGTGTAGGAAATTAAAATTAAGTTAGTTCATAGATGTAATACATAAATTATATTAGTTTTTAATTTATAAATTTGTTTGCAGATAAAGCCTTTGGCAATACTCGTTATAGAGTACTTCATTAAAAAAATAATTCATTTTTAATAAATGGAAATAAACATTAACGTGATTTGAAAAATTACTTTAGGGGCAGATAAAATTAATCCGACCATGACAATTAAAAAAACAGTTGTTATTTATTTTAACTCAAAAATGTTTTAGCATATATAACATACGTTCAATTACTATTTTATAATGAAAAAAATATGTACACATACTGAGAGAAGTGTCTAGAATAAATTATCATTTTGTATTCCATTTTTGGATAGTACCATAATATAGTTATTATTCATTTTGTTTCTCAGTTTTATTTGTTATTTTGTCCTTTGTAACGTCGGCATCACGCCTTGAAATACAATATTACATTTCCAACATGGAGTGTCAACCTTGTTATATGAAAATTGTCTTCAGGGAAATCAAACGGCAAAAGGCTACGTTTAGCCTCGGGTTTTCGAGGCTGGCCAAGGTAAATAAAAATGGTATAAAATATTCCGTCTGTCCGTTTACCTAAAACGACGATTCTCAAACATTTCAAAATTGTGTTATTTTCATTGAATTTCATAACATAGATGACAATCAAGACACCTGTTTTAAAATCTAGGGGTTGCAAATTCAATTCCTGTTGGTAACCAATTTTCTTTAATAGAGAACCAGTCAAGTTGTCACTTATCATAACACTATTAATTGTGTATTCATTATTTTTTAATATTAATATAATTATTTATCATTTATTACATTTAAGTTGTTTAAAGTAAAACGTGGTGGATTTATTGCCACGTGACAATATCTTCCAACTAACCAGATATTTTGTATATCAAGTGTGGAGGAAAAATTTGACTGAAACCCTTTATAAAAATATGAATACCGACAGAAATAAATCTAACTGGCAACTTCTGGGTTGCAGGATCGATTGTGGTTTAGGGAAAGGTGTCTTATTAATTCGTCCACAGGTTGGAAGGTAAGACTCTTCCACAGGTTGGAGGGGTCACGGAAATCGATATTTGTTCTGTATATGATGGAAGTATTACAAAACTCAATACATTCGGGAACTGATCTGGAGTTGAGGGTGTTTGTGAGTATATATCGAGCTCAAAATATAGAGATTTTTGTTCTTGTGAACGTCAGCGCCGGAAGAATCTGACACGTACAATTTTTTATCGGAATATATTATATTATAATTGCTGTTCGAATCATTTTCATTAAAATTATGTATAATGATAAAAAAAATCTTGATTGATTTACAACTTCTGATCGTATTCATGTACTCCAAAAATCCTTATTATTTTTCTTCTCTAGACTTTTATTCCATAAATAGTTCGTATGCGAGTCTTCTTTGAGTCTATCTAAATCGAAACCGAATGTGCCAATATCTTAAAAGGTTTCTTTGGAGTCCGTCTTCGAATTGTCAGTTTTCTGTGGTTTTTTTTTTTACCTAATGTGCTTTTCAAAACATATGCAGAGTTATTTTTATTTACCTAACATGCTTTTCAAAACATATACAGAATTACCTTTATTTACCTAATAGACTTTTCAAAACATATACAGAGTTACCTTTATTTACCTAATATGCTTTTCAAAACATATGCAAAGTTATCTTTATTTACCTAATATTCTTTTCAAAACATATGCAGTTACCTTATATGCTTTTCAAAACATATGCAGAGTTATTTTTTATTACATAATATGCTTTTCAAAACATGTGCAGAGTTACCTTTATTTACCTAATATGATTTTCAAAACATATCCAGCTACCTTTTCTTACCTTATATGATTTTCAAAACATATGCAGAGTTACCTTTATTTACCTAATATGCTTTTCAAAACATATACAGAGTTATCTTTATTTACCTAATATGTTTTTTTAAAACATATGCAGAGTTATCTTTTTTTACCTAATATGCTTTTCAAAACATGTGTAGAGAAATGTCCCCAATCGAATGACCGCCGCCGCCGTTTCCTATTTTTACACGCAACTTGTATTTTTTGTAATATTAAAAAAATATTAATAAACATTTTTCATTATAAAACTCATTTTACGATGAAAGTGGGTTGGATTAGGACGATGAAAATTTGCTCTCAAAACGGCGCTATATAAATTCTCCTCTTATTATTATTAATCTTGCTCTCTATCTCAAATCACATTTAAGCCAGGTATTTCTTAATTTATATATCAAATCAGTATCATTACTTTTCCTGTTATCAATGCAAGAAAGAGCCAAAGTTGATTTACATTCTAACTATTTATTTTAAATAATTAGAACTTTGCTGTACTGAAATATTTTCAAAATTAAATTACCATATCGGTCTAGCAAAATTATTCATGTGAAAAATTTACATTAACGTATGCAAAAAGGGTTGAAAAACCTAAACCCGTTTTCGTTAAATGAATACAGTTTCCAAATAGAACAAGAACTTGGGAACGTTTGTTGCAGCTTTGTAAATAAAACTTCTTTTCGAATTTATTGGCACTCAATCTTTGGGAAGTTTTATTTAACACGTTGAATTTTTTATCCGATTAATACTTTCATTATCATCATAATCACAGTATATCCATATTGAAGTATACAGACAACGGATTTTCGCTTCATTCTATCTTTGCACACACCTTTCGCTTTTGCCAAGTCCATACAGTACGTAATCAGGACTCTCTGATTATAAAGGAGAGTTAAGATGACGAAGTGTATGGAATTTCGGACTTCGGATAATTAGACGTTACCTAATTTTTATATTTTTTCCCAAACTTCTTGTATCTTCCATACAATTTGTATCTTCCATACTTTTATCTTCCATATTACTTGTATCTTCCATATTACTTGTATCTTCCATATTACTTGTATCTTCCATACTACTTGTATCTTCCATACTTGTATCTTCCATACTTGTATCTTCCATACTTGTATCTTCCATACTTATATCTTCCATACTTGTATCTTCCATACTACTTGTATTTACCGTACTTGTATCTTCCATACTACTTGTTTCTTCCATACTTCTTGTATCTTCCATACTTGTATTTTCCATACTACTTGTATTTTCCATACTTGTATCTTCCATATTACTTGTATATTCCATACTTGTATATTCCATACTTGAATATTCCATACTTGTATCTTCCATACTTGCATCTTCCATACTTGTATCTTCCATACTTGCATCTTCCATACTTGTATCTTCCATACTTGTATCTTCCATATTTGTATCTTCCATACTTGTATCTTCCATATTACTTGTATCCTCGATACTTGTATCTTCCACATTACTTGTATCTTATATATTGCTTGTATCTTCCATATTACTTCTATCTTCCATATAACTTGTATCTTCCATATTACTTGTATCTTCCATACTTGTATCTTCCATACAACTTATATGGATATTTTGTAAAATTTTCATTATGCATTTTTTTTTTCATCTCTATGCTCCTTTTCTTCATTTTAAGCATTGCCGCATTCAATCCGTATTCATTTATCACGTCCTCATTATTATAACATTCATTTTGTTCTGCACATTCTACGTAACGCTCTCATTTCTACCGCAGTTGTCTTACTTTCATAACTTTATTGCCACGTCCAAGTTTCGTTGGCATACTGTAAGGTTA
The DNA here is from genome assembly GCA_949825065.1 of Odontocerum albicorne. Taxonomy (NCBI): domain Eukaryota; kingdom Metazoa; phylum Arthropoda; class Insecta; order Trichoptera; family Odontoceridae; genus Odontocerum; species Odontocerum albicorne. The sequence goes on along the minus strand of OX463847.1, from coordinate 3,770,455 downwards.
GATTGCGTTACGAGCAGTCAGCTTTGCTTGTCTTGGAATACTCTGGTGGGTAAGCGCACTATATAACCTACTATTCACATTTTTTTTCATATATTGTATAATAATTTCATTGCATCTATTGATTGATAAACCTGGTGTATTATTATTAAATGTAAAGTATTGTATTTTTTTTAAATGTGAAAAGTAGATTATATAGTGTGCTTACCCACCAGAGTATTCCAAGAGAAGCAAAGCTGACTGCTCGTAACGCAATCTAACGTTACAGTATGCCAACGAAACTTGGACGTGGCAATAAAGTTATGAAATTAAGATAACTGCGGTAGAAATGAGAGCGTTACGTAGAATGTGGAGAACAAAATGAGTGATAGAATAATGAGGGCGTGAGAAATGAATACGGATTGAATGCGGCAATGCTTAAAATGAAGAAAAAGAGCATTGACATGAAAAAGAATGCATAATGAAAATTTTACAAAATATCCATATAAGTAGTATGGAAGATACAAGTATGGAAGATACAATTAGTAGGAAAGATACAAGTAATAAGGAATATACCATTATGAAAGACGGCAACGCTTAAAATGAAAAAAAAGGAGTATTAAGATGACAAAAAAAGGGTAGTGAATTTTTTTTTAAATATCCATACAATTAGTATGTAAGATACAAGTATGGAAGATTCAATTAATAATACAAATTTGGAAGCTAAATATTTTACAACCAACAAGAAATATACATTATGGAGGCCCTAAGCAAAAAACCAAACTTGAACAATAGCAAAAAAATGGCTACCAACGGAAATCGAACTCGCAACCTCCTGAGTCCGTAAACAAGCATCCCATCATCTTGGCCACGGATGGAGGTTAATACATGTTATTTAAAAAAATAATTTAGTCAATGGAAATAAAAATAATCTACGACGTAAAGTATTTTTTTCATTCAATTGAATTATTTTGGGTATAATACATACATTCATGCATAACATCATGAAATCTCCCTGTCGAGGTAGGTAGAATCGACAGAATGCCAGACTTTCCGATCTCAATATACATATCTTTCGTTTATTCTACATACATACAACTCATACGATTTATCTGACATTTTACGTTTCCTTCTTTCAAAATATTCACTTGATTCAACCATTATTTCCATGCTTTTCTTCTCTCACGTCTTTTTACATTTGACTAATATGTTTATTTTATAAGTCTTCCATAAATCATTCGTTCCACATGCCTAAACCATATCAGAGTGTTCTTCTTTATATTACTCAACATCTTCACCTTCATCTCTGAACATTTCATTTCGAATTCTTTCATACTGATTTTCACCTCACATATTCCTTTAATTACACGTATTTCTACAGCATTTATTTTCATGTCATTTGCACTTGCGGTCATGTGAAGTAAAAATACTCGAGCAATAAAACCTTAGTTCACATTCATTTCTCTTTTTACGCCCCTATATATAATACTTCTTACAGTAGCATGTAACGATATAGCGTTGTTTTTTTTTTCACAATATTTTCCCTTAGTTTCCATATAGTACAATAACATCGTAGTGCTCCAAAAGAGGTCCTCTTTGAAAAGCGCTGATTTTGGGGAAATGCTGAACGGGACCCACAAATGAGATGGATGTTTGACCTGTAAACTCTTCTCGTGCTAGCGGTCCATCTTTTTGTTGTCCAGAGTCAGGGTAGGATGGGCCGACGAGGGACAGTGGACAGTTATTTATTTGGAAAATTAATATAAGAAAAAATATATTCCGTGATATGAGAAGATAACCACGGTTGGAAATGTTTGAAACATTTGTTCTGGAAAGAAAAATCATGAAAAACGAAGAAAATGATTTTAACCATTATTCGTGCGAGGAATATTTATTCACTAACTCACTAGAAACTTGACTTCCACTTGGGGTTTCGTGTTTGATTCCCGACGGTACCTAAAAAAGAAAGAAAAAATACGTTCCTAGTTTGGGCTCTTCACCAGCTCAAATATAAAAACAATATAGAACAAATACAAAAAAAAATCCTCAGATATCTATGGTACAGAACAAAGGGCGATTACCCAAAATATGCTCATCATGCCGAACTTCTCACGGTGTGTAACTATAGAAGCCTTGAAACAAGAAGGCAAGAATCCATTGCGATATTCCTAATAAAGGTTTTCCAAGGTTCCTTTAACTGTCCCGTGATTATAGAAGCACTAAGTTTATATGTACCCAATAAATATATCCGCGCAAGGTATCACCCCCTGTTCTACATACCAACTTACAGGACGAATATCATGGCTAAACACTCAGTCACGCGTGGTATAGAGATATTGAACCAACTGAATGATACTGTTGATATATTCTCGGTACCGTCTAGCAGTATGAGAAGAATCCTGGCTGATATTATTCCTAACGACTAGAAGCAAACCCTCTTTGTGTAACAGGAGAAATCCGTGCAAAGTGGATAAAAAAAAAAAAAAAAAAAAAAAAAAAGTAGTATTACGAACACGTACGATGACGAACTGCTTCACACATTTTTTAACGAACTTTGTCAACATTTTTTTGCGGAAATTAAAAATATAGACTAAGTACACAAAAAAATAATACGTTGTTTTACCGTGCACGTATCTTGTTTATAAAGCACGTCCTTATTTTCATTAGATTTTAAAATATTCTTAATTCCTTTATTCTGTGCGACTTAAAGTTTTCTCAATCAAATAAAATTATTAAACAGAATGATTTAACACTTAAATTTGAAGAAATCTACAAATACATTTAAAATAAAGCGACATGCCTATTTCACTTTACAGCAGTATTGTTAGACTGTCGTATTTTTTTTTCACATTTAAGGATTAAATCATCGTGTTAAAAAAATTAATACCGAAATATAACTGTTAAATCAATGAATAAGTTTTATTATTCAGAAAAAAAAACATTTGAATAATTCATAGTGAATGTACGTCAAGTAGGTACTATTTCCTAGGCAATTTCACTTAATTTTAGTTGTTTTGAAGTTCATAATGACAATAAACATATCAGATTTTAAATCGAATAATCAATCATAAATTAATAAATTGGTTTGAAAATTATTCAGCTTACAATCCGACTCTGTTTACCGTTTTATGATATTCGAACAAAGGAGCAGTAAAACTTCGATTTCCGGTTTGATTATAATTCGACCCTTTCTTGTTTTATCTCCGGCCGTTTTCATTTGGATAGCCTACAGAGAAACAACGAAACCTTATTTTCTTCAGATAGACCTGAAGTATTCCCCCTCAAAGTACAATGTGTAATAAATTGTGTCCAGTACACTGAATTAATGTACTCGATTGAGACTCGAGAGACAATGTTTAATTTCCTTTCATATCAAGACCATTGTCTTCAGTTATATATAATATACATATAAAAATGAGCGATTTACATTCGGAAAAATAAGAATATTTTAAATTAATTAAATTTGAAGTCAAAAGTGATAATAATTAAAATTTAATGGCTAAAAACATGAAAAAAACATCGGCCAACGTTCACAAAACGGGCGAAGCGACCACCTCAAATGAATGCCCGTGAGCTACTGAAGCGAGAGAAGCGAGCGAACTGAGATTCTATTCTTGCGTTCCCATATACCAAAGTAGAGTGAGAGTGAGACGTGAATAGCGTCGCTTCCTCACGCATAGCAGTTTTTAAGAAGTAATATACCTACGTCATACACTGGCACACGTTTGATTGTATTGGTGAATTTATTCCCGATTTTTACAAAATATCTCTGATGTGGCCGATAAGTGCTAATTATTATTTATATTATTTTTTTTATTCAATGCGAAAATGTATTACGGAGGAATACGTAAAATCTGAACCCAGTGTTTATTATATTTATAGAGATATTAAAGTTTTTAGAAGCAATGTGTACTAGATACACATCACAGGGAAGGAAGGTTAAGAACAGCACGTTTAGGTGGTTTGGGCACGTGAAACAAATAAATGAAGAAAGCCTAACAAAACAAATATACAGTGCAAATGTGAGAGGAAGGCCGAGGGAATTATAGTTGGATCGAGTGTATTGAATATTTTGAAAGAAGAAAATGTTAAAAATATGGGTGCATAAGAGCTGAGAAATGTGTGCCCTGATAGGAAAGTCTTGCGCTGTCTTCTTACAGCCTACCCCGATAGGTATACAGCGTGATGTTATATATTTATTTGATTAATTAACGACACAACAGTGTCTTTATATACAAATGAACATGTGACAAGTTATACAAGTACTTAAAATTATTGACAAATAATACAAAACTTTATCTTAAACTAACATGAAGATACAAAAAGCAGTAGTAATAATAAATTACAGTCATCGTTTTAAAATTATGTACATAACATATAACAATGTATGTACATAACATACATACATAACGTAATAATGTATATACATAGCATATATTGTTTATAATTAAGGCATTAACGTTTTGAAGGTTAGTATTTAAAAAAAGTATTTTAAATAAAGCTGTATTTTATGAGTATCATCAAAATCAATGACTGATGTATAACATTGTAATTTATTTTATCAAACACTGTTTATTCCACATTTTGTAAACTCCTTATCTTGTTTGTGCTCCCCTGAAGATGAGGTGAAAGCCTTGAAACCGGTAGGGTTATACCGTTACAAAAAGTGGAATAAACGGTGTATGTATGTAAATTTTAATTTTAAGGAACTTGACTATTTAATCTGGTGGTTGGGGGGGCGGATCCTTGAGAAGGATCATTTCAGACCCCTTCGTCGTTCTTTTTCATCATGTATTTATTTGGGTAACACAATTTTCATCATATATTTATTTGGGTAACACAATTGTCCAGAGGAAACATAATCAAGATTCCGAAGTTAAACACAGAATCTGCCCCGACTGGGTAGTTTTTGGAAAACTTTCTTTCATCTTCAACTCCAAAAAAATATCTAAGATTCTTCAAGGATTCTTACTAGACACCCTGGAGAGAGGAGAACAATTGGATAACTACAAATTCTTTGCGAGAACAAAGGTATATGTTAAGAAAGGAATATATCTTGAAAGTATTGTGGAACTCAAATAAGAAGATGAATACTGAAGACAGATGATGTATATTATTATATTTTCGCTGTTTAAAGTATTATATGACCTGTCGATGTTTTTTTGTAAGTATCAATCTCTTCTAAGTAACCTAAAATATTTTAAAGAGACCTTATGTGAAACCCAGACAGGAACATTTTTCAATAAATGCTGGGTTCCAAGGGAAACCGAATCTGCAAACACCGGGTAAGAAGATTGAATTATTTATATCTTAACTACGGCGGTTCTGCAGACAGACATATCTGTGGAGGCGAAAAATTTAGATAATTTTAAGTTATACAACTATTATTACTGATTTATTTGCAAATTAAAACAATTACTAGATAAAGAAAGCGAAGAAAAAAATATGTTTCTGCATTAAAATTAAAATAGATAATACAATTATTTAAAAAACATTAATCAGGTTCCATTCATATGTAAACAAGCCGCAAGGTAAATGCCACTTTACATGATAAGATAGTTGGAAATATTTATTATATAAACAAGTAAATCAGATAACGCTATAAACATATAAAAAAATACAAGATTATTAAATATATTTTGTTGCCAAGCCATTCTGCTTTTAATTTTCTCATAAAAATAATAATATGAGTATTATAATAATAAAGGACAATTAGATTTACAATTACAATTAGATAACGCCATTTGGAAAATTAAAGGACAATTAGATAACGCCATTTGGAAAGCAAACTCACCATTATTCACAGATAATTACGAAAAAATTACGAAAAAAATTGAACAAGTCGAGTAAAATGATATGAAGGTGGTGGCTGCTGCCATTAGATTAGTTGCTTCTCCACATCTGCATGTGTTTAGAAAAAAAAATTAGTAAGAAAACCTGCCAATGGAAGACGAACTAAAAAAAAACCTTTGTAGATAATCCGGTATGTGATATTAACACATTCGTCTTTAGGTGGAGTGCAGTTTATGATATGTGTGTAGTATTAATCAAAATTTCACACGGTTTCATTGCGGGGTAAGCAAGCATCACTTTCTTGAAAGTGCATTATTTGCTTCTTATATGTACATCCATATGTTGTCCCCAACAAATGTCTGAATTAAAATTAATATTTCACACATGGTACTTATATGTACATCCATATGTTGTCCCCAACAAATGTCTGAATTAAAATTAATATTTCACACATGGTACTTATATGTACATCCATATGTTGTCCCCAACAAATGTCTGAATTAAAATTAATATTTCACACATGGTACTTATATGTACATCCATATGTTGTCCCCAACAAATGTCTGAATTAAAATTAATATTTCACACATGGTACTTATATGTACATCCATATGTTGTCCCCAACAAATGTCTGAATTAAAATTAATATTTCACACATGGTACTTATATGTACATCCATATGTTGTCCCCAACAAATGTCTGAATTAAAATTAATATTTCACACATGGTACTTATATGTACATCCATATGTTGTCCCCAACAAATGTCTGAATTAAAATTAATATTTCACACATGGTACTTATATGTACATCCATATGTTGTCCCCAACAAATGTCTGAATTAAAATTAATATTTCACACATGGTACTTATATGTACATCCATATGTTGTCCCCAACAAATGTCTGAATTAAAATTAATATTTCACACATGGTACTTATATGTACATCCATATGTTGTCCCCAACAAATGTCTGAATTAAAATTAATATTTCACACATGGTACTTATATGTACATCCATATGTTGTCCCCAACAAATGTCTGAATTAAAATTAATATTTCACACATGGTACTTCTTACTTAACAACGATTTCTTCCAAATAACCAACTTGGATACGCTAAAATTTTTAATCCATAACAGATTGTATACAAAAAAATATTCGTTTAAAATCAATTAAAAAACAAAGGAAATGACTAACCTTTAAACAAAAAAATTGGAGAAAGAATGAGACAAGGGTGGAAGGGTTTTCTAGGTTTGTTGTATTAATTTTTATTTTACTTTGATTTTGTTGTATTAAATTTTCGTTGTGTATAATACAACCTGGCGGGTTGATTCTCATAAACTCGTAGCAATCTACGAGTATTGCCATTGTCCATAAATATGTTTAAGAGGCCCTACGTATAATATAAAACCAGTTGGATTTTTTTATACAAAATCTGGTCCCCAACGGGAATCAAATCTGTGACCCAGATTGTAAGACAGGCCTCCTATCAACTAGGTCGCTTAGTCTGTTTATTTTATAATAATAAGCGTACCAGATTAATATATAATGAAGTATTAATAAATTAATATGGTCTTAATCAATCATCAAACATGTAATTAAGAGATGTTCCATCCAGGCAACGCTGTCATTGAAAGACACCATGTTTTTTTGATGTCCCATAATAGATATTTCGCTTACAAATTTCCTTTGACGCAATACGTTTCGTTGCGTTTGCGTGGAACATAAAATTTTATCATCGAATTTTCCGACGAAGGTCCCTTTTTAAACGGACTCTTTTAAACAAGCTGTAAATTTTGGGAGGGTCGCTGAAATAACGGTCAAAAAGGAATGTGAAAAATTCCGTTGATTTACAAAGGGGCGAGCTTTGCGAAATAATATACTTGCTTGACACGAGAATCGATTTTTTTCCCTTTTAAGTGTTCTATTGGAATTTAAGGTTTTTTCTCTGACGTTTATCGTTTATGGTTTCGTGCAATGTATAAAAATTCGTAAATAACCACAAGAAGGACTCAAAATTCATGTTAATTTTCCATCAAGAAAAACTATATTTGATGTGATACTTAAAGTTTTAAAATTAAATGCAAACGATTGTATCTCAATATTACAAACGATGACCTATGTTGCGTAATTGGTACAACATCTCTCTTTTATCCTGAGTTTACGGGTTTGATTTCCGTTGATATACAATTTCTTTAAAACAGGTTGTTAACACCTTTCTGTTTGGTTAGAAGAGATTGACACGTGGCTACAACTCACCAGATTCTACGGTTAAGAATATAAGAACCATATAATACAATATAGATATTTTAAAATTTCTTTAAAGTTTGTAACGTTCCAAACAAATAATTATTTTATGCGTATGGAAAAACCAAATGGTGTGAAAAATCTTTCATAAAAAATCCAAAAATAAGATAGATATAAAGCGTCAAATTTGAATTTAAAAAAAAAAACTTAATTTGTTTTTTTTTTTTACCTGGCGAGTTTATTGCCACGTGGCAATCTCTTCCAACCAACCAGAAATATGTTTTTATAGGCCCTAAGTGTTAATCAGACTGGAATCCTATTTAAAAATATCTGGGTTCCAGCGGGGATCAAATCCGCAACCTCCGGACCACGGCGAGGCCACGGAGGTCGTCGTTGTTTATGAATATACGACAAATAAAAAAATATTCTACGTCTAATAAAAAAATGTATCTAAGTAATGAATTTAAGCATTCCTTTTTTATGATTGTGCCTACACTGAATTATGTATGATAAGTTCTTAAAAAAAAACAGACTGATACCCATTTTTTCGAGTATCGTCGGGAATCGAGCCCGAAACGCTCTAATCAGAAGACACACGTTTTACTAATAAGCCTAAGGAAGCAGTCTTGTTATATCTGAGTGTTGTATATTTATTCCATTTTCTTAATTACCACTTGTCTTAGCCTTTAGTGTATACCTGACTACACTGGTTTTATTTCAATTATGACTTTTCCTTAACAATCACTGTAGTCGCAAATAGTATACGAGTATATCCGAATATCACTTATCTTATCCGATATTCTATATCTGATTATATATTTTTTTACACATCACTTGTTTAAGTTAATACACATCACTTGTTTAAGTCATACACATCACTTGTGTAAGCCTATACTTGACTAACACTTGTCTTAACCGATTGTCTATACTCAACTATAATTTGTCTTGTTCCAACTATGACTTGTCTTTAAAAAAAATCTTATGTCTCTTTAATCAGATAAAGATATGGGAGAAATATGTTTATTAACATTTTAGGGTGCAATCAAACGAATGTGATATCACGCTAATTTTAATCAGAGAACAACAATCAGTGAAACCATCCAGTGGATTATGCTAAAACCATTCCATATGATCAAACAATCGTGTATTTGAATTCTCTATTATTGGAATTGTTCCCTTTTGTGTTCAGGCGAGCGTGGAGGATTTTGATAAAATAGATACATTAGTGGGGATTGTTATTGAATAAAGCATTATCCATCAATATTATTCTATCAACTTAACCTTATCGAATATTTGCACGCTTTTCGTTTGAATTGTGTCGGCGTGAATGAGAAGTCAAATTATATCGTTATACAGGTGAAAATCTATGTCGATGTTTTGGTAACATAGTTTTGTATGCATTTAGATACCTACTTAAAAAAAGACGACAATATTTTTTTTAATGTCTAAATGCAAATAATATTTATAGTAAAGGCAGTATTCTTTGGGCCTGGGTTACAAAATGGGAAATAAATTGATCAGTATAGTGTGTTATGCCGAAGACGCTGCAATATTAGCAGAAAGCGAAGATGATCTTCAGAGAATGCTTTACAAATTTTACCTTGCTTCTAAGAAATACAATATGTCAATGTCATCTTTTGATATTGTTAAGCAATTTCTGTCAATGAAACAAAGTGCTAAACAATATCAAAAGAGCCACTCAGATGCAAACTGATCATCGATAACGTACCCATCAAGCAAGTCATGCGATTCACTTACCTAGGTGTAGAGATCTCCAGCAACAGTGTAGAGATCTCCAGCAACAGTGAAGTACGAGTACAAACTAATAAAGCGACAGCTTTGGCTGGCTGTCTGCGGGACACTATATGGAGAAACAAACACATGCTAACCGAAATTAAGGTCAGGATATATTAGACATGCGTCCGCCCCATCATGACATATGGGATAGAACCGAGAGTCGATACCAACAGGACAAAAAACCTTCTCAGAGTGGCAGAAAGTTTGGTAGGGTCGCGGTGGTGCATGTTTTGCCGGAAAATGTGTGCCTATAAAATACCGCGTAACGCCATAGTTGCATTCCATCAGCAACACTACCAATAGTCCTACTCCTAGCGTCCACGAGTGGCCTCTTAAGCCCCGCGAGCCCTGGGCAATGTGGTCACTGGCATATTACCATCAGTGCCATAGCAGATAGGAGAGGATGAATGTGCGAGTGTCCGGCGCCATAAAACCGGACCCCCCCCGGCTAAGGGAGGGTGACCCCTACAGAAACACCTATCAGGGAAGGCAACGGGAAACCACCCTGATTATCATTCCCAGGATATCACTATGGATTGAGGGCAAACGTCTTGGCTGCGAAATATAAGAGACTGGACCGGAATGAGACGTGTGGAGGAGCTGTTCCGGGTCGCGCAAGACAGAGAAGCCTTCGCCAGAGTGATTGCCAACGTCGGGGGGACCTGACAGGGCACATCAAGAAGAAGAAGTGGCAGAAATGAAAACCATACGCTCCATCGCAGGCAGAACTCTTAGAGATCGGATTAGAAATGAGACGATAAAGTCTGTCTGTGTTGTTGAAGACATAGTGAGGTGGGGAAGAAACAGAAGGCACTTCTGGAGGGGTCATGTGGACCGCATTGAGGATATAAGACTGACAAGAATCGCTAAGACTTAAAACCCTAACAGCAGGAGATTACCAGGAAGGCCACCGAAAAGGTAGAATAACAGCTGGACGCCATCATCCCAGGACAGCCCACCATCACAAACAGGTCACACGACCTAAACCAAGAAGAAGAAGAAGAGCAGTATTCTTTTGTATTCGAGTATTGTAAATATTTGACACTGTAATTTTTCAATCAATATGCTTTTTTTTTTCAATCAAAATACACGTCCAAAGGGCTTTACTTCGTCATCAGGGGAATACAATCAAGACTGAATTATGCCCGAGCTGGCACCGACAGACTAGACGCATCTAAATATAAAATGCGGAGTGGGGGTTATGGGTGAAGGGAGGCAGGAGATGACTTCGGCCAACAGCGGTGAGACTTTGGGAACATATGTATTTAGGAATGAACACATCGTAAACAAACTTTTTGGTTAGTTATAAGAGATCGCCACATGACAATAAATCCACTAAGTTAAACCTTTTAAGACATCTGGCCGTTCAATTCGTTTTTCGCTATTTATACCAACCAACCAGTTATAAAGGACTAGTGTCTAGATAAAATGTTTTATATATATACAACCCAGGGGAGAGGTATGAGTTTGATTTTCAATAACACCAAAACACCAAGTTTGATCTCGCAAAATTTTGTATTTGTTGAAATTCAACAGTATGTACACATTAAATTAATACTCACACGGTTTTCCTACAAGTTTAAAATAATGGAAAAAAATGAACCAAAATTATATTCATACAGTGAAACCCAGTTTTTACGTTTTTGAAGGGACTGATAAAAAAAACGTTATTGGAAGGAAAACGTAGATTCGGGGCTAGAAAAAAAAATTGTAAATTATTTTTTATTTAGTTAATCACTCAAATCGATTTTTTTTTCAATCGATTCGTGATTTTTTATAATCGTAGCAAAAGTTGTAATGGGTATCCCCAAATTACGCGCGAGCGAAACACGTGAACAATAGTGTTTGTGTTTATTCACTTTTTTCCTTTTCTCTTGAATCGATAATGTCTTCCTTTGCTGAGACATTATTTGAAGGGATTCAACGAAAAATTAAAAGAAATGAAAAAAATGTAAGTTGACATACGAAATACACGACAATTGAAATTGTATGTACACGACCGACACGTTTAAAACACAAGCACAGATTGACTAAATATATCATACAGTCTGCCTGCCTCTGATTCGCTAAATTTCCCACCAATTGCATCATATTACACGACTCATGTAACCTTGACCATGAGCGCTGCAGGTACACACGTGTCTATAAATAGAAACAGCATATTTCGGCTTCCTAATATTCATTTCAAATATTTTAAATCGTCGCACATTTAATTAAATATGTTTATAGATTGATTTGCATTTTAAATATTTCAAACGTAAATTGCGGGAAATAGAAACGTAAAAGCGGGTACTAAATGTACGAGAATAAAACGGGATTGTAAAAAATTTAACGCAAATAGCGGGAAAACGTGAATTCCGGGCACGTAAAAACGGGGTTTCACTGTATCTGGTTATTCACATACGAGTAAGGTTTTGGTTAGTTGGAAAACTTGGCGTGTTACAATAAGTCCAGGTTGTTATATATCGTCGTGGCTGGGCCTCGTAGTCGAGGATCCCCTTGCCTCTCGAACGTCAATTTTTAACTACTTTTCCACGTCGATCATGTGATCTTCTGTGAGAAAATAGCCCGATCCTAAATGCGTACTCCCTTCCGCAGATGTCACAGACATGTGGACCCTGCTGAGTCGCCTGACAATGCAGACTCATGTTCGCAGCACGCTGACTGAGAGGCCATTAGCCCAAGTACATATGGCCATCCACCCCTCACGGTCCCGAGTCACTTGCTCCCAGTCCTCAGGCGCCCCACACAAAATCTCGCAGACTGTCTTTATAGCGCTTCCTTTGCCCATCAACTCTTCGCTTGCCCACCACTGCCCCGTACAAGACGCGTTTTGGGAGTATATGATCACCCATGCGTATCACATGCCCGATGCATTGCAATGTCGCTTTTATAACCATACCTTCTATAGGTTTATAGTTGGAGCGTTGCAGGGCCGAGGCATTTGTAACATGATCACTCCAGTTGATCCGAAGGATTCGACGAAGGAAACGAATATATTAAAAAACCGAAATTAATTATGGTAAAATTGAGTTCAGATACATTTTAGTTGTACGATCTAGCGAATTGCTTGTCAAGTAACTTTCTTTTAGGATCAACCAGAAAGTTTTCATCAAACTCTATGTGAAGACCAGACTGGAAATAGTTTTATTTTCAAATACTAACATAAAAAAATAAAATATAGGTAATGGCATATTTTTCATATTAAATCAAATCTATTTCAAATTTTAATTTAATTAAGTCTTTTGAATATAACAATATAATTACCGTTTTTGTTTTAGTTAAACATATATAATACTATGCGAACGTTTGTTATTTGGATATAACAGAGGAACAGCTGAACAAATTACAACGCCTTCAAAATGTTTGTCTTAGATGTATTTTTAACCTAAGTACGATCATATCACTTCATATCAGAAGGCAGTGAACTGTGTGAACGTTAGAAATAGACGCCAAATTTACATACTGTATATATTGTATAATGCCCTTAACTGTCCCGCGGCCCTCTTTTATCTCACCGAAAATTTTCAGCGTCTTTCCGACCATGAACTAGCGGTACATACAAACAGGGATTGTTTATTGGCCTTTCCGGTTCACCGTTTAACGCATTTTTTACGTCAACCTTTACTGTCCATGCAGTGAGACTTTGGAACCAGTTACAAACCTATGTTAGACTCGCTCTGTCTTTGGCATGCTTTAAGAAGAGATTGAAAAAAATTCTAATGAGTAATATAATGTGTTTAATTCCTGTTTTTTTTTTCTTTCCTCTACACCATCCCTTCCTTTTCCTTTGATTGATGATATCTCACTTATATGATAAGGAATGTTCGGGTTTGTGGGGTTTGTGACCATGTAACTTGCTTAATTTACTTTTGTCTGGTTGATTAGAAGAGATTACCATCTGGCAAGAAACCAGTCAGATTGTATTTACAATAAAAGTGATTAATAATAATAAAATATGAACAAACCACACGTTTCAACATAAATCACTGTCATCAATTAAACATAGATTTAAGCAATGCATTGTTAATAAAATATTTATTTTAAGCTGTATATAAAATAACACATTAGTAACTGTCCAACTGCAAAGACTAAAATGAATTTCTTAAATCTTAGAAAAGACGTTTATTTCACTTTGTGGTGTCATGTTGATAATTTTTAATGAAATAAATAAAACGCCTTTTTTTTGTATTCACCACTATTTTATTTGAGTTCAAAAACCTCTGTTTTCTTCGTCGGGTGAAGTTCAACTTTAAAGAAGACGGAGGCTTTGAAACTGGTGGTGAGCTAAAATAAAACGGTGATGAATACATTATTAAAAATAAGTGATTTATTAAAAAAAAAATTAAAATATAATATATCTACAACGAAACATGAAATACTATAAATCAGTCATTGATTTTGATAATACTCGTAACATACAGCTTTCTTTGAAATACTTTTTGTAAATATTAATTTCTTACTAGACATGATAATGGGAGATCAAAAACGATGACACGTTACGAAAACTTGAGCTTAAGTTCGTTATGCGGTTTAAAACTGAAGAGAAGCTGTCTTGAGGGAGCTCATGTAGGAGAGGAATATGACAGTTACTGCCAAAATGCTTCCAACAGACTACCTGCTGCTCTATATGTGAATACAGTGGATTTTCTTCACGATGAAGTTACATAACATGGCTGATTTCAACGAAGTTCTTAAAAGGAAATTTTAACAGCAGAAACTTTAAGTAAGAAATTTGAATACATATGTTATAATGTTTTTTTTATACCGTGTATGTATGTTATAAGCAAAACGAAAAAACGTAAGATTAAAGAAATTATGATTGGGTCATTTGAATTATGTTTTGGAAGTAGGAAGCGTAAAAAAATAAGAAATCGTAGGAGTAGTATGAGAAGGTGTATGGATGCAGAAGAGGCAAATGATGTGTGTCGGAATAAGGGAAAGATGTGTGTTGAAATAAGGGAAGGATGTGTGTTGAAATAAGGGAAGGATGTGTGTTGAAATAAGGGAACGATGTTTGTTGAAATAAGGGAAGGATGTGTGTTGAAATAAGGGAAGGATGTGTGTTGAAATAAGGGAAGGATGTGTGTTGAAATAAGGGAAGGATGTGTGTTGAAATAAGGTAACGATGTGTGTTGAAATAAGGGAAGGATGTGTGTTGAAATAAGGGAAGGATGTGTGTTGAAATAAGGGAAGGATGTGTGTTGAAATAAGATAAGGATGTGTGTTGAAATAAGGGAAGGATGTGTGTTGAAATAAGGGAACGATGTGTGTTGAAATAAGGGAAGGATGTGTGTTGAAATAAGGGGAGGATGTGTGTTGAAGTAAGGGAAGGATGTGTGTTGAAATAAGATAAGGATGTGTGTTGAAGTAAGGGAAGGATGTGTGTCGAAATAAGGGAAGGATGTGTGTTGAAATAGGGGAAGGATGTGTGTTGAAATAAGGGAAGGATGTGTGTTGAAATAAGGGGAGGATGTGTGTTGAAATAAGGGAAAGATGTGTGTTGAAATAAGATAAGGATGTGTGTTGAAGTAAGGGAAGGATGTGAGTCGAAATAAGGGAAGGATGTGTGTTGGTGCTCTGTATTATCTGCCAGATTGTCTTCTTTCAAGATACTTGGATAAAAAAATCCATTTTAATTAATGTGGCGCGAATCATCTTTCAATTATAACACCATACACGTACACTACATCTTAAACTGAATGTGTTACTACCACACATCGGAAGACCTACGAAGGTTCCTTTGTAGGTCGTCTTCCCTTTATAAGTTTTCTGCGGTCTTCTTACCAAATATGTTTTTCAGAATATATGCAGTTGTGGGGAAGTACTTATGTGTTTGTATAAATATTTATAATCTGTCAATAATAGAGGGTTCGGTAAATTGCGCTTTATAAATTAACTTTTATTATTATTATTAGATATTTTTATCTTTTTAGGGAGCAAATGAATTAAAAATCGGCGAAATAGTAATTCATGAAAATAAGAGTTATTCTTTTATATAATACAAGTATAAACCTACATGTATAGATAACATTTTTATTAATTTGAAATAGTACAAAAAATCACTACCAGTGCTGAAACTGAGCATTTTTCTCCCCCTCTCTGTATGTTGCGCGGTAATTTGATAATTTATGCATCCCACTAATTGTCTCTTTTATTCTGCACCCTTCTGGCTGACACGAACCCTCTTCATTTATTTTGTCATATAAATAAACTCATTATTCAACTTTTTCAAGTGGACAGGACCGTCGTGAGTAATTTTTGATTTTATGAGTAGATAAAGTCATCATACTTTATACTTGAACATGACCAATCAGTTTGTCAAGTCAACGTGAACAGCGAAAAAAATAAATTATGTTTTATTTGTTTTAATGTGTTTTAGTCAAAACTAACTCAATAAGATTATTCACCTTTCCTTCCCTGTGTTGGGTATCTTCTACACGTTGCTTCTAATAACCATCAATATCTCTTTGAATATAATAAATACAAGGTTAAGATTTTAGGTATTCCTCCATAATATATTTACGCATTGATTTCAAAAATAATATTAATATTAATCAGAATTTATCGACTACATCGTGGGTATTTTGTGAAGATATCGGAAACAAATTCGCATTTAAACGCTGTGAGTGCCTCGACCTTGTGTCTTGTCGATAGGTGAATAGTATGCGGGAAGCGCGACACTATATTCGCATCTCACTCTTGCATACTCCACTGAATTGCAAGGAGCTGAATTGTCTCAACGTCGCAAGCATAAACGTAAGCGCCGGGGTATGCGACTGACGTTCCGCGCCACAGTAGCTTCTAGGCTTGCAAATAAGTTAGACGTACGCCCGTTCCGTGAGCGTTGCCAGATGGTTTTTTAATGTTTTCAGCAAATAAATCTCAATTATTATAATTTTTAACTTCAATTATAATTAATTAAGGGGATTATCTATGAATGTTCTTATTTTTCCAAATTAAAATCGCAAATTTTTTATTGCGTACTCACTACCCAGCACCGGAGCACGCGTTTCAATTTTAACACCGTAAGGGAAGGGTTAAGCAACTAAAAAAGAGTGCTAAAATTTAATCAAAAGATAATTTCTATAGCGTCATTTAGAGATCAAACTCTCATCGATCTCTCTCGGCGATCCACCTCAAGAGTTGAACCCACTATTATCGACAGATAAAAAATATATAAAAGTTAAATATTAGAATAGGAAAGCAGTGGCTGCAGCCATTAGTTAGATAAAATATGTTACTTCCTAGCTTCTGCATTTTTTCAGAAAAACATAATATCTAAAAAAAATGCAAAATCTTCCCAACATGTCGTAGTAATACATTAAGACGTAGCGCTTATATACTTTATTTCGTTTTTATAAGGCCTCTCAAAAAGGTTCGTCTTTTAAGTGCTTTCTAAAGCTGCTCACACCACCCATGTCTCTGATACAAGAAGCACGTCATTCAACGCCACAAAGTTGGCAACAGCAAATTCTTTATCACAATACCTCGCCATATTGAATAGATTCGGAACAATCTATTTAATAGATTACAGTTCTTCTCCTTTCCAAAATAACAAACGAAATAATTTGATTACATGCTACTTTACCTCTTTATTATATGAAAGCCTCCATGGCTGGTAAAACAGAAGATGTTTTTCTTTTATTCGGGTTTTTTGCTCAATAACAAGTAATATTACAACTTCTTTGGTCGAATAAGTACTTTGTCTCTTGATTCAGGGATCGCTTGTTTTGTTGTAGGTTAATACACATTTTTTTAGAGGCGTTTCAATCTAACATACAATATATTTCTGTTAACCTAACCTTATCTCCTTGGTCGAATAAGTAATATGTCTCCTGATTGAGGGATCGCTTGTTTTGTTGTAGGTTAACACACATTTTTTAAAGGCGTTTCAATCTACAACATATTTCTGTTAACCTAACCTAACCTAACCTCCTTGGTCTAATAAGCAGTTTGTTTCGTGATTCAGGGATCGCTCGTTTTGTTGCAGGTTAATACACATTATTTTTAAAAGCGTTTCAATCTACAATATATTTCTGCTAACCTTACCTCCGTGGTCGAAAAAGTAGTCTGTCTCCTGATTCAGAGATCGTTTGTTTTGTTGTAGGTTAATACACATTATTTTTAAAAGCGTTTCAATCTACAATATATTTCTGCTAACCTAACCTAACCTCCTTGGTCGAATAAGCAGTATGTCTCGTGATTCAGGGATCGCTTGTTTTGTTGCAGGTTAATACACATTTTTTTATAGGCGTTTCTATCTAACATACAACATATTTCTGTTAACCTAACCTAACCTAACCTTATCTCCTTGGTTGAATAAGTAATCTGTCTCCTGATTCAGGGATCGCTTGTTTTGTTGTAGGTTAACACACATTTTTTAAAGGCGTTTCAATCTACAATATATTTCTGTTAACCTAACCTTACCTAACCTCTTTGGTCGAATAAGCAGTATATCTCTTGATTCAGGGATCGCTTGTTTTGTTGCAGGTTAATACATATTTTTTTAGAGGCGTTTCAATCTAACATACAATATATTTCTGTTAACCTAACCTAACCTTATCTCCTTGGTTGAATAAGTAATCTGTATCCTGATTCAGGGATCGCTTGTTTTGTTGTAGGTTAACACACATTTTTTTAAAGGCGTTTCAATCTACAATATATTTCTGTTAACCTAACCTAACCTAACCTCCTTGGTCGAATAAGCAGTATGTCTCGTGATTCAGGGATCGCTTGTTTTGTTGCAGGTTAATACACATTTTTAGAGGCGTTTCAATCTAACATACAATATATTTCTGTTAACCTAACCTAACCTAACTTTATCTCTTTGGTCGAATAAGTAATCTGTCTCCTGATTCAGGGATCGCTTGTTTTGTTGTAGGTTAACACACATTTTTTTAAAGGCGTTTCAATCTACAATATATTTCTGTTAACCTAACCTAACCTAACCTCATTGGTCGAATAAGCAGTATATCTCTTGATTCAGGGATCGCTTGTTTTGTTGCAGGTTAATACACTTTTTTTAAAAGCGTTTCAATCTACAATATTTTCTGCTTAGGCCTCATTAACATATTTCTGGTTGAAAGGGATCGTCACATGACAAAAAACCCAGTAGTTTGAATTGTTCTGTATAACAACACTTAAGTTGTATACAGTACAATCTGGTGGTCTTATTGGCATGTAGCAATATATTTCAGCCAACCAGACAGATGTTAGTGGTTCTTTAAGTGAACACAAGACTGGAATCCTTTAAAAAAAACTCTGAGTTCGAACGTGATTGGAACACACAACCTCCGTATTGGGAGACAGGCGTTTACTAACTAGGCCACGGAGGGCTGTTTACTTACTAGGCCACGGAGGCTAAACTATTTGCAATTGAATATATGATTTTTCAGTCAAAACATTCTTGAAAGTGTATATATACATATAATTTTCATTGAATTTATATTTGAAATACTATATGAGTATCGTTATGTTGTTTGTATTTCTTTTCTGAAGTAGTTTTTAAAGTTTCCCCTCTTTCGCCTTTTTTCTTGCAATTTTATTTCCTATATATGGCCCTTCTCCATTTATTTTTCAAGGGGAAATATTTTCACGAGGGTATGTAAAGAAACTGGCTGTATGTGTATGCCTTTACTTTTGACCCTAACGTTGAATCGATATACCGTGAGTTCAAATTTCATGTTATTTCATATTGAATTTTAATTAAACTCTGTTGAATGCATGGTAATAAATAAAAAAGTAGGTTATGTATGTAACATTTTATGTAAAATTTCACTGTTAGAGATCGCTTTGATGAAAATTGTAGTGCAAAATTCCTTTGAGCTAATATAAACATAGTTTTGTCAAACTTTTAACATTTTATATTTAAATAATATTCATTGAAAACGGTTGATCCAACTGGAATGGAATCAAAGCCTTGTTCCAGGTTTTTTTTTTTCGATTGTTAACACTTTATTTTTTCATTAATTTTTCAAGTGATTTCTTGTTATTGAAAAAATAATAACCTGCTTTTCCCAATCGAGACGAATACATGCTGTAGAGTGGCGTGCACTAAGAAGAATACATGGTGGGACAATGTATGACAGAATACGGAATGAAGCCATTAGGGATGAATGTTTTCTTAAGGCTTTATATATTAGGTAATATATAAAAAAACATCTGAAATGGTTTGGGAGTGTAGAACGAATGAAGGAAGAAAGATGCAATGTGTAAAGTATAGAGTTAGTGTAAATGTAGAGGAAGACCAAGGAGAGTTTGGTTAGATCAAACGAGTGATATTTTAAAAGGAAATGTAATAAATTTGATAAATTGGAAATGGTGAAAAAGGCAATGATGCGTGTTTCGTTACGAAAGTCAGGCGCATTCTCTTGTAAGTCTACCCCGACAGAGAACGGTGTGATAATATACATGTGCATATACACTTGTAACGATGGTCGTTATCAATGTAGCGTGTGTCCTATTAGGACGTGCTGATGATTTTGATATCGACATCGTTATCTTCGTTTAGTTGATTCTGCGTTACTTCTCGCACAGAGTCATCAATATAGCGGATTGCTTATCTGTATTTGTCATGATGATCTTGATTTATATTCAATGAATATAGACTCAGGAATGCGGATATAAATCGATAAGTGGACAGCAGGTAAATAAATAACAAGTCTTGACAGTTGACTGAATGACAATACTAATATGTTTATTTCTCGGAGCGCAGGTGTTTTATACAAATGAGTGAACCAGTTCGCGCTACATGCTCCGTCTCACTCTGGCACGTGAATTGGCGGTAGCTTATTTATTTGTATTTGGAGATGGCTAGACAAATCGCGGGTACTACAAAAATAGTAAACATTGTCGCCGTTCTTGACGTGTAGCAATCTATGAATACTTCATCGGTCATTGACCCTGTATGTTTATTATTAACAATAATTAATTTAATTTATTTGTGTTTTAACAATTCACTTATTATTTTGACAATTATTTATTTACTAGGTAGGTATCCTACACACTTTTCCCCACAACTCCTCTCTTATTAATTTTAAGCCATTTTACAATAGTAATAAATAATAATTGTGCAATATACTCATTTATCATATGTATATACATCAACCATTGTAAGCACTTAAGACTGACGATAATACTTTATTTGTTAACCTAGATTGTCAAAATACAGTAAGTATTGAAAAAAAAAACAAAATTGAGTATTTCAAGTCAAGCAAAGCTGGCTGTTCATTATGGAATGGTGGTCTTAATATTAGGATATGAAAATTTAGATGAAATGAAGATAAATATGGTAGAAATAAGAGCGTTGCATGGAATGCGACGCTTGAAAAGAATGCGAATTGAAATATGAAGTAGTGCTTAAGATGGAAAAAGGAGAATTGAGATAGTTTGACCACGTAGAAAGATGAATGATGAAAGATTCACAAAAATACAGTATAGAAGATACAAGTACTATAGAAGGTACGAGAAGTCTGAAATGGCCCTATGAAAATGTGACAGGACCAATTAATAAAATTTTGAAAAAGTAGATAGCCTTTATAATAGGAGAGTAAACACGACAAGGTGCATGGATGCGACGGAAGCAAAATATATATGCTAGAATATAACAAAATTAAGATCTAATATCTTTACCTATCCCAATAGGGACATAGCGTAATGGTGGTATTGATCAAAATAACTCATAATTCAGGGCAAACAGAGACATGATATAATACAGTGCAAATTAATTACTCACTAGCAGAATATGTCAAATATATTTCACATCAAAACTGAAGTGTATTAAATTATTTTACCGAAAATACAGTGTCATCCCTTTGCAAACCTATTAAGTTCACAATGGTGTTCTTCTAACCCTTAAAATCCTCTTTTCTGTTTGTCTCGGCACGTTCATGTGGCGTTAAGAAAAAAATATATAAGATTCAACTACGGCCCTTGCATTGAACAAGCAGACCACAAGTTTGCATTCCACGTGTGTATGGGATTTAAATCGGAGGAATAAAAGGGGTGTGTATTCCCACAAGTACAAGAGGGGTGAACCAAAAAAGTTAAATTGACTCCGGCGTAGAAGTTAGATGGAAAGAGTAAACTCTTCAACTGATATATTCTTTGGTTGAACTCAAAATCGTGGTGCAAGAAGTGTATTTAAATTTAAATCGAAAACCACTATGCATCTTTATCATCTACAAAGATTGAAAAGATATTTATCTCTTTGATTTCGTGTTCCGTTCAAAGAAGCAAAGGATATTTCTTATTTTGCAGCAGGGCTGTAAAGTGATTTAATATATATATTTATTCTTTTGTATTTCATCTTTATTCTATAAAATATTGACACATATTTTAGTTTATCTCTTTATTTAATTTAAATATTGAATAAATATTTCATATATATTTTATATATTTATTCTATTTCAATATTTCTAATACCTATTGTTACTTTATTCTTTATAAATATTGACTAAATATTCATGATGTTGTATGTTTATTTTATGTAAAGAACGAAAAAATATATATTTTTTACTGTGTCTTAATTCTGTATAAAGATTAAACAATTATTTCTTATATTGTACATTTATTATACTTGAAGATTAAAAAAATTTATCTTACATTGTATTTTTATTATACAATATATAATAATATAGGTATGTAAATATAAAACCAGATTTTTTTTATAGAAAATACACATTTAACATATTGTATGAAAATGGTAAAAAATATTTTATTCGAAGTATTGCCCATCGATAGCTACACATTTTCCCCATCTCTCTGGCAATTTGTAGATGCCACGCCAAAAAAACTGTTGCTCTTTTGAGGCAAACCAATCATCGAGGCATTTTCGTAAGAAGTGAAGCGCTGTTCAGCAAGTGGGTGTCTCATCGATGCAAATAAGTAGTAATCTGATGGAGCCAAGTCTGGTGAGTAAGCCGCATGCGAAAGTATTTGCCAACTAAACGCCTCAATCGTTTACCAAGAGCATGCTAACCGTGAGCTTTGACAAACGTTCGATGTGATTTTGCAGCAGTTTTCTTCAAATGGTAACAGAAAATCAATGCTGTCCACAAATCAGGCACAAAAACAGACATTTTCAACGCTATGAAAACATATGTAGTTGTATTAAACTTATATTGTTGGGAGTTAAAAGTCTTTGACAAATGTAAATACAAAAAAAGGCACCAATGACGCGGTTAGAAATACACTACATTGACAACTAGAGCCATCTATTAGCAAATTCCGGTTTCATATTTACAGACCTGGTATATAAATATGTATTTAAAAAAAAACTTTTCTAATATCGTATCTTTTGTATTCGAATATCGAAAAAATATTTCTTATATTGTATCTTTGTTTTATTTAAAAATTCAGGAAGTATTTTATATTTTTCATTTAAAGATTATTAATATATGTTTTATATTGCATCAGTGTTCTATACAAAGACTAAAAACTAATTTCTTATTTTTGTAAGAAGATAAAAAAACATATTTATTAATGTGCATGAGGGTTCTGTATAAATATTGATACGGCATTTTTAATTTTCCATCAGTGTTCTTAGTAAATTATTGATAACATATATATCAATTTGCACTAGTGTTTTAACAAAGAATAAATAATAAGAGGTTTCTTATTTTGAGTCAATATTTTGTATAAAGGTTGAAAATGTGTTTCTAATATTGCGACAGTGTTCTGTAAAAAATGTTGAAAAGGTATTTCTTATTTTGTAGTAGTGTTCTTTACAATGTTTAAAAATACATTTCACAGTATAATCTTAGTATAAGTGTTCTTAACAAACTTTGAAAATACATTTCACAGTATAATCTATGTATTAGTGTTCTTTACAAAGTTTGAAAATACGTTACACAGCATAATCTTTGAATTTAAAAATAACTTTTCCAAGTTTTATTATATAATTACTTATTCATGAGTGACTTTTGTTTATTTTACATTTGAATACATGCCATAAGAAGCTACACGTGTTTTGATCTTCTTTAGATTTTCGTCGAGTTGGCTTTGTTTTTTTTCTTCATATCAAAACAATATGTACTTATTCATATGTATGAGAATATCTGTTTGTTTCCAAAAAATATCAAAAAGAATTCCTGGATAAAATTGGAATTTGTAAATTTTGTTTAATTGCGTCCTCATCATTCTATACGTTCCAACAGAAACAAAGATATCCTATAAGACACCTACATCCAGGCCAGTTCACAGCCCGGCTCTCCATGTTCTGCAATGTCAGATCAAAACTGAGATTTCACCTCTTCACCAACGGTATATGGTATAGGATAAGAGATCAATCCTAAACATAGCCAATTTGCATCTCAAATCCATTCTCTGGCACTACTATCGAGAGGAAGGGAAGATGCAGACTCAGCAGAGACACATGACACACATGGCAACTAATGAAATGTTCACCATCCCAAGAGTTAAAACCTCTTTTGCCCAAAGGCAATATGCTTATTTGGCTCCATGATATACAATGGCGTCCTAAATTCTATAAAGATAAAGGGAGGAAAACCATTTAGACATTCGATCGGAGCGTGATTGTTATTGCGACAGGATTTTGAGTACTTGGGCTTTCAGGATGAATGACGTATGGAAAAGATTTGTGTGGGCTCTTGAGTGTGGGTTTCTTCTTGTTGTTGTTTTGTATTTGTGTTTCTGTATATTTTTTGTTTTTATTTTTATTCTTATGATTGTGTGCGGTATATTATGGGATGAACATTTCTAGTATTTCTGGAGTGATGATGTGTGAAGAGTTTGATTCCGCATGATGTTTCCAGTTGTAATTGAGTGTCACTGTTTGTCAAGTTGATGAGAACGTGCAACGGGGTTTAGTTTTTATGTAATCAAAAATCGGAAAGAAGTATCAATTTATTTTTTCATGCTAAATATCCTCAGTGAGATACAGGCAAAAGTCTAGTTTACTGGGTTACGACAAATGAAAGGCGACAAACCCAAATCCATTAAAATAATGTATGTCCAAATTAAATTACCTGTTGTTTTTTCGCAAATTATGTATATTTCTTGTCACGTGTAACAATAAAATAAATAAAAAAAGTAAAAATTCGTCATGACCCTGGCTGACGATAAAACAGAGCAACTCTTGACCAGCTATGAAAAAACATTTTCAATACTCGTATGTAACCTAACCATCTCCTGTGTTCCCTCCTCTCTTCAATTGTGGGGGTTATGAGCTACTGCTGCATTCGAAGACGAACCATTTCATTTGTCACGGTATCGTACGATCTGACTTCCATTCTTCTAAAGCATCTATTCTCAAAACTGATTAGACTCGTCTCTTGTGCCTTGGTAACATGCCAAGGTTCAGAATCGTTTAATTTATCAAACATATATTTAAAATGAAAAGTGGTTTATGTTATAAATATGAAAGTATAAGTCTCCGATTCATACTGTTAATATGAAAAAATATAATATTACTTTGAATTGAATTGTTTGACACGTGTTTTTTTGTTGTAATTGTTATGTTTTGTCCTAGTTCAAATTTGGGAAATCTGTAATGTGCAAAGGACTTGAAAAAATAAATAAATAAATAGTTTAATTAATAAATTTAATGAAAATACAATATGAAGACACAATCATGAGCATTTACAATAAGTTGAATGCAGTTAAATATGAGTATTAATTGTTACGTATTTTAAGCAATGACAAAATGTGTACACCTAGAAAAACACATGGAATGATAATGTATGACATAATATAGAATCAAGTGCTTAGAAATAAAAGAGGACTTATGACCGGTGTGTTGAAAAAAATGAAGAAGAGCACACTGAGATAGTTTGGATCCATGGAAGGCATAAATTAAGAAAAGGCTAACAAAACAAATACGCAGGGCAAATATTATAGACAGTGCGGTAGAAAAAAAAACAACGAAATTATGGTTGGATGAAGTAAATGATATTTTTAAACTAAGAAATATTAAAAGTAATGGAAATCGTAAAAGTTGTATGATAAGCTATATGGATATAGGAGTAAATAATGTGTGTTGAAATAGCAAGCCTGGCGCCCTATAATATCTGCCTACCCCGACAGAAAATAGCGTAATTTTTATATTACTGCTTAACTAGGAGTATTTCAATGTATTGTGCCGTGGTTTTTTTATGTTTGAACATCATTTCCCATTTGCCATTTTACTTTTATAAAATTTGGACTCCTTTGAGGCTTTTCTTTTTTTCGTTCTTGCTGACAGTTAACATGAGGTTCGTTTTTGCTGACAGCTAACCGTTCTTGCTGACAGTTAACATGTGGGTTTACTTTTTATTTTGTTTTCTGCCATACATTTTTTTTTTAATCTAGATATGCGAGGGCAGTGGGCTGAAAGCCCCCTGATGTCCTTGCGGCCGGGCTCGCCCTACATTAGTGGGGTGTATCTCGGCCGGGGGAATGTTTGTGGAATAAGCCCGGACATTGTAATATATTCTCTCTTAAATGTATTTTTCTGCTATCTATTTATTTTCTAGTTTTTTTTTCTCTTCCTTATTCTACATGTGCAAGGATGTGAGCTGAAAAAAATCTGGCGTCCCCGTGGCTGGGCTCGCCGTATATTGATGGGGTGTATCTTGGCCGGGGGGGGGGGGTGTTATTAGATGAGCCCAGACCTTTTGATAGCTTTTGTCTTTGATGTATTCTCTGCAATTTATGTGTTCTTGAAGTATATTTAAATGTATTATGTACATACTATGTTACGTTGCTATCAATAAACCTATATTTATTTATTTAATGGATTGTATATATGACATTACCATTAAAAAATCGATTGATTTTATTTTTCAGTACAAAATATAAACTTTGACACTCTTTTTCAGGAAATATCTCGTAGAACTGGTATATTTTTTATCTGTTTCTTCTAAAGCTCTCATGTCAGATCGTGGAAAGGAAATTTCAGTGACATTCAAAGCGAAATGACATTTGTCTTTCTCTGCGCTTTATCATGGCAGCTAAACAAAACGGATGGACAGGAAAAAACAGCTAGCGACTTTTTTATTTAGCTCAGGAAATATGTTTATATTCTTTATTTTGAAATTTTCAAATTAATATTAATTTTCAAACTCCTTTAAAAAATACAAATCTACCTTACGGGATATTACGTTTCAGCACAAATAATATATATGAACAGGGATATTCATTTTCTCACTTTGAGATTTTTAACAATACCCAAAAAACCACTCAGTTTAGCTGAAAGTTCATTCAAAATGTATTGTTGACCCTGTAATAATAAAAGTTTCAAGAATACATACCTCCAAAAATCTAAAACATCACTATTTATCTAAAATATAAAAGTTGAGTGTAAAGATAGGAAGGAAGTGGCTGCGGCAATTATATAAGGTACTTTCCTGTATCTGCATACGTTGAGAGTTGATGTTCATGCCCGCTCGGTTATGCACTTGAATTTTATGCGGAAAGTCTTTGTTTCGAACTCCGCATAGTACTACTTATCTCGAATGACACAGACATTTTTTCCACCTAGTATTCGGGGTATTAGGACGCCCATGACTTCAGTCGTGTCTATGATATTCTTTCAAAAAGAGAAAATAAAAACATACCAATATGCTTCTCGACATAATGGCCGTGAACTCATATATATGAAGGAGTATACGCTAGTGTCAAGTGATGTCTACTTTATAGGATCTTGGTGTTAAATTCGTATGGGTGACATCAATATTCGATTGTCACACTTCGGTATGACATCGGATCTAATACGGCGGTGCGACCAGTGAGTGAGTGTGCCGGTGTGCTACGACTCACTCAAATAAAATAAAAAACTCTCCGACACAGCTTCGCTTTCTATCTTAATTAACATAGGCATCGTGAGGGGATTCTCGGCTACGAGGTCCAGCAACGACGATGATACGAGTATGTTCAGAAAAACATATTTGGTATGAAAAGCGCTGAAAACTTTCCAAAAAAAGACGAACCGCCCTGAAACCATTTTACCGGTGCTTTTATTTTGGGAAATACTTGACGAATTAACTGATAATAAATCTTCGGATTTCCACGTGCAACATTTATTCAGATTATTCGTAACGTTATAACAGATTCGTTGATCAAAAACAGCAGTTCAGAATCATGTAGAAGCGATATTTCACCCCGAGAAACGGGCGATATTGTGTCCTTTGAACCGGGTAACTAATGGTTGATACACATGCTACGTCAAGCCGTAGGGATAAGACGTTCCTCACCGCAATATGTAAGCCGTAGGCTGGGCAACTGACAAATTGTATGGGATTCAAGAAGTTATTGATCACCTTAATGTGCTATATTTTTTTTTTGCGTTTTCACCAATACATTATTATGCAAAGTTTTTCATTTATCAACTTTCTAAAAAAAATTCTTTCATATTTTTAGCTTGAATAACATTACAAAAAAAGTTAGAAAAAATCAACGGATGATCGATCTTTCTTTCAAACTTCTCGAGATATCTTTAAATATAAAATTTCGATTTGCGTTTTTTTTTCTGTGTGTATTGGAATGGATCAATGATACATACGTATGCATATTTTTGTTATTTTTTTTGTGTACGTTATAATTTTTTTTGATAACATTTTTTTCTTTTTTTATGTCTTTGATTACCTGAGTTTTGACCTGTCTCCTTTTTATATTTTATGTGTATATGTGCGTACTGGTATATGAGTCATGTATATGAATGTTTTAAATATTTGTGACAAGTTGTATTTATATTCATGCACACTGAAATTACTATTTATAGTATTACTCTAGTAACATTTTTAATGGTTGATAAAAACCGTACATTGTAATAAAATGAAATACTTCAATAAAAAACTTACATTCTTTTGAAATGTTTGTCTTTTTCATTTTCGTGCAAATGTACATATTATCATGTCGTACCCCTTTTAGTGTAGACAGAGAGAACAAATATCCACACTTTTCTATAAAAACACACAACTTTCGTTGTTATAAACACATTCATGGGGTTTTTTTGTAGTTCGTCTTCCTTTGGTAAGTTTTTTGTGTTTTTTTTACCATGTACATTTCTTCTGCATATATAGAGATGCGGTTGAGTATCTATACTTATCTCTTGAGGGCAGTTTGCTATCTAAACGGCGCTATACAAATTGTCTTATTACCGTTTTTATTATACAACTTGATATGCACAATCTACTATTATCCGTGACTCTTACTTTAAATTTTTTCAAAATCGGGTTCACTTTGTCCAGCAACAATTTCGTCAGATTACATCTTTGTCCAGCAACAATTTCGTCGGATTACATCTTTGTCCAGCAACAATTTCGTTGGATTACATCTTTGTCCAGCAACAATTTCTTTGGATTACATCTTTGCCCAGCAACAATTTCGTCGGATTACATCTTTCGCAAACACGATGGACTTCTGACTTGTATATTGAATATATTATTAATGTTTTTGCACGTTATAGTCGTGAAGAATATTGGATCTATTAACTGACAATACAAGGGCAGATAAAAGACAAGTGCAAATCTTGCTGAAGAGAATTCCTCGACATAAAAACCTTCGCACAACTTCCTTGTTCAGAGCTGCAATTACCGAAGTGACAATTGCTATGATGACCTCTGATAGAATATGGTTATTACAAAAAAAAACGAAGTATTCACTTATGATAGTGACAAGTGTTTTATCCTTCTATAAAATCTCATCTCGATGGAGGTCTTATCAGATACCTTTAGAAATGTTATTCAAGAGGTGAGTCCATCCATAACAAACGTGATCTCAAGGTTTCTCCAAGAATGTGTAATACCAAATGAAAACCATTAAAAATATTTCAAAAACCTAGTGTCGATTCAAAACTATTACGGAATTAAATAGTATTGAAAAATGTATATGGAGAAGTTTTGTCTGATAGATTATTAGGCGCCTACCCAGACCAATGCATGTAAGTTGTATTAACAACTAGCACTCAGTGGGTGAAGTGCTCTAAAATTTCCTGTCTGAGAGGTTTTTTTTCTTAAATGTACATTTTATCTTTATAATTCCGCAAAAAAAGAACAAATTGATAAGATAAATAAGCATTTTTTTTTTGTTACCTTTATAGTAATTAAAAAATAACATTATGGAGCGTGTTATTTTTTTTGTTTTAATGTTCCTATATTTGATTTACACCCCGTAGACTAGTTAGTAAAACGCTGAGGCTTCGTCCTGATGATTCCAGCTTCGAATCCCATGGTACCAAAAAAGATATCTAATCTGGTTAAAAAGATCACCTGGGTACAATTTTTCCTCGCGTTAAACGTTTGGAAGTGTTGTTGCCTCTGCATGTGCGGTAGTATTTTTAACCCATACTATGCACGAACTATGAGTACTTCAGGGTTTGTTAACCGAAGAGTTGGTTACTGGGACCGATGACAACATTGTCTTCAGGGAACGCACTTCAACATGTGTGAATCCCCGATCTGGATATGTTGAGGGGTATCATACGAATGGGTAAATAATAATAAAAATAATAATAATAATTTCAGGTTTATTGATAGCAGCATAGTATGTACATGATACATTTAGACACATTTCAAGAACCAATTAAAAAGAGAATACATTAAAAACAGAAGCTATCAAAAGGTCTGGGCTCATCTAATAACATCCCCCCGACCAAGTTACACCCCACCAATATAGGGCGAGCCCAGCCATGGAAACACCAGATGTTTCAGATACCTACTGTATTTTGACCATAGATCAATCGTGTATGTAAAAAAATTAAGCACGTTTCATTAATATTTTTGGTTAAAATAAGCAATAGAACAATTCTATGTGTGCGAAAATATCAAATACGTTAAATGAATATTTTTTGGTTAAATTAAACTATAGATTAATCTTTATTTGCAATTATATCACGTACGTTAAACGATATTCTGGTTAAATTAGAATTTGATCATCTTGCATTTGCAAAAATATTAAATCTGTTGTCGATCTCGGATATGCAAAAATATCGAACCCGTAAAATGAATACTTTTGATTAAAATAGACCACATAATTATCCCGTATTTGTAAAAATATCAAACTATTTATGACGGTCATGAGGTTTCATGATTAAAATAGGCCATACATCAATCCCATTATTATAAAAATATCAAACCATTTATGACGGTCATGAGGTTTCATGATAAAAATAGGCCATAAATCAATCCCGTTATTATAAAAATATCAAACCATTTATGACGGTCATGAGGTTTCATGATTAAAATAGGCCATACATCAATCCCATTACTATAAAAATATCAAACCATTTAGGACGGTCATGAGGTTTCATGATAAAAATAGGCCATAAATCAATCCCGTTATTATAAAAATATCAAACCATTTATGACGGTCATGAGGTTTCATGATTAAAATAGGCCATGCATCAATCCCGTTATTATAAAAATATCAAACCCCTTTAAAGATTTTTTTATAATAATAAGTCGTAGATCAAACCCATGTTTGTAAAAAAATTAAGCACATTCAATTAATACTTACGGTTAAATTCATTGGTAAATCCATCACTTATGTACAATATTATTAAATAAAAACATTTATTTAACATTAAAATAAGCCATGGATCGATTCCGTAGTTGTAAAAACATCAAATCAGATAAATAAATGTTTATTAATTTAAGTTAGCCATAGATCGATTCCGTATTTGTAAAAATATCAAACCCGTTAAATATTTTTTTTCATATCAATAAGCCATATATCAAACCCGTGTTCGTAAAAATATCAAGCACGTTAAATGAATAAAATGATTAAATTCGTAAATCCATCCTGCATATGCAAAAATATTTTAAAAAATCTACTAATTTTTTTTATTAAAAATAGTCATATATCAATATTGCATGCGCTAATACATCGAACTTGTTAAAAGATTTTTCGATTAAAATACACCATACTTATATGAATCCTGCCTATATGTTACAAATAAAATATTATATTTAATAAAAAAATACTTTATTATTCTACTAATTACTTGAATAACAAGGTTATTTATTATAGAGTTCCACAAAAACCTTTGGTAGAAAAATTTACAGTAAAATTAAGCCATATTTTTTATTCAATTATCTTTTTGGGTTTCATGTAAGATAATTAAAGGCGGTGAGATATTTTCTCAATTATTTGAGAAAATAAAATGTGGGTTGGGTCATTTTTGCATACTTACGTCCATACATGTAAATGATAAAAAAATCCCTCTCAAAAAATAAACTCCTTGATATTTCATATAATTCTTCATCTATAGTCAAATCATTTCCTTGCTCTCGTTTTTTGTCTTCAATTTCTCCCTCCTCTTTCATCTCAATTGTAACGGATGATTTGATTTTTCAGAAATTCTAAAAAGAATCTCTCCGACAACTGCTATCGCATTGATGTTTCACAGATGAATTTAAAACCCCCTAGATTTTTATTTGGATACAATTTCCTCCCTCCTCTGCAGTCATGCCGGGGGCTATGGCTCATCCCAATGTCGGCACAGATGTTTCAGTGCTGCACAGTAATTAGGGGATCAGAGCCACTGCCAAATAAATTGCCGCCTTTGTACTCAAATTTATAATAATAATAATTTTTAATCCGGATAAATATTTTCTCTACCCCCTAGGATTATCGAGAGTCCAGTGTACTTTGAATTTATCCTTAACATATAAAACACAAAGACTAAAAAAACGGATGCTTTCAAGTTTTTTCGGTTATAAAATATTAGTTGCCATTGCGTAAAATAATAATGGAACCTTTCGATGGGAGATAGCACCTCAAGACGGAGAGGAGATTTCCTGAACATTTTAAGAATTAAGGGTTCAGTTTTGTTTTCATGATTGAGTTATAAAGATAAGACATTATTTAATAAATACAAACTCGAACGCGGTATCTTTCATAATCAAAAACACTACTCACTTAATGTAGACTGTTAATAGAACAAATAAAGATTTGGATGGGTGGCTAACTAATTGTCCATTGGACTAAAATTTCTCATTTTATAGAACTTTTTCCGTGATTCTTAATAGTTTTTTAGGAGTTAAGTCCTTAAGGGAAAGATGGTGATGATTTGTTGATAAATAAAACACGTTTTTGATCGCAATGCGGAAAGAGAGTTTTTATTAGTAAACGTAGGTATTTATACTATTCCCGCGTGTGTGCGGGAATGCGAGCAAGATATCCTTCGTCTCGTTTCTGCATTCGCAAAACGATTAATGTCTATGTAGGTGATAATGATTTGGTGCGTTCTCGCTCTAGCATGGAATGCGTTCCGCGTCGGCTATGAGTTGAATTACCGGCGCGTGGACTTTGTATTTGTTTGTTTTGCATTGCTAAGGAATGCAAAGGTCATTTCATCGGTCATTGACCGCGTGTGCGACCGCCACAGTTTCTTCAATGTATTTAACTTCCTAATACTTGAGAATCAACTGCCGGCTTATAAAACATCCGTTCTCTGATTGGCAATACATCTTACAACCGGGGAGATGTATTAACTTTTTTTAAATGTACCAGCGGAAGACTTTTTATCTTTTTTTAAACTTATGAACACCATTGACATATTTCTGGTAAGCTGAAAAAGATTGCCATAGGTAAATTTACTCACTAGGTTGTACAATATCCAACAAAGGGGTAATGAATTGCAATACATTTTTTTAACTTAAAATAAATTTTCCCTCTCTGAACCTTCCATCGAACAATATGGACAAACCTCTTAAAAATATTTTCTTCAGGAACCCTTCCAGTTATTCTAAACTAAATTTTATTTTTCTTACAGATACTTGAAGTATAGTTAATTAGCAAACTTTTAATGTTTGAATGAAACGTGATCTGACTCAACTCGCAATTTTTTTTCCAGCATAACAAAAGACCATTTGTTACTTCTTGAAAGAAGTGCCGACATGAAGACCACATATTGTCTTAATGAACTCACCGGCCCTGTACAGGGGTATCTCATTGAGGGTTTTAACTGTTCATTTGATTTCAGCCGAACATGGTAATGCACTTTACTAAAACGAAAAATCCTAAATAGAATTATCAAGTAAGAAGAAATTGAACGGAAATAGACACATGACATGGTTAAACCACTCAATTTAGAGTGATTGAGTAAAATTTAAACTTTTTTTTAAATTTATTGCCTTGAATCAAACCTTATCGATATCTGAAAGCCTTTTATAATCAAGAATAACCTTTCAAACGATGAACTACGGTTATGGCTGCTAGACAAAATAAATTCGCAAGCAATCTTTCAAATGATATACATAATTTATAGGAATATTTTATGCATAGTTTCATTAACGGTTAATACTAATCTCTAAGTATTATCAAATACTTTTAAATGCAACCAAACAGTGAAATTTAAGCTTTTAAAAATATAAATTGTATGCAATGGAGCATATTTTATCAAGAACACTTTTAAATATTTTTTTGTGTTGATGAAAAGTTTGCAGATTTTCTCATAAACACATCACACCAATTAAATCACGAGAAACTTCCTTTGCCTCCACTACATCCATACGTTTTCTTAAATATTACGGTCCTATAGCCAAGCGACAATCTCTTCCCACCGACCAGAAAGATGTTAAAATATGCTTTATGTAAAATAATAAAAATAAAACGACAATGTATGTATCACTGTTTAG
The DNA here is from genome assembly GCA_949825065.1 of Odontocerum albicorne. Classification (NCBI taxonomy): domain Eukaryota; kingdom Metazoa; phylum Arthropoda; class Insecta; order Trichoptera; family Odontoceridae; genus Odontocerum; species Odontocerum albicorne. Next base: position 3,736,061 of record OX463847.1, on the reverse strand, counting down.
AGAACAGATTCTTCTAAGAACGCACTTACGGGGTCTAAATATGTAAGTTGGGTATATAAATAGGAAAATGGTGGCTGCGGGCATTAGATAAGGTACCTCTCCGCATTAGCAAATGTTTAAAAAAACATATAAGGTAAGAAAACTGCAGAAACCTTGCCAACGAAAGACGAACCACAAAGAAACATTAGGGCACAACGGAACTCTAGCCCTTACCCCTGCACTGAAAAACAACCGTCATCCCAACTAAGCCATGAAGGTCATCTTGTTATGAAGTAAAACTGAAAATTATAATTGACAAAGGGGGAAAAAATAAATGAAAATTCCATACAATTATTTAGAATATAAAACTTCATAAAAATCTGATTTTAACACTCAGAACTGTCCAAAAAGCTGTAAAATGAATAAAATAAGGGAAATGTTGAATCGTTCATTACAGTACGTAGGAGGGCCGACGTACTGAGAAATAGAGAGAAAAAGGGCCTTTTGTTGGAGAAAGGTTTTGGTTTTAGCCCTCAGTTTTAGAAGCTACCCTCAGGGCTGTGGTGTTAAAATCAAATGAGTGCCAAAATTGTGGCCCCCGAATCACGAAATGGGCAAAGTTTTTAGGCACAGGCAAAACTTGCCCGAAATAATCCCCGTCAATTTAACTACATATTTCCTTCACAACTGAACTTACTCACTGGGTTATTTTTTAATAGTTAAATATCGTTGGCCTTGCTATAAGAACACGTAACTCCATATAAGTAACTTTACAGGAGAGAGAGAAAACGTCACAGTTTATCCTATGTAAAGATAAACATTGTTTTTTTAAATATATCTGATTGATAAAATAAACAATGTCTTTATCAATCAGATATATTAAAAAAAAAAACAATATTTACGTTTACATAGGACAAACTGTGACGTTTTTTCTCTCTCCTGTATAGTTACTCACATGAAATTACGTGTTCTTATAGTTAGGCCAACGATATATACCATTAAATACGATTAATTGGAAGCTTACAGGCATGGATACAACTGTCGGATTGCTCACCAGTGGGGTTTCACCTACCATAGGCCGTAAGGAGGTCTCTTAATCGCTTGTGCGCCCTCGTTGGTAGATCAAAGAGGAATCTCCTCAGATGAAGGATTGAGACTGATAACCCACCACTATATGAGTATGCTGTGACATTTGATGAATTTCGCATCTGACGGTTTGTCCACTGTGCCTCGTAAGCTGCTCGGAAGAATACTTAAAGAAAAGTAGTTCTAATCCTATAGCAGTTGGATATTTCCAAGCTGGTAGGATAAATATTCGGTCGACACGATCGGAATGAAATATGACGAAAGTAAACGAATATTCGTGCATACGAAATACAAACTCTAGTCCTTTTTGCTAGGTTCTACACTTACCAGCTAAACTTTGCTAAACATACAAGGTTGTGAATTTCAATCACGTTTGCAGAAATATTCTCAATTTTCAATCTTGTTTTATTTGGCAATTTATTTTAGTTTATTTTATTTTCTAGCAATATTCGGTCGGTTTTGTTTTGATTAATATACAAATACGTTTAATTAATACGAAACGTAAGATATAACAGAGTATAAATATCAATATGTTAACATGATTTATACAAAATTATATTGAAAAAATACACACACATATCACCTATATAGACAAGTACACAACAGCTCAAGGCCCAGGGCTGTATCTTACGCATGGAAGAACTTTAAAAAAACAATATACCAAAAAAATCCGTTGAGAAAACAACAGAAATCTTCCACTCAATTAACACAGAAAAACACAATTAGCATCACAACAATACGAATAAAAAACCTAATCAAATATCAATAAAAAGATTGGAAAAAAAATGAAAGGAGAAAATTGTAAAACGTACATAATAAACAAGTATAAAAACAAACATTTTAAAATCCTGAAGTATTGAAACCAAAACAAGAAGAACAAACAAATAAAAGCAGATTCATGCTCAAGGCGTGTAAAAGAGCGTAAATACTCGTATAAATAGACAATATTCAAACATCCATGGCGCTTCGGTTTACCCGACACAGAAATATTCCGATGAAGACCGAGTTGAAATATACACAATGCCTCAGCAACAATATACTCGTATATTTCTTAGGAAAATACCTCTACAACAAAGATTTAAAGATTTGTAAGCGTAAGTGAAAAATATCCCCAATAATGGCATATTCATTTCTCAGGCAGATAAGTCTTTTAATCATAAAGTTGTAGAATTAATTTGACGTTAAATGTGCGATTAAAAAATATATCCAATCCCCTCGTGTCCCTTGTTGAGTCCCTTGTGCATGGTCACACGGTAACGAACTGGACTTCCGTGCGGAATACAATCGGTTCGAACCACGCGTTGTATAATAAATTAGAGGATTTGTTAAGGCATCTGGTAAACAGATATATCCCAAAAATCACTCCGCTGCTGGCCGAGATCGTCCCATGCCTCCATCAGCCCTCAGTTCCCATCCCGAATGTCCACAATCGTTAGAAGCGTGTATATCGGTACCAGTTCGAACATAATTCAGTCTTGTTTGTGCTCCCCTGAAGATGACGTGAAAGCCTTGAAACCCGTAGGGTTATACCGTTACAAAAAGTGGAATAAACAGTGTTTGATAAAACAAATTACAATGTTTTTAAACCTCCACAACGTTAATGCCTTAATTATAAACAATACTTCCATATATCACTTTGCAGATGCATTGAAAATATATTTTCTCGTTTATTACAATGTTTTCATAGGGTTGGTGTGAAAATAATATATATTTATCAAAATAAATATTTGAATGTTATTTTATGAACATATGTGAATAACACAATAACCTTTATAAGTATTGTATTTGACTTTGAGACCGAAATCGGACGCGAAGCAACATCATTTGGGTGGGCAGCCGCTAGCAATTTAATCAAAGTCAAAAAAAGGGTTGAAAAATATATCTGAATCATAACTTTGAAACGACAATCAATGGACGTTTCGTTATTTTTCTAGATTTTTATAACATTGGATTGAAATAGAAATTGCTTTTCGCTGTAATTGGAAACGCTGATGGAATAATAAATTCTCGTTTTGTCATTGTATGGAGCTCACTTGTACTGAACTTATGCGACAGGCTTCAATGGGTGAAACGAACATATATGCGGAACATATTTGAAATAATTTGAAACATTTCTGTAATAAAATTTAAAGCTGATATTACAAAATTCGACGAGACTTTGTATAAAAGTTGATAAATATTGTAAGGGTGAGTCATGTGTTGCTTGCGAATGGACCATTGCGTAGTGACCAAGTTACCTTTACAGCATGTGTATTGCGGAGGATCTCGGCTGTGAGTGTGGTCTGGATGGACTATAAATCATATGTTTTTTAGATTGACTTTTACGTGACAGAACTAATTTACTAAATGTAAACCATATTTTTGCCGTGTCTTATACTTAATAATTAACGTTACATTCATTAATAATCAGCGACATTCACAAATAGCCAAGTATTGCTTTAACTAACGATAAAAAAAATATAAGTTATCTGGAGCAAAAGCTATGTTGCCAAATTTGCGTAGCATTTTTTGCCGAAAAGTGAACAGAACTAAAAAATAAACTTATTATGTGCCAAATGTAAGCTGAAAGGGTAAGTATTGCAATAATACTAATCGAGAGTCCACTGTACTTAAATATATCTTAAACTTTTAAACCCGAATGCTTTCGGGTTCTTTCGTGCTTCTTGGCATTTCGTTAAAAAATTGAAACCTTTGTTGTAAAGGCCGTTTAGAGAGCAAACTCTTTTTACGGGCGTTTCAATTGGCGCATTATTGATAGATAAAACAAACAGATGCGTGAGACTCTCGCGCAGTAGAAGTGAAACTTCTTAGCTCCATGGAAAAGTTAATTTTATGCATTGCTTTTTTTCCATTGGTTAACGATTTTTTTTTTAGGATTAGGAAATGGTTATCTGGAATTTAATTCCAGAAAATCTCTCTTAATTAAAAAAAAATGGATATGTGGAATTTCATTCAAGAAAATCTCTTAATTAAATAAAAAAAATATAATTTTGAATTATAAATAATAATAATTTTAATAATAATAATATACACTAAATAATATTAAATTTATATTTTTAAAATTTAATATTTTAATATTTTTATGTTATTATTAATTATTTACTTAATTTATTATTTTTAAATAATTATTTATTTCCTATTATATTATTTTTATAATATTATAAATAATATTATATAACACTATCAATTAATTATATAATAATTAATTATAATATAATAATAATAAAATTATTAATATTATAATAACATATAGTACCTATATATTATTATAATTATGTATAAAATGTAAATTATATGTTCAATAAATATAAAATAAAATAGTTTAAAATAAAATAAAATTAATATTTGTTAAATATATTACTATAAAAATAATATACGAGTATTACAAAAAATTTTTTTTTTTTATATTTATAAATAAATCATTTTAATAATAATAATTTTAATAATAATATAATACACATAATAATATTAAAGTAATATTAATTATTGTTAAAAATAATTTATTATTAATATTAAAATAATTAATAATGATGATATTAATAAAAAAAAAATTTAATAATAATAAAAAATAATTTAATAATAATAGAATAATATACGAGTAATACACCGTTTCACTTTTCGTGACGTTCAGGCCAATTTGCCCTACCGCGCCTTCATAGAAGCTTCACTTCAAAAAATGTAACATAATAAACAAATATAATTTGAGTGTCCTAATAGGAAGGAAATCCCTGCAGCCGGTTGAATTAGGAACTTCCGAAAAATACATTTGGTAAAATAAATAACCAAGATAAGACGAACAACATTCCTTTGTAGATCGTCCGATATATTAGTAGAAACGCATTAGGCTTTAGGTGTAGTGTAATGTGTTCATTTTCATCATAAAACTAGATAAGACCTCCCAAAAAAGATTATCTTGAAATGCTATTAAAAGCTGTATCAATAATTTTTACTTTTTATCATTTTATTTTTCACCGTTTAGTCGAAAGTCATCGCGAATTCTCGCGGGGAAATTAAACATACCTTTATTGTATATTACAGTTTTTTTTTAATATTTTTGAGCAACAAACGTGATCAATCAGCTTGGAAGAACTCGATGATCATCTATGCAACGCGTTTTTTAAATAGGAGGAAACAGACATACCAGGCAGGTTGACGTTGCTATGAACGATACCGGATTTGATATTACAAGATGCTCAAAAATGGAGAAAATATATTGACAAAATATTTATAAAAAACTGTTATACCTCACATTTTTTTATTTATTCATATCAATCGTATTTATTCATAGCCCACTAAAATAGAAATTGCCTTTATTTTATCCCGAAAAATTCTTATTTCTAGAAAATTTATCAAGTAATAACTTTCTTACTCTACAACTGTGGATGATCTATTGATCTAAAGGAAATTGGTAAATTTTTCAAACAATTCAAAGTTAACATTTAACACACATCAACATTATCTCAGCTTGTGTTAACGCTCCACCTGAGATTCATGCAAGTGTAACAGCTGACATCAATGCCAACCAGCAGGTTGAAATCCAGCAATAGTTTCATGAAGAGAGCATAAGAGCTTCTCCGAATAAAGTTCGTTGTCTGAAATGGTAGAAATTATAGTACTATCGGAGGTTAATAAATATTATCTATGGGTTATAAAGGGTCTTTCAAATTGAGCGTTTTTTTTATTCTATTTTTTTTAATTCTTGAATAAATTTAATATTTAGATTTATTTAGATTTAAAAAAAAAGTTTTTATTGGTCATTAAAGTATAAATAAATAAATAAATATTAGGTTTATTGACAGCAATATAGTATGTACAAGATCACACCTGAATAACACTTCTAAAACACATAAATTGCAGACAATACATCAAACACAGAAGCTGTCAAAAGGTCTGGGCTCATCTAATAGCATCTCCTCGGCCAAAATACACCCCACCAATATAGGGCGAACCCAGCCACGGGGACACCAGATGTTTTTCAGCCCACACCCTATAACATAATGTATGACATTTAAACACAAAAAAAAATATCCGCCAAATGTCCACCTCTTGCAGCTCCACAGATGTCCACTCTTTTGTCAAAATTTTCGATGACATTTTGGCATAATTGCGGTTCTAACTCAGGTTCTAACTTCAGTTCAGGAATTGATCGGGGGTCATTCTTATAGACCTGGGTTTTCACGTAACCTCAGAGAAAATAGTCCAATGGTGTCAGATCACGTCATGATCTTGGTGGCCAATTAACATCACTGTTTCCAGAGATTACAATACATAAAATAATTCAACAACTTGAACGCGTTGTTGTATTGTATACGATTCCATTATTTTAATAAATATCATACATTACACTTGTCAAATATCACAAGCCCCAGGCAAGTTCGTGACGTTTCATCCAAGAATTTAAAAAACCGTTCAATTTAAAATACTCTTTAATAACTGATTGAATAAACATTTATCTGTTAATTAAATAATCTAACTGGCAGCCAGATACCTTACTGTTAATTATTTATTTATTTATTTATTATTACACATGACAAGAAATATACACAATTTGAGAAAAAACAACAGGTAATTTGATTTGGACATATAATTTTAATGGATCTGGGTTTGTTGCCTTTCATTTGTCATTTGTCATATCCCCAGTAAACTAGGCTTTTGCCTGTATTTCACTGAGGATATTTAGCATGAAAAAATAAATCGATACTTCTTTCCGATTTTTGATAACACAAAAAAATCCCGTTGCACGCTCTCATCAACCTGACAAACAGTGACACTCAACTACAACTGGAAACATCTTGCGAAACTCAACTCCTCACACATTATCACTCCAGAAAAACCAAAAAAATTGAAAAGACTTATTTTGTATAAGATTTCATAAGTTAATAAATATTATCTGACGGTTATACTTAGATCAAATAAATATTTACCAGTTGATTAAATGGTCTAACTGGCAGTCAGTTAACTCACTGTTAATTGAAAACGCTTATTTTCTATAATAAAATTTTGGCTTCGTTTTCAAATTATCCTCTCATATAACTCTTGTTTCACTATCAACATTTTAGTGATGTTCATAAATTATTTTATGAGTTTATTTTCCTACAAAGCGATTTAGCCTTTTTTATTCGGTGTCATATCACGACACGTCTGTTTTGACGATTCCAATAATTTGATGATACATCCACCTGACAGCATGTTTACAGATTTTATAACTAATAAAACGATTACTATTATACGAGTATTTTACTGACAAATAAAAGCAACAATTATTTTCATGTTATTACGCGTTGATATTTTGTTTGTTCGTTTATGTTTTCTATAACCCTTCCTTCCCTGTGATGTGTAACTAGTACACATTGCTTCTAAAAACTTTAATATCTCTATAAATACGAGTATAATAAATACTATGTTCAGATTTTAGGTATTCCTCCGTAATACATTTACGCATTGAAAGAAAAAATAATATTAATAATAATTAGCACTAATCGGCCACATCCGAGATATTTTGTGAAAATCGGGAATAAATTCACCAATACAATCAAACGTGTGCCAGTGTGTGACGTAGGTATATTCATTCTAAACACCGCTATGGGTGAAGAAGTGACGCTAGTCTCACCCTCACTCTACTTCGGTATATCGGAATGCAAGAAATAGAATCTCAGTTCGCAGTTGTGTTTCATCTTTCTTCCTTCGAGGTATAACATACAAAGTTTTAGTCCCGTCTCAGGTCTCAGCAGCTCTCGGGCATCCATTTGAGGTGGTCTCTTCGCCCGTTTTGTGAATTTCGGCAGATGTTTTTTTCATGTTTCAGCAATTCAATTTCAATTATTATCTCTTTTCATTTCAAATTTAATTAATTTAAGTGGTTGGCTCTCAAGTGATGGATAGCTTGTTCGGAGTTTCGGTCCGATGGTAGGACACCTTACTCCTTCATCGGATAAGTTCTGACTGTTAAGATATTTATTGGAAATTTTTGGATCTTTTTGGGAATCGGGAAAGGATAGGTTTGTGGTAATTGTTTTGATTTTATGAATGATTATGAGAAATTATAAACGATTAAATACATATATAAATATGATGATATATACATAATATTAAATACAAATATACATAAATTTGTGTCGTCACACACTGTTTTATATTGAATGGGTGAAAAAAAAAATGAAAAAATGAATTGTGAATAAATTATAAGAATGAATATAGTATATGTAGATAAGTAAATGAGTGGGGAAATGTGTGTGACTTTTATAAATATATTAAGGTGTAGAAAATGTTTATTGAAGGTGAGAAATGCGGTTGCCTATGGGGGTAAACTGTCTGCCGGCCGAATTATCGATGATGGGGTGTTCAGAGTGACAATCGGGGGGTCATTTGGGGGGATGATTAGAGTTAAAGAGGGGGGGGTCGGGGGGATGTTTCGCAATATTGATTTCGGACGAGTGCGTCTGTAACTGGTGTTCGCGTTGTAGTTATCTAAGGCTTTTATGACTGGGTTGGGATGACGGGATATAGAGCTGTAGAACCTTTCGGCCAGAGCGCGCATAGGTTCGGGGATAGTATGTAGTTTGGTATCTGCGTGGAGTCTTGAATATTCTTATTTTTCCGATTTGCAATCGCTCATTTTTACATGTGTTTTGAATACACAGACCCGGAACGCCCGGATTTTCTTTTAGCACAGGAATGGAAAGGTTAAGAAGGAAATTTTGAAAATAATTTTGTACTTTTCGGTCAAATTAAAAAAATAAAATTTTACGCAAACTTCGTGAATTGTGATTTTTTATATTTTTCAATATCTCAGTAATCTTTTGCATCGTGGAGGGCTGTTATTATCAATTGAACCCTTAATTTGGTTGCCATTAGTGGTAAGTGGCTTTCCAAAGCGAACACCATATTTAATTATGGTATCAACATTATGATTTTATAAATCACTTTTGTTACACACGGTCACTAACTGCATCCTCGCCATATACTATGCATATTTTGTATCGCCTTTTTTCCTTTGTTGTATTAGGAAAGTTTATTCGTTTTCATAGTATTTCTTCATTCGCTCTTTGTATATGCCCAAATCATCTCAGAGTACTCCTTCATTATCCTACTTAATACATCAGCCTTAGTTTACATTCATCCAAATCACTTCATTCCATGTTCTGTTATACATTGTCATCCCATCTATTCTTCACAGTGCACACATTCCTACAGCATTTATTCGACTCATTTCAGTATAATTACATTTAAGTGCCACTCCCTTACATTAACGTTGGTTCAAAAATACTGTTTTGGCCTATCAAAGCAGATTTTGATACTGTTAAGTTCGAGTATATTTATTTTAGCTCACAATGAACGTTGTTTTCTATCGCTACACGGCGTTCAATTTCTTTCCTTACTCTTCTATAATCAAAGAAAATAATACCAGAATACACTCAACTTATAATTTGTTTCACTACTGCTGTACAACACAAGAAGAAAAGGTTAGAAAAAGGAGATTGAGAGAAAGGATACTTTTTTTTCAATAACAGGAAAGTAAACTTTTCCTTTTCTTTCACTGTGATATTTTTCTAAACGTATCTTTTTATATTGTACGACAACGTATAAGAATTTTTTTTGATGCTTGTTAGATAAGTATACATTGTGATTTGATAAGTGGAGAATAACATATTAAAATGAAAAGTTTAAAAAATACATATCTTTTAAATAATGTGCCACAAATATAATGTTTGAATTTAAGTGAAACTTTATTTTGCTAAACAAAGAAGAGGGAAAATGTTTGTTTAACATTTTAACAGATTCTTCTAAATATTTGTTCGTCTTGTTTGTTTTTTTGAAATAATATGATACTTTAAATGTTAATAGTAAGAGTGAAAAACTCAGATAAAGTAGACAAATGTTTATTATTTTTGTTTCCTCTCTCTTTTGATTACGAGATGGGTAAATATTTGAGGGGGATACACAAACAAAAGAGAAACCTGAAGAAATGCAAGCAGCAAGGAGTATCAATAAAAGTTTTGAAGGGTATCCTCTATTCCCCTTCATTATATCCGGGTGCGAACGCTTTGTTGTATTAATTATTTTCTGGAGGATTTTTTGTCCTGGTAATGAAAATGTGCAGCGGGCTGAAAACTCAACAGGTTACTTACTCTCTGGTTCCTATTCAACTTTTCAAGAAATATATATTTTTTGCGATGAATGGGAGTCGGAAACTGATTGTTTTCAAGTAAGATACTTGGAATATGAGTTCTATGAATTTTAATAAATTATTTAAAGATGTTTTTGAATTCCATTCCAATAGTTCAACAAATACGAACTGCAGCCACTTGACATTTGACAACTTTTAGAAAACAAATAGTCGTCAAGTATACTATATATGTTTTTTTTCTTCCTGGCACTGTCCCAACTCATTGCCTAGGTAGGCTGTTGGGGTCGGCTCTTCTCGTTCTCAGGCTGTATATTCTTCGTTTCTGGGTGTCGCTTTCATCTAGGGTGTCGCTTTCATCTTTTATATGATAATTTTATGTTTGTTGAGACATTATCGCGAAACGGCCGGCCCGTGCATGCAAAAAACTTCCGAAAAAAGTGACATTTCGCAAGTTATAACGGCATGCACGGGCGGAAACAGGTGCTAGCGATGAGCGATTTGCCGCACATAAGGAGCGTCAAACGCCTTGAAATACATTCTCAGTGCACTCTGTCTTTTATCGTTTACTTGCGACCATCTACTATCTGCCAAAGAGGAATCTCTTCACCCTGCTACTTCTCACCGACCTGCTACTTTTCACCTTTTGCTGAATTCTCCGAGCATTGAGCCGCAGCCATCCACATATTGCTACAGTCTTTGTATCTGTGCCATACACAGGTGATGATGGACTCTAAGTTACATGCCTACTCTAGTAGTTCTTAACCCAAAGACTTGATTACTGGGGGCTAAGACAATTTGTCTCCCAGTCAAGTTCATCACGTATCATTAATATACGGATATACCGAAGGGTTTCATACAAATAAAAAAGTTAATATAGTGTACAATATTTACTCTTGCAGGAAATGTTGTGCACAATATTTATTCTTGGTGGCAATATAGTGTACACTATTTATTTCGCCTAGAGCGGGTGTCGGCAGACTTTCTAGAGAGATGAGCCAAATATTAAGTAAACAGAATCTCAACATTTTCATAGAGCCGCAACATTAATTTTCACTGTAGCTGTACATTTTAATGATGAAAAAAAAAACGAGATAAATCAAGATTTTTATTTAAAACTCAAATTCGCACTACAGTCGTAGGCTACGCAGAAGACACGAATATTAGATATGGGAGTTATAAGCTTCAGTAGCTCAGGGCACTGCCTATAAAACAAGAAAACCTAAATAATTAAACACTAATAAAGCACAATATTAAGATTGTGCCGCTTGTGTTCATCCATCGGCTGTGTTCATGGTCTTCTGCTGAGGCTGCGGAGTAGAGGTGAAGCTAAAGTTGAAGAGTCGCACATGACTATGGAAAAATCCGCATGCGGCTCGCGAGCCGCGGTTTGCCGAACCCTGGGTCCCAGAGTAATATGAACTTGGAATCTCGTATACATTTTATTTTAAAATAAATTAATTGTGCATTAAAAAATATTCAGTATGTATACTTTAAAACAACTAGTCGCCTTTTTGTTTTGTACCATTAAGAGAAAAAAATAAACATTTATCAAAAGTATAAATGGAAAAGTTGGTGGATCATCGTTTATAATGAACGGGATAAAGAAACGCCCTTCCTTTTCCAAAACACTTGAAATCATAAATTCAGTTCTTTATTTGTATTTTCCGTTCTTTAAGAAGGCCCACTGCTTTTCGAAATAAAACGACGAATTTCAAAGAGCAAACGAACCGTGGAAAAGATTTTTCTGGTAAAACTTTTAAATGATAATAAAAAAAAAATCTGCGAACGTGCCAAGATCGTAAACATTTACTTTTTGGGGTCTTGTACAAAAGGATGTATTAAGACAAGCCTAATTTTTTTTACTATTTCATACTTTATAAAATATAATCGTTAAATGTTATTTTTATTTTTTAGTTAGGGAAACAAAATAAAAAACCGACTAACTAATGTGGAAATAAATTTAGAGAATGGAAAATGGTTTCACGTTATTCATGAAAAGTTAGTGGAATAAAGGGAAAACAAAAAAAAGTTGCGTTTTTTAGAGGGGTTTAACTTCATTACTTTTGAGAATGGCATAACTTCATTATTATTAGATCAGTAAAGTCTACAGTTCTACTCTTTATAGTATATAGCAGTCTGGCTAAGTCACTCTGTCAATGATGTAATATATTATTTTTTTTAAAGACATTGTAGTTTCTTAAATCAAATACTGTTTTTTCCACTTTATATAACGTTATAACGCTATAACTAGTTTCAAGGTTTTCCCTTCATCATCAGGGGAGCACAAACAAAACAGTATTGTTTGTATATTATTTATAGTTGAAGCATTTACGTTGTAGAAGTTTAAAGACATTGTGATCTGTTTTATCAAACACTGTTAATTACACTTTTTGTAACGGTTTTTTATAACCCTACCGATTTTAAGGCTTTCCCCTTATCATCAGGGGAGCATAAACAAGACTGAATTCTGTTCGAACTGGTACCGACATACACGTTTCTAGCGGTAAATATTCGGGTTGGGGATTGTGGGTGGAGGGAGGGAGGAGACAACCTGAGCGAGCAGCGGCGAGATTCTTAGAATTTATGTGTTTGCCAGATGTTCACCCCGATGCACTGACTTAGAAATTTCTAGGGCTTCTAATCTGTCCAATGTATTTCTGTTACTAAGGATATGTAAGAATTTAGCATCATCGATAGAAAATGTATGGTTTTCACAGTGACAATGATTAGCTATTTCAGAATAAATTAGAGTATTTGTTAAGGCGGGTCTGTGTTGGATTTGTTATGGAGTAATAGGAAACCAACGTGCTAACCACTATACCATTGATGTCAACATTTTATAATCCTTAAATTAAAATCAAATTATTATCATTTTAATCTTCTTTCTTGGTGAAGAAAGAAAGTCTTAAGCTGTGAAAAATGCACAAGATGTGTTATGTTTCTCTTCTTACTTGTTTTTAATAATTATAATTAATTTTAACATTTTACTTGTTACAGGTAATCAATATTTCTTCTTTTTGGGTATTCAAAGAAATCTTGATTTATTTGCTGGTAAGTAATTTAATTTTATATTTTTAATACTTTACTGAAAATAAATTTACTTACAACCGTTTAATTCATTGATATATTTTTTCAATGACTTAACACCATTTGATTAAAAATAAAAAATATTTTAACTGCGTTTAATACACTCAATATTTTAACTGCGTTTAATATACTCAATCAATATTTTAACTGCGTTTAATATACTCAATCAATATTTTAACTGCGTTTAATATACTCAATCAAATCATAGTAAACGTAGTTAAAATCTTTCTTTTCAATCTCAATTAAAGTTTAATAATTTAACTAATTTTCGTTAAAAAATTGAAATATCTATTTCTTTACCATAATAACAAATTAACGAAATTGAGAATTAATTAATTAATTGAATAAAGCTTAAAAAAATTATCGTCAAAAATATAAAACCATTTTGTTACGAAAATATAAGAAAAAAATTTAAAAAGTTATTTTATTTTACCAAAGGTTTCAGTTTTAACTTTGTTGAACTAAATATAATAAAATTAGTTATTTAAAAAACTACTTTAGTATTGAACTACAAGTGGAATAAATAAATATTATATTCATAATTATTAGACATTCAGTAATTTTTTATTCTACTAAAAAAGAAACCTGCAAATGAAAACGAAGGTTTATACCTCTAAGTTCATTATTATTGCATTTGTGATATGTATTTAAAAATTGAAAATTGTATACTTTTTACCTTAGTTCTAGTTGGTAAGTCGCATATCTTCCAGCACTGATTTATAAGGTTTAATTTTCGTTGGTATTAAGAAAAGTTTGGCTGAATCAAGCAAATTATGTTTCGAAAAAATACAACGTAAACATTCAGAGAAATCGTAAGAATTTTACAAAAGTGGATATTTAAGAAGTGAAAGGTGTGTGTGTAGAGAAAGAAAATTCTAGCGTTCTTTCCTCAATGCCTACTCCGACAAAAAATAGCGTGATTATATATGTATGTATGCTTTTCGTTGGAACCCAGATTTTTAAAGTGTTTCAGTCAGGTTTTCTGTTAATGCTTAAAAAAATCTGGTTGGTTGGTAGAGGTTATCACATGATAAGTCCGCTTTGTTGTACTTCATACAGCGAAAGTGTAATACAGTACAATACAATTTATTAGTTAGTATATTAGTCCTCGTAATACTCACATTAAAAAGTGTAGTCGGTTGGCTAATATTGTCGTCAGCCCTGTTTATCACGATATGATCTGCTAGAGAAGGCATGCAACGACTGCAGTATGATGGGAATAAATTTCAAGGTATTAAATTACTACGTAAAAAAATCTCTTTATTAAACTTTTACTTTCGGCTACCATCGGAAAACGAACCTACATTTCCGGGTGGAAGACAAGCGTATTGACAACAAACCATTGTTTACACTTTTGTTGTATACAGTACAATCTGGCAGGCTTATAGCCAATGTGGCAATCTCTTCCTACCAGACAGAAAGATGCTGAAGACAGCTTAAGTGAAAACCAGATTGGAATCCTTTTTTTTTTAATTTGAGTTCCAGATGGATTTGAATCCGCAACCTCCGGATAGGTATAATAAGAGACAGGTATTTTACCAACTAGGCCATAAAGGTCGTCTGTATTGTTGCCAGATGATTATCTGTTATGTGAGATACATATTTAGCGGAATGTTTGTAGTGGGACGTCGTGATGATTTTGATTGTTTGGTATTTAAATAAAATACGTCAATTAGCAATGCGGAAAGAGACAGTGAATGATTTGATGAATAATAAATAATAATCAGTGATGCTTTATTTATCGGTAAGTAGGTATTTATACATTTCAGAATGGGCGCGGGAGTGCGCCCGCAATATATTTTTATCTCGCTTCTGTGCGTGCAGAGATAGTCGATTATAATATTGCAGACATCGCAAATAATATTGTGGGTAGACAATTTGTTGGCGAAAACGGCGAGACAGCGTGATGCGTTCTCTTTCTACTGTGGAATGTATCGTAAATAGTATTTGTGGGTAAACAATTTCAATGTTTTGGTATGCGACCTTTGGACATATCCAAAGGTCGTTTCGTCGGTCGTTGACCGTGTATGTTGACAATATTTCAGCGACGACAGTAGTTCCTACACATAGTTACCAGATGATTATTTGTAAACATAATGGGAACACTATTTTTTTATATCGAACCCGAATCCCCCTGGTGGAAGACTAGCGTTATACTAACTAGATGACGGGGGTCGTCAAGGAAATAAAAAAAAATTGAAACATTTTTTTCAGATTTATTAAAATTTAAAAAAATAATAATCTGCGCTCATTCAATGGATTACGTTTTTATCCGCGTAATGTTAACTGTGCTTAGCTCCCAGATATTAAAGCATAAAAATGGTAACGCGGTAAAAAAAAGGCATTTGATTCAATCTCCCCTGCCCATTATATGCCGTAATGGAATTTAAAATCATTATTTAATTTACTTTCTTTTTCAAATTCCCAATATCAATTTAAAGCCTTATTTTAAATTACATTATAATTTTTAAGCGCGAAAATGAATATAATATCTTGATTAATCAATTCGGTTTCATTTGTGTCTGTTTCGAAATATTTATTCAAACACAACAATATGCTTTTTCCCTATTGATACAGACAGATAACTTAGCTCACCGAATTTGCTTAAACAACATAAAGTATTAGGTAGACCGAAATGAAATTAAAAAAATCATTCAATTACAAATATAAAGTTTATTAAACAAAAAACTTTAAAACTAATCTACAAAATAATGACTAATTGTTGGCAATGTATATATCGGCAGTAATTGTTTCACCTGGTTTCAGTAGTGTAAAGTAAATAACTTCGGCGCTATCCCACCACACACAAAGAAGTACCTTTTTTACTGTTAAAGACGGTTTTGTAGTAGCAATAGCTACCTGACCTGGTGAAAGCCATTGTTTTTTCGTGTGTAATTATTGTATAGAACCCATCGTCACAGGTAACAATTCGCCGCAAAAAGGGTTCAGATTCATGATTGGATAAGAAAGACGCACATATAGTACGTCGCTGTTCTAGTGCATTTAACATAATGATAATTCATGAGGAACCCAAATTCCTTGTCTGTAACTTTTCCTATGCGATTAAGGTGATCTTGTATAGTTGAACATAGGCAGCTAAGCTTGCTTAATAATTCTGAGATGGATTGTTGAGGATCAGACTCCACTAAAGATGTCAGATCATCTTCATGTTTTTACCAAGGTCTTCCCGTTTTAGGGGTATCTTTGAGGTTCCTATCACCATTTTTAAATGTTTTATCCACCGATGACACTTGTCAAATGTCAATACATCTCCATACGTTTCGGTAATTTTCTGCGTCACTTATTTCGCTTTCATTTTTTGATCAAACGAAAATATCATACAATACAATGACGGAAATTTTCTTCATCCGTTGTATGTCTCGACATTGTTTATTTAAATAACAGTAAAAAAACCATGAAAACAAGAAATTTACAACAGTCTTTATTCACTAGCATAAAAAAATACGTGTCCACTGCATTGCACTGTGTCTCAACATAAACTGACTGTAAAATAGGTTGTCAAAATATTTTGATTTCTTCTCGGTCCCCCAAATGTAAGTTTTTAAATAAAAAATAATTAATTATTTAATGAAATTTGTTTCCTTTTCCACAGTTACGATGATAATTTTGGTTAGCTAGCCCATTATCAACAATTTTGTTAGTTGGATTAAAATAAATAAAAAAAGAAAAAAAATACATATTTCGCCGTATATTGAGCAGACTCCTAGAGTAAATATATTTGCATTGTTTAGTTATAAAAAGTTGTAAAAAAAACCCAGGAAAAATACTTTCTGTTTTGTAGAATTTGCAAAAGCAAATCGTAAACCCGTCAATTTGACGGGTGCCGTAAACCTAGTGTTAAATATAGCCAATACTCGTACACAAGGTACTCGTATATTAAAGATTTAGGTCAAATTCAAACACAAAATTGCACTAAAAACTTGATGACAGTGATTTTCGACATTTTTCTGCAAGGTTGTTTTAGAGTCTGCTCAGTTATCAGATGTCTAATTATCCGCATTGCTAATTAAACTGGGCCATTAAAAATCCGATTTTTATATAACACCTATAAATAGTTAAAGAATTTTACAAAAATATCGCTTTTTACTGCCCCGGTAAATTCGCAATCCAATAAGCACGATCTCGTGTAAACGAGAGTCTACTTTGATTGTAAGTAAATTTGGTAAAAACCAAATGAACAAAGGTTTTTAATTTTTAATTATTATTTTTTTAGCTAAATAACAAGACCTCTTTGAAAAAATATAAATAATTAATTAACTGGAAGAGGAAAAATGAAATGTTTAAAAAATACAAAAAGTTAAAAAAATATGCCGAAACAATGAAAGTTTTTCTTTACATGACACGGTAAAAAAAATATTTTTAATGTCACAAATCAAAATATGTGTGAATTTTATAATATTTATTAAATAAATAATCTAATAAAGATTATCATAGAAGAATATATATAAATGAAAATAATATATAAAATTAATATTATATCAATACAGCATTTTTGATAGTAATATGGTATGAACATACTTGTAGGTACATTCTTGTATATCCTGAAATAACCTGTACATTTCAGAATAATGTCGAAGAAAATGCATTTAGCCCTTCCTTCCCTGTGATGTGTAACTAGTACACATTGCTTCAAAAAATGTTAAAATCTCTATAAATATAATAAATACTGGGTTCAGATTTTAGATATTCCTCCGTAATACATTTACGCATTGAATGAAAAAAAAATAATATTCATAATAATAAGCACTTATCGGCCACATCAGAGATATTTTGAGAAAAACGGGAATAAATTCACCAATATAATCAAACGTGTGCCAGTGTGTGACGTAGGTATTTTCATGCTAAAATACCTCTATGGGTAAGGAAGCGACGCTATGTAAATCTCACTCTCACTCCACTTCGGTATATGGGAACGCAAGAAATAGAATCTCAGTTCGCTCGCTTCTCTCGCTTCGGTAGATCTCGGGCATTCGTTTGAGGTGGTCGCTTTGCCCGTTTTGTGAACGTCGGCCGATGTTTTTTTTTTATATTTTCAGTAATTAAATTTCAATTATTATCTCTTTTGACTTCAAATTTTATTAATTTAAGCGATTGGCTATAAATATTCTTATGTTTCTGATTTTAAATCGCTCATTTTTACACGTGTATTGATGTGTATTGAATACACAGCACCGGAACGCTCAGATTTTTTAGCACAGGAAGGGAAACGTTAAAGCTGCGCACTCTACCTTTACCTTTTATATCAGGATGTATACACCCGATTGTTTGTCATAAAAACAGAAAACATCAGCATAAATTCGAAATAAAATTGCAAACATTGTGTTATATTACATTTCCGTTGTATTGGAGACAAGTTTTCAAAATGGCTTTTAAAGTTCTGCCAGGAAGAGTTTAATTTATATGTACCCAGCGCCAAAGGGTGATATTCCTTTTTGGGTAAGAAGTATGCTGCAGTCTCGGACATATTTGGAGACAAGTTTTCAAAATGGCTTTGAAAGTTCTGCCAGGAAGAGTTTAATTTATATGTACCCAGCGCCACAGGGGGACATTCCTTTTTGGGTAAGAAGTATGCTGCAGTCTCGGACATATTTGGAGACAAGTTTTCAAAATGTCTTTGAAAGTTCTGCCAGGAAGAGTTTAATTTATATGTACCCAGCGCCACAGCGTGACATTCCTTTTTTAGTTGAAATTTTTCAACATGTGGATTTTATTTCTTTCAAACTTTCAAAGATCTCTAAAAAAATATTAAAAATCCGATAAGTATTTATATTATATATTTGTATTGACTGGATGAATTAAATGATTACATATTTTAGTTTTTCTTTTTCCAGATTATTTTCATATAATGGTTTTAGGCCTCCGTAGCCCTGGTCTGTCACAAACTTGTATTATGTGTATAGTAGATAGTATGTATCGAGATACTTCTTTCTGGTGTGTTTGTGTGAATCATGTTTATAAATATCCTTTTTAAAAAAAACGATGATTTTATGCACACTCGAAATTCCAATTAGAATTTTAACAATTTTTAATGGTTAACAAAACACTGTACATTGTGCTAAAAAATTCTACAACCCAACAAAAAAATATGATACGAGATGTCAAAGAGGTCTCCAAAGTAAACCACACTAGAATTTGTATTAAAAAAGCCCGAGTTCCGACAACAGTCGAATCCGCAAACCTTGAGTTGTAAGGCGATCTTACCAACCAAATTACGGAGGTTATCAAATAAAAAATACGATATAAGGATGTTTTTTTTTTTTCGAAAAATTAGTAAAGATAAATAAATCACTTGTATAAATACACACAAACTATCACACTGTTTCCCTGACGGGAAAAGCAGAGCGGTAAGAGTGCCAAACTTTCCTATTGCGACACATATTTCGTGTCTTCCATACTCATGCAGTTTTTCTTCATTTATTTTATTTGTCTTTCTTCATTTATTTGTTCTACATGCCAAACTACTTTAGAATTTTCTTCTTCATCTTACACATCAGCTTTAAGTTCACATTCATCTCTTATCACATCATTCCGTTTTTTATCATATATAGTCAACCCATGTATTCTTCTCAGAGTACGCTTTTGTCAACTATTCGGTTTCTTGCATTTTTTTTCCACGTTCACATTTCACCTCCATATATCAAAGTTGGTACTAGAATACTGTTGTGGACTATCATCTTAGAAGATTTTGTTACTGTTTGGTTCAAGTTTTAATACTACATTGATATTATTTCCTATCGCAACATACTGTTCGATATCTCTCGTAAATATTCCATCATCTGAAAAAAATACTAAATTTATAGCAGAATTCCTCGACTTACTTAAATTGTTCAATACCAATTTACTATAATTTAAAATCAAAATTATGAAGAAAAGTTAGTAGACCAATATTTGTTTTGTTACCATAACAGGAAAAGCACGTTTATTTATTAAAAGCACATTTATTAATTAAAAGCACGTTAATTAATTCAAGTGAAATAAAGGAAGGCAAAAAATAGTTAAATTTCGAAACGTTATTTATATTTACTATGGATGTAGGGATGCTGTAATTTATATTATTTTTTATATTCTATTGTCCAGATGAGACAAAGGACGTCTTTCCTCCGTTGTTTTTGTCTTCTTTTCAACGTGTTTGCTTAACTTTCTGGTTCAGCGATATTCACTTGAGTAACTTTTTGGTCCATCGATCATCCCTGAACCCCATTATATTATGTCTATCCCAACTTCACTTCAAAGAAGTTGCTTTTTCTATACCCTCTGTCACCTTTGTTCTCATTCCAAACATTATTTTCCCTATCTATCTAAGAAACATTGAGTGTTCCCTTTACAAGTAAGTAAAAATTTCATACACTAAAGTTAAAATTATGCCAAATCGATTTATAATAAAAAAGTCTTTCACTTCATCACAAAGTTTATACAATTTATTTATTCGACGTAGATTGATTATATTTAACGTAATTTTGAAGCCATCAATATGACAACATCTGTGACCTAGTAAGTAATTATTAAACGACTATTTTTCAAGCCGGTTTTGTCATGGTTGGAGATTTTATTTCCGTTGGTGCCCAGATTTAAAAATATGGTTCCAGTATGATTTTTACTAAATGGTTACATAACACCTTTCTGTATACTTGTGAGAGATTGTACTCCATACAACTACATTTACAATACAATACTATAATACAATACAATGGGTTACTGAAATAGACTGCACAGGATAGGAAGGCTTCAGAAGAGTGGTGGGATCAGTTAAGGTTTTTGATGTATTGGGTGTTAACATAAGTTGTGCCCGTTTTTTTTTTCAAATTTAAAAATGAGCACCAAAATTAAAACAAAATGGTTAAGTTTATACGTCATTCAAAAGAAAATTTTCTGTTCTACAAATAATTGTATTTGCTTTTACGTTACATATATTATGTTGTTTATAGTTAAGGCATTAACGTTGTGGAGGTTTAAAGACATTGTAATTTATTTTTAACAAACACTGTTTATTTCACTTTTTTATGACGGTATAACCCTACCGGTTTCAAGGCTTTCACCTCATCTTCAGGGGAGTCTTGTTTGTACTCCCCTGAAGATGAGGTGAAAGCCTTGAAACCGGTAGGGTTATACCGTCATAAAAAAGTGGAATAAACAGTGTTTGTTAAAAATAAATTACAATTACATATATTATTTTATTTGATTACATACCTACAAAATGGAATGTCAAGTAGACGAAAGTGTTGCATTTTCGACACCTCCTTCTGTTCGCGTTCAATCGAGGGAATAAAGCTGCTCGCTCTATTTGCAAAGTGTACGGTGAAGATGCTATGCATGAAAGAACAGCTTGTCGATGGTTTTTGCGTTTCAAAGACGATAATTTTGACCTGAAAGACATGGAGCGTTCCGGACGACCAGTGGACTTCGATGAGGACCGCTTAAACCATATTATTCATGAAAATCCCCTTCAAACCAACATAGAATTGGCTGAGCAGATGAATTGTAGTCACATGACTGTATAACGCCTTCTTAAATCAATGGGAAAAGTCCAGAAGTTCGGCGCTTAGGTTCCACATGCTTTGAGTGAAAACAACAAAAATCAATTGTCGAAAGGTTTTACTTTTGGTACTCATTTTTTAATTTGAAAACAAACGGACACAATTTATGTTAACAATACATGATCAGGTAAAGAAGATTATAAAGCCTCCTTTTTCCTATTTTCACTGTCTATCTTCCAATAGGAGTCATTGCGACTTTTAAGTAAGGGCACCCTTGAGGAGAGCCTGCTCTCTAAATGACGCGTTGTAAATTGCCCTTTTATTAATATTCTCTAGTCATCATCCTCGTGGCTAAGGATCATGATCTTCATGATGAGGCCTGCAAAATATTTCTCCAACCATTTCTGTTTCCTACCAGATGTAAAGTTTCGCACAGAATTGAGTTGGTAACGTCCTTAATCTGTTCGGTCTAACACAAGAGAAGCTGCGTCATGGTCTTATAACAGAAATATTGCGCTGCATGGCAGTCTTTTCGAGTCTTAAATCATCGTTTATTGACATCTCTCTGAAAAAAATGCTATCTGAAGATACTTTTTCTTGACAGATTGTAAAGATGTTAGTGCTTTATAGTAATTTTAATTTAAACTAAAATTTGCTTTTAAAAAAATAAAGTAAATATTTGAATTAGAGAGAAAACATTTAACAATGCTTTTTTATATTATTTCAAAAGGACAACGAAAATATTCCCAGCTGTGAATCCCTGAATTAAATATTATAAGCTGTAATTTGTAAACAAAGTTTGAAAAACAAATATTTGTTTGATTCGGAAAACAAGTTTGTTTTATTTCAAACAATGTTTTTCCGTTCAACCAACATTTATCCAACAAAGTAAGAAAAGGCCAATTAAACAAATAAAAGAAGCCAGCAATGATTTGAATGTGTTCATACATACACACCATCAAGCTGAGTCCCTCTCGGGGTTGACAAAGAAGACGGACATCAGACTTTCCTATCTCGACACACCCATCACCTCTTCCACAAACATACACCTTTTCAGACAAGTCCTACGATTCATCAAACTTTCTAAATTTTATCCTTTCAAAATATCGTTTACTTGATCCATCTATACTTTCCTTGGTATTCTTCTACCACGTCTTTCACTCACATTTTCAATATATATTTCCTTTGTAAGTCATTCTTAATTCATTCGTCCTACAAGCCCAAACCATCTCAGAATGCTCATTTTCATCTTATGAAATCATCAGCCTTAAGTTCACATTCAACCCTTATCACTTTATTCTATATTTGGTTATCATCATCACGTATTTTTCTCAACGTTCATTTTCTACAGTATTTATTTAGGTCCTAATTGAATATTATAAGTATTAAACATTAGATTTAATGTTTTTTTATTTTCCCCTAAAAACAATTTTAAAATTTGTTTAAGAATAATAAAAACAATCAACAAAAACACTTAACGTGTTTAAATCATGAAATAAAAAGACCATCAAGCGAAAGCCTCAAAATGGCAGAAAAATCCGAGAGCTTCTTTGAATTGATGGCCTAATAAAACACGTTTTACAGCTGGAAAAACGTGGACGTTACGAGGAATCAGAACAGTTGTAAAGGGCATTTGTCTAGTATTAGAACGGTTGATCTATAATATGAAATATCACGTCCACATAATATAAACATTTTCAAGTTACAAGATTTATTATATATTAAAAAAAAAAAATCACTTTGTGGAACTTCATATTAATCTATTTATTATTATATTAATTACACTGTATCATCAATGTATGTACCCAGCGGTAAATATTACATATCGGGCTTAAGAAAGAGACGCACGGACTGTTAGCGCATCGTGCGACAGAGACGACGCTCTACAAAGCGACAGTCTCTTTCTTAAGCCCGATGTGTATTTCTTACCGCCGGCTAACTTATGTAATTTTATATAGAAATTTTTTACCCTTGACCTTAAGAAAATGTTTTTATGGAGGTGATTTTTTAACAGTTTTAAGTGATTTGAAGCTGTCAAGAAACACAATAATGTCTTGTTAAATATTATAGAATATTTAACAAGATTAATTTTATTTATACTCGTAAAACCGAAGGAATGAAACTACTTTAAAACTTTAAGATGTGTTGTCATATACCATTCAGGATATATCAGTCATTATTAATTCATAACTGTGTATATAACATAACACACACATATACTACACATAAAGCCGAATATGTTATTATCACATAACGGAAAATCTACAAAGGTTTCTTAGTTCGTCCTCCTTTGGAAAGTTTTCTACGGTTTTCTCACCAAATATGTTTTTCAGAACAAAGTATACTTGTACAAATGCGGGGAAGTATTTATGTGTTTGTTTATATATTTATTTTGCAATATTTCTAATCTGTCAATGATAGTAGGTTATCTAAATGGTGCTTTATAAATTTTAAGGTTATGCGGTTTTCTTACTAAATATATTTTTCTTAATACATACGGATGCTGCAAAGTAAATAATCTAACAGTCAAGCCACTACTTCATTTCATCATCATCACCATCACCATCACCATCAGCCTGTATCTATCCACTGCAGGATGTAGGCCTCTCCAAGTTGTCTCCACAAAATCCTGTCCTTTGCACATTGCTGCCACATAATACCTGCATGCTTACGTATTTCGTCCACCCAGCGCGCCTTAGGTCTTCTTACAGGCCTTTTTATACCTATTGGGTACCACTGGATTACTTCATACGTCCAACGATGGTCTGTTGCTCGGGCGATATGTCCAGCCCACTTCCACTTGAGTCTTTTTGCAACCTCTATAACATCTTCAACCTTTGTTTGGGCTCTTATCCACTCATTACGTTTTCGGTCTCTTCTGGTATAACCTAGCATGCACCTTTCCATGCTGCGTTGTGTTGTTTGGAGCTTTTGTAACATTCGTACCGATAAAGTCCAAGTCTCGCATCCATATGTTAGTACTTCATTTATACTAGTATATCTTTATTTTGTAATATATTTAATCTGTCATTAATAGAAGGTTCGATTATCGAGTTAAAGCGCCTTCTATAGTACGGAAATTCTAGGATGAGTCCTGTGACATCTCACAGATTTACCCCAATACATTATGTAATGTATTTACCTGAACAACTTACTATTTATTAGAATTGAGGCTTATATTAAAGTTGATAAAACGATTAAAATTACTGAACATCGTTACAAGGTTGTATTGAGGCAAATTTGTGAGCTGTCACAGGACTCATCCTAGAATTTCCGAACTATAGGAGAGTGTGCTATATAAATTATCGTTTTATTAATATTCTTCATAAACAACACATAAATTTATATTTACCCATTTACTCATCTGAAAGCTTAACAAGAAGCCTTACAACATGAATAAAGGTCATTTAGCCATTCACTAATTTTTAGACTCCGTCTGTTTTCGATGCAGGTGCTAGTTTGTCACCAAAACATTTTTTTTTCAGTATTTTATCCATTGTTTATAGTTAAGGCATTAACGTTGTGGAGGTTTAAAGACATTGTAATTTCTAATAATAATAATAATAATCTCCGGAAACTCTTATTTGATGGAAAAGGCAAAAATGGAATACTTAGCAACAGTGGTGTGTATATACTTTTATGTGCTGACTGTGATAATTTATATATAGGAAAGACAGGAAGATCTTTTGAAAAGAGATTTCGTGAACACAAATCCGCCTTAACAAATCCTCTAATTTATTCTGAAATGGCTAATCATTGTCACCGTGAAAACCATATTTTTTATATCGATGATGCCAAATTCTTACATATCAGTAGTAACGGAAATAAATTGGACAGATTAGAGGCCCTAGAAATTTCTAAGTCAGTACATCGATCGGAACATCTGATGAACAGTTATATCCCAAAAATTTCTCCGCTCTTGGCCGAAATCGTCCCATGCCTCCCTCACCCCTCAGCCCCCAACCATTGAAGCGTGTATATCGGTACCAGTTCGAACATAATTTAGTCTTGTTTGTGCTCTCCTGAAGATGAGGTAAAAGCCTTGAAACCGGTAGGGTTATAACGTTACAAAAAAGTGGAATAAACAGTGTTTGATAAAAATAAATTACAGTATTTTATTCGTATGTTTTTTTATTAGATTGAAATTATTCTTCGAAACCAATTGAGGAATTTATAACTGCAGAAGGTTACACGTGTTTTGGTTTTCAGAATGTATTTGTCCTTTTCATATCGGCAAAGAAATTTTGTGTAAATCAACAATGTTTAGTATTAATCATTCAAATGTATCTTCTATTATCTGAGAAAGTACTTTCCAAACAACATAATTTCTATTGTTTCAATAAATCATCCGATTAGATTTACTAAAAAATAAATAATAACACAAGATACCAAGTTCATCATGAAAGTATGGTTACAACAGTTATGTAGGATCGAAAAATGCTTGTATTTAATTGAAATTCACAAGATACTTTACAAATATATTAAACAATTTTTCAACGTTATCGTCGTCGAGATCGAGACATTTCTGTAGTCGGGGCACCAGCTTTTGTATGCCAGTGTCATAGACCTCCACCGCCAGCTCTTTCAGCCACTTCTTCACAGCTTCCTTGACTTTCTGATCGTTAGAAAATTGTTGGGGTGTAGTGACACACCCACGTCTCATCCCCCGTTACGATATAGTCCAGAAAAGCAAAACGATCCAAAAATTCACGCGCGGTGGTCACGCGATTTTGATGGTGCTCCGGTGTGAGCATTCTGGGCACGCATCTCGCGCACAACTTCTTGTAACCAAGTTTTTCCGACACAGTATCACCAAGAAGACTTCGAGAAATGTCAAAAAATTCTTCATGAAGGTCGTCAAGCGTAACACGGCGGTCATTTTGCACTTGTTCTTCAATTTTTTGCATAAATTCGTCAGAAATCACTGCCTTGCCTCGTCGTGAGTATCAGTACGGCCTTCTCTGAACAACCTAACTCACTTCGTGACATGTTGTGGACTCATCACATCATTATAATAAACTTCCACGAGCTTTCGATGGATATTCGCGGCGGTATTGTTCTGCAAAGTTAAAAAACTGATGACCGCGCGGGTCTCGCACGGACTAGAGTTGGCGGAGCTCGCGAAGACCTCTCCATCGGAAGAATTTACTGTGACTGAAAAAAAATGTTGACAAACACGCGGGACCACACAAACTGACCGTTAGGATCCCCCCTACACGCCAGTTGCACCAATTTTGAAACAAAAAATTTCCCCCGGCCTCAAGAGCCCTTGTAACTTTAATTTCTGGATGACCCTCGTATAAACTCAAATTAGATCTAAATTAAAGAATGGAATAGTATAACGTTCGATTGCCTTCTTGACTTTTTGAATTGTGTTTTTTTTGTGTACAAATCAGTAAATGATGCCATGTACATCTGAATGTTTCTGAATGAATGTTCTTTCTTGGTGTTATGTGATTCTGATGGGATTCGATTTTTATTTTGTTTGAATGTGATTTTTGTTTTTGTAATTGTGATCTATTGTTTTATTTTATATTTATGTTGTGTCTTGTGTAACCTTCTTACCTTGGGATAAACATACGCTTGGTTAGGTAGGGAAGAGTTTATTTAACGTTAAAATTAAAATAATTCAAGTACTAAAAACAATATATTTCTATACGTAACTCGTTTCTTAATAAAATAACACCATTATTGTTCAAAGAAACCACCTTTAATTTATTTTATTTTTAAAAGGATAATTTATTTTTTAAAACCCTGCAAATACAATAGATATTAAAATTCCTTGGAATGTTTATTCCATCATTTTTAATTTCGTCCATCATTTGGGTAGAATTTGATATTTTGAAAAATACAACGAAAGAATCAAACAAATTTAATATTTGTCTCAAATTCCAAATAACGGCACGGCGACCACAAAGAATTGTGATTAAACAAATTTCATCACAGGAATACTTTTTTGCCAAAATTTATAAAATACAAAGGGAATCGCCATTTTTATTATTATTTATCGTACGAAACGCAGGTATTTTTGAAGATTGGAATATTTTGGACGGAGAAAAAGAAATTTCGTTTTATCTCAGAAAAGAGGGATATCTTATCTGCTAAACATTTCCTCGGGAAAATATAAATCCCAGAATGGATTTGGAAAATATGCAAAAAAAAATCCGTCATCTAGGGTAACCAAGCAATTTTCTCTTTCAATAAACTTTGGTTTCTCTTAAGGGAAATTTATTTTTTCGTTATATTTATTGACTAGCTGTGCATTCTTTTTCTTCTTTTTTTTATGGCATTCGTCAACGAATCCGAATCGGCAATTCAGACATTTTAAATAGTAACAAAATCGGGTACATAATCATATTGAGGGTGTGTTGCTTTGCCAAAAAAGTTCTTGAATTTGTGATAAGGGATTTTAGAGCATCTGATGGCGGCGCTGTTATGAGTTCTTTTTATGATTCACGAATTTACAGTAGATTTGAGATCATATCAATCATTTGTCGCAGAACCATAGTTACTATGGATTTAGCATATGGCTGTATCGTACTTTTTTAATGGGTATTCTTAGATATTACTCCTAATTTGTTAAAATATATAAAAAAATATAAATTTAAATATATTATTATAACTTTTATATTTTATTTATCTTATTCCACAAAGTTGTGTATTATTTTTAAATTCAATTATTTTATTTTTTTCATCCGTTAACTAAAATCTATGATGCTCATATATGCATTTGCTAAGAGCTTCACTTTTATATAAATTTATAACTTGAAAGTTTACTTCATTTTTGTATAATTCTTAAAAACAAGTTTAATTTTAATTTTTATTAATTAAATTAACTATGTTAATATTTAATATTTATTTTAATAGAAATATTTAACATCTATATAAAGGGCCTTTCAAATTGAGCGGTTTTTAATTCAATTTTTTTTTAATTCTTGAATAAAAAACACAATTTGCTTTGATTTCAAAAAACTTTTTATTGGTCATTGAAGTACGTGTATTATGTATGACATTTAAATACAAAAAAAACAACATCCGCCAAATGTCCATCTCTTGCAACTCCACAAATGTCCACTCTTTTGTCAAAATTTTCGATAACATTTTGGCATAATTGCGGTTCTAGCTCATCAATGACGCGAATAGTTTCGTCCTTCAGCTCAGAAATTGATTAGGGGTCATTCAAATAGACCTGGCTTTTCACGTAACCCCAGAAAAAATAGTTCAACGGTGTCAGATCACATAATCTTGGTGAACAATTAGCATCACCGTTTCTGGAGATTACAATACATAAAATAATTCAACAATTTGAACGCGTTGTTATATTGTATACGACTCAATTTTTATAAATATCATACATTACACTTCTCAAATGTCACAAGACACACGCAAGTTCGTCACGCCATCTGTGTTTTATCCAAGAATAAAAAAAAACACTCAATTTGAAAGACCCTTTACTCATTTATTACAAGATAACATAATTATTTTTTTATGCTCACGTATGTTATATGCCCACTCATTCAAGCTACATGCATTTCATCACATTCATTCAGACCTTGGTCCTCCCTGCTAATATAGTACAGTAGGTGGAATCAAATTCAATTTGAAAATCAATTGATTGTGAATAATAGTTAGAAAACGAATAGAAATAGTTCTTTATATTTATAGAAAAAAGTCTATATAACATATATTGTGAGCTGAGGCCAAATTTATTTAGCTAGAAACCTTAAAGAATATATTTTAAATTGATTTATATCATTAAAAAAAATTGTAAACCAAAACGTAACGTGTAGATTATGAGAGAAATTATTGTGAGATGGTTTAGATACGTCGAATAAATGAAACACGTGTAATGCATTAAACATATTTTTGTCAGTGACCTGAAAAGGGTTGTGTTTGAGGAAGATAAAGTGACGCCTTTTGGAAAGCAGGAGTCGGAGAAGTTAATGAAAATATGTATTGTTTTCATTCGCATGGTACACCTTAATATATGCATTTTGGACATATAGAAAAACGTGTGGCTGGGAGACAGTGTGGTATTCGCTCCCAGTAATCGAACATAAAGGTTTTTACAACATATATAGTTTGCACCTAACTCGCAGTTCGTCACTTAACGCGTTGGCAACACTACCGTTCGGTGCGTGCAAGTATTGTTACCAAACTGAGACCTGTTTTTTTGGATATCATCGGTAATCCAACCCAAAACCTTCGGGTGGAAGTCAAAAGTTTCGCCAATAGGCTATGGAGGTCGTCAATGTAAATTATAAAATAGCTAAGTCTGGTTTTCTATTCTGTTTGACCTGAGATAATGTAGCTTGTGTTTTTTTTCGGGCATTATATTGTTTTATTAAAATATTGACAAACTTAATGATTTATTGAAAGAATAACATTGACTACCCAAGAATTTCAGCATATCTTAACAAATAAAAAAAATGTTTTTCGGTGAGAAAATTAGGTTTATTTAATTGTTCATTATTTGTTCTTCAGCTTATTCAGTTAATCCCTACGAAAATTATTTCAGCTTTCCGAGGCTCTGTTTAGGTGGAAAGTAGCCACCTGAACAAAGCCTTGAAATAGGAGGTAGAAACATGTGTAGCTTGGATTAATATAATTAGTGGTATAACAAAGTAATTTTTTGTTAAATAAAAAAAAATGGAAATCCTCGAAAGTGAAAGCCGAAAAGTTTAATAAAATATAAAGTTTTTTTTTGACCAAATTTGATACTAAGACGTCTTGTCTTAACCCATATTCACATATAATCCTTGGTGACCCTATTCCCACCCTATTTTTTTTTCTCAAAAGAAACAATATTTGAGAATTATTATTTGCGACACTAGCACCCCAGCCGATCGCCTCCAGGCAGAAAATTTGCATTGGTAATGTCATACCTATTCGAAACACTTTTCATCTCTTTTTAACGAGTTTTACACTCGATATAATGGGGCAGCTCTACACCCCCGATTTGCGACCCCTTCTTACTCAAAAACTAACTTTCGCGAAACGAATTTCCCTAAGCAATTATTTTTGGATATCAATTTTGTGAATGTTTTACATTTCATCCGAGGTGAATTAAGGAGGAAACTTTTATTAAATGATAAATTGATTTTTAATATATACCTATGTATGCTGATGAATTTTTACGTTTGAATTTTGTGATTAATTGACTTGAACGGAAATGATTTTCTCTCACATAAACATACATACTATCATGCGATTCCCCTATCGAGATCGGCAGAGAGAACAAAGCGCCAAACGTTCCTATATCGACACACATCTTTTATCATCATACCTCACCTTCTCATAAAACTCATTTGATTTATATATTGTTTATAGTTAAGGCATTAACGTTGTGGAGGTTTAAAGACATTGTAATTTATTTTATCAAACACTGTTTATTCCACTTTTTTGTAACGGTTTAACCCTACCGGTTTCAAGGTTTTCGCCTCATCATCAGGGGGGCCATGTTTGTGCTCCTCTGATGATAAGTCATCCTGTCGTGTAGTTTATAACTGAGCATCATGACTCCAACAATAACCTCTGATGACTAATCTCAATCAATCTAAGAACTCCGTGGTTCGAAAGGCAGTCGTTTAGGATAGTCCAGTGGCATCTCTCACTTGGTCAGTCCAAGGCATTCGGGTTATTACATTTGTGCGTGGTTCTTGAACGCTTTAAGTAACAACAGGCCTTTCCTAAATATGTTATCTCCTTGAACACGAGCAATGTGCAAAGGTTATACCGTTACAAAAAAGTGGAATAAGTAGTGTTTGATAAAACAGTCACAATGTCTTTAAACTCTACCGGTTTCAAGGCTTTCACCTCATCTTCAGAGGAGCACAAACAAGACTAAATTATGTTCGAACTGGCACCGATATACACGCTTCAACGGTTGGTGACATTCGGGCTGGGGACTGAGGGGTAAGGGAGGCATGGGAAGATTTCGGCCAGAAGCGGAGACATATTTGGGATATATGTATTTACCAGATATTTGGATCGATGAACTGACAGAAATTTCTAGGGCCTCTAATCTGTCCAATTTATTTCCGTTACTACTGATATGTAAGAATTTGGCATCATCGATAGAAAAATCTTTTGATTTATCTGACCTTACGTGTCTTTCTTTCAAATTATAATTTACTTGTCCATGCATATCCTTGATTTTTCTCTCCAACTCCTTCCACTCTCGTTTCTGCTATATATTTAATTTGTTAGTCTTCTTAACACATTCGTTCTACGTGCCCAAACCATCTCACAATGTACTTGTTTATCTTACACAACTCTTCAGTCATAAGTTCACATTTGTTCTTTTACACCTTATTCCGAATTCTATCATAGACATGTTCACCTCATGTATTATTTACAGTACATTCATTTCTACAGTGTTTATTTAATTCTCTCATGGTTTTTTTATTTGCGTTATTGTAGATAACTTTTGTTCGGTATCTTGTGAATAGTCCGAAAACCTAAGAAGAAAAAAATAAACCTACTAAACCAAAATTTTACTCGTGCAATATCTGCTCTTTCCGATTCTGGATTATGCGGACGTATGTTACTTGGATGTTACAGAGGAACAGCTGGACAAACTACAGCGTCTTCAAAATGTGTATCTAAGATTTATTTTCAGCCTATAAAAGTACGATCATATCACTTCATACCAGAAGGCATTGAACTGGTTGAATGTTAGAAATAGACGCCAAATTCATATACTGTCTCTATTGTATAATAACCCTAACTGTCCCGCCACTCCCTCTTACCTCGCCGAAATTTTTCAGCGTCTTTCCAATCATGGATTAGTGCTACGCTCAAACAGAGATTGTCTTTTGGCCTTTCCAGTTCATCAGTCCTTTTTTTTACGTCGTCCTTAACTGTCCATGAAGTGAGACTCTGGAACCAGTTAAAAACCAATATAAGACTCGCTCCGTCCTTGGTATGCTTTAAGAAGCGACTGAAAAAACTCTTAATTTCTAGTCAGTAAAATAACGTGTTTCATTCCTGATTTTTCTTTTCCTTTCCTCTCCACCATCCCTTCCTTTCCTTTTGATTGATGATATCTCACTTTATATGAAAAATAATGTTCCGGTGATTGTCCGTCTTTGTGGGGTACGTGGGCTCACGTATGTGTTTATGGATTTCGTGGGGATGGATAGTCATTTGAATGATTTATGCGACCACGTAACTTGCTTCATTTACTTTTGTCTGATTGGTTGGAGGAAAATGCCGCCTGGCAATAAGCCCAATAGATTGTATTTGCAATAAAAGTGTTAAATAAATAAATAAATAAGAAAAATGATTAAAATGCCTAGACGCATGATTGTCATCTGTCTACAAGAGGCGGTGGAAACACAGTATTCTCTTTAAGAGAAGCAATACAATTCGTCCTGCGATCAATTTAGAATGACAAATGCATAACTCATATTAGTGCATATCAAGAAACTCATGCCATGTTACGCTAAGGACTTATTTCAGAATCTAAAATCCTCTTTTCATACAGCCTGTACGTCCTCCACGTTTCACCGCCAAAAAGGAGATTGCTAAGTTTGCATATTTTATAGACTGAAATCTTGATAGCAAATGTCAACTAAATGTTTTCTTAAAAACAGTTTCTAAGCTTTCTAAAAGCTTTGCTGCCGTCCGATTGCTGACCAGAATAAAAGGCACACTTCCATAAGGTCGACAAAAATATTGAAATATTCAGACGATCGACAAGGAAAATAGCCAAAAGGGATAAAAGTCCGACAAATATAGTTATCAATTCTTCTTGTTTGCATAAAAATCTTATCTTTTTTCCTCTTCTAATACGTAATTTTCTATAAATATTACGATTGGTTCATGTTTTTTTTCAAAACCAAATAAATAAACGTTCTGAGTTCTGATAACTTGTTTAACGTGTACTTGTATTTGATTCAATTGCTTAACGAATGAATACCTCTACCGACGGATTTTTGTAATATTGCTGCTGTTAAGTGCAACACAATTACTCACACCATATCGGAATCTAGACTGAATTTCGTTCATCACAAGAAAATTTTGATTCAATTTAACAAATAAAGTTGAAATTTTATATAACATTCGTTATACAAGGAAAAAAGATATATTTTATAATAAAAGCTACCGTTATGATAACCTCCAGAGTCTAGCTAATAAGACGGGTCGTTTTTCAGTCCGGAAGTTGCGAGTTCGATTCGCGTTGGTACCTATATAAAAAGGTTTTTCTTCTAGTTTTCATTTAAAACTTGATTAAACACCTTCCTGGTTGGTCGGGTGAGATTTCCTAGTTGATACTGTATATAACAAAAGTAAAACAATAACACAAAACAACATGAGTATCTAATACAGGTGAGTTAGTCATATAGAATTCGAGAATTTGTGAAAATGAGAGTAGAAGCTTATAGCTGAGTTGACAGTATGTGTATGTTGAGAAAGTTTTTTGTATTATTGGTCCCTTAAAATGAGACAGATTTCATCTGCTCTGAAAGGTCCTTTACTGTTCATACAGTGAAACTCTGAAATCAGTTACAAACCAATGTTAAACTCGCTCCGTCTTTGGCATGCTTTAAGAATTAACTGAAAAAACTCTTAATTTTTTGTCAGTTATATAACATGTTTCATTCGTGATTTTTTTTCCTTTCCTCCACCATCCCTTCCTTTTCCTTTGATTGATGATATCTCACTTTATATAAAAATGAATGTTCGGGTGATTGTCCGTCTTTGTGGGTATATACTCACGTATGCGTTCATGGATTTCGTGAGGATGGATATTCATTTGAATTATTTATACGACCACGTAACTGGCTTCATTTACTTTTGTCTAGTGGTTGAAAGAAATTTCCACCTGGCAATAAGCCCGAGCATCTGGCCATATGCCACAATCTTGCATATCAATAATAACGGAAATAAATCGGACATATTAGAGGCCCTGTAAATATCAAAGTATGTGCTCTGGTATGAACCCCTGGTAAACATATACTTTACCAAGGTCTCACCTATGCTTGCCGAAGTTATCTCCTACCTCCCTACCCCTCTCGATTTTTTAACCATTAGATGTGTTTGGTATATCGGCCCCAGATCGAATATAATTAAGTCTTTGTGCTCCCCTAATGATGAGGTAAAACCCTTGAAACCGGTAGAAGTATTCTGTTATGTTAAGTAGAAAAAACCGTGTTTTAATTAAAAAAAGTGCATTGTCTTTATACCTCGACAGTATGAACGTCTTAATTTTTACTATTTCAATGATTTTTAACGTTTTTTTTTTCATTCGAAAAATTATTCACTTGATACAATCATACTTTCCTTGATTTTTCTCCGCTACGCATTCCACTCATAATTCCACGATATAAGTTTTGTAAGTGTTTCTCCATTCATTCATTCTACATGTCCAAACCATGTGACATTGCTCTTCTTCATTTTACTCAACACATCAATCAGCCTAAATTAACATTCTACCTTAATCACTTAATTATATTATATGTTGTCACCCCATGTATTATTCTCAGTGCACCTGTTTTTACAACATTTATTCAACTACTTTCAGTATTTTTCTACATATTATTTTTCTTCTTCTCTGATAAATCCTAGTGATGCAGGTATATCAAAAAGCGTGACCAAAAAACGGTTTTTTCTTTCGATAAAATGAAAGAAGCAAGATATAAGATTGTTTTATAAAAATGCTGAAAATTTATTAAAAATACATCACTTAATCTAATTTAAAAAAATATATCAAAATTTTTTGTTATTTTGTTTCGAACCTTGTAAATTGAGATTAAATAGAAACAATTTAAAGTATGTTATGTTACAAACAACGTGATTTAGCAATATTATGTTTATTGTATTTGAAAAATCGTGTGGACATACCTTGTTTACAGTAGAGGTTTTTTAATGGGTAATATCTGGCCTAAATACGGGATACCTCCTACCTGATGGACTCCCCTATGGTGTTTTCATTTAATTAAGCTCTAGACCCTTGCAAGACCCATTACAGACGCACAACCAGTGGTCTATGTAAGGTTTTACAATATTTCGATTTTTTTCAAATTACACTTCTGTTGTGCACATTATATAACTTGATAGATTTATTGCAACAGGAAGTCAACATTCAATAGCCATAAAGCTCCTAAAAAGGTAAGTTTTTATGATGATGTTGTTTCATTCCAGAATTTTTTTCATCTTTGGTCTCCAGTCTCTAAATTTACAGCCTTACATAAAAACATTGTCGTCGCTTTCAAAAACCAAGATTTTCATACGTTTTTGATTATTTTTTAGTCCTTTGATCTAATAGACTTACATATTAAAGATTGTTAATACAAGAAACGTGCCCATATCGCTTTTGCGGTATACAAAAAAAGTAAAAGTTGCCTGTCTACAATATTAAAGAAATAGTAATTAAATAACACTTTCGTTTATAAAGAGAAACCATAACTAATCACCAGTCACCAGGTGACGAAAAATGGCATTTCGCTGAAGCAGTTGGATACATTTGCAACTCGGCTGGCTTTTTCGTCGGATAGCTCGTAAAGAACCCATCTAGCCATTTTACACGCCTTACCGAGCTTTTCGAGATGCCTGTCGATCGTGAAATGGTCGACATTGAATTGTTCGGCCAGCATCCTTGTCGTCTAAATTTCGCTTTCTTCTATGACCATCTGAAGAGCCTGACCATCAATATCAGACAAACGATCTCTTTCTTCCTCGTCTTTAAAGCTTGTGTTGCTAGATTTGAAACGATTGAACCATTTTGGATCTTGATTTTTCCCCGATCGTTCCTTAACCATAAAATTCGGCGAGATCGCGAAATGACTGTACTGCATTCCATCTTTTTTAAAAGTAAAAAAAAACATGACATAACTAATGTAAAGGTAGTAATTGATATTTTTACTATCTTAATATTAAGTAATTATGCACCAACCTAATATAATACACGCATGTTCTACATTGAAAACCCGTTAACAAGAGTGAACAACCAATAAAAGGCATATAACCTTAAGATAATATTCAGAATGGGAACATTAACGATTTTTATAAACCCACCTTAATTATTGAATGAGAATAGAAGGGTGCCAACCCCCTTGATACTGATTTTATACGTTTATTAAATGCAGTACAACCTGTCATGTTTATTTGCACGTGGCGATCTCTTACAAATATTAAGATGGAATTGAAGTTTCTAGTGAAAACAGACTAAAACCGTTTATAAAATGGCCGCTTTCTCTTATCACGCCGAAAATATTCAGCATATTTCAGATCATGGACCCTCACGACACTTTAACATATATTATTTGACTTTCCCAGTTCACCGCTCTTCTTTTTTATGTCGTATTTAACTGTTCATGCAATGTGACTCTGGAACCAGTTACTAACCAATGTGAGAGTCGCTCTATCATTGACATGTTAAAGCACCTAAAAACTCTCAATTTCAATGCATTAATATAATGTGTTTATTTCCTGATTTTTCTTTCCTATTCCCCATCCCTTTCTTTTCCTATGATTTATGATATTTAACATTTATTTTTACTGTGTATATTGCTCATGATTTTTTTAAAGGTGGATACTAATTTGAACATTTTTTTGTGTTAATATCTTTATTAACTTTTGTCTGGGTCTGATTTGGTTAGTTAAAAAAGAGTTTCAACTGGCGGATAGTCCGCCAGACTGTTTTATAATGTAGTGTTGAATAAATAATAGTGAGTTTGAATCCTGTCTTCCAGCAGGACGACTGTCAGAGGGTATTTCATACGTTGCTACTTGGAGAACTCTTGTGTTATTCATCCTTTTCACTTGTCTTTTAAGTTTACCTCCCATCTCACAATATCTTCATCAAGAATTTACTATATATGCGGTAATTTTTAACTCTGTGTTTAAAGGTTTTCAGTCCAATGATTTATACCTCATGACTGGAAAAAATCACATATTTGTTTTTTGTTGTTGTTTATAGTTAAGGCATTAACATTGTAGAGGTTTAAAGACTTTGTAATTTATTTTTATCAAAAACTGTTTATTCCACGGAGCATAAAAGGAGCAGAGTTCTATTTATAAAAAAACATATTATATGAAATAACCAAAAATATTCCAAGTCACATAAAGCCAGCTTTTTACACTAATTTTAATCTCCGGAAACTCTTATTTAATGGGAAAGGCAAAAATGGAATACTTAGCAACAGTGGTGTGTGTAAACTTTTATGTGCTGACTGTGATCATTTCTATATAGGAAAGACAGGAAGATCTTTTGAAAAGAGATTTCGTGAACACAAATCCGCCTTAACAAATCCTCTAATTTATTCTGAAATGGCTAATCATTGTCACCGCGAGAATCATACTTTTTCTATCGATGATGCCAAATTCTTACATATCAGTGGTAACGGAAATAAATTGGACAGATTAGAGGCCCTAGAAATTTCTAAATCAGTACACCGATCGGAACATCTGTTGAACAGTTATTTACCCAAAATCTCTCCGCTCTTGGCCGAAATTATCCCATGCCTTTCTCCCCTCCTCCCCCTCCCAGCCCCCAACCGTTGAAGCGTGTATATCGGTGCCAGTTCGAACAGCATTTAGTCTTGTTTGCGCTCCCCTGAAGATAAGGTGAAAGCCTTGAAACCGGTAGGGTTATACCGTCATAAAAAAGCGGAATAAACAGTGTTTGATAAAAATAAATTACAATTTGTTTTTTTTTTTATTTTGACTATTCTTAACAAGTCATAAGTATTCATTTTATTTCAATTTTCTTGCCATTCTGTAAAGTATGCTTACTTAACAAAATCTCTGCTCAAAGTTACTGAAAGTCGTCCTTTTTCCTTTTATCTGATATCAACATAAAGATTGAGAAACTTAGAATAAGTATTCACAGACAAATTGAATATTCTGATTGCCAAATGGTTTTCACGACTGTATTCCTGACATAGATCTGATAAAAATCTCAACGTTTTGTCACAAAGGAAAAAAAAAACACGCAAAAATTTCCTTCTCTAGTTGAGTACTCCTGCGAGATTGTCTATGAATGGGGAAGTAGGGGTAAATCGGACTACACCTTTTTGAAAAAGGGAAAACATGGCCCCAAACATTTTGAGGAAAATTTTCCATAATGATTTTGCATAAGGAATTTGCCCTCTAGGGGAGATATTTAGGTATACATTTTAAAGGTGTTCCCAGATTGAAAACGGAGATTAGAGTTTTAATAAGTGAAGGTCTTTTGGCTTAAATTGCACACGAAAATTTTATGTCACTTTATTTTCGTATAGCGGAATTTCGATTGGAATTTTCATCCAAACATTTAGTTCGTTGAAAAATATGGCTGAAAAAATCTGTAAAGTGTTTTTTTTTGTTTCCTAAAATTGGTATAATGGAATTTTTTAAGTTTAAAAAAAACTGTATATAAAAAAAAATATTAACACCTTTTTTCAATTTCTCTGAATAACAGTGAATAAATATTATTAAAAATATTAATTATTTACAGTTTACTTAAAATAATAAACAGTGATAAGTTATGAAATGTGCATGATTCTTAAATGCCCTTACATTACATAATGCTTCTCTTAAATATAAAAAAAGCAAATTATTCTAAGCAGATGTATGCATTTGAATTTGGCGGGTCTATTAACATATAATAATCTATATTATTTATAGTTATTCAGCATTAACATTGTGGAGGTTTAAAGCCATTGATATTTATTTTATCAAACACCGTTTATTCCACTTTTTTGTAAAGGTATAACCCTACCTGTTTTAAAGCTTTCGCTTCATCATCAGAGGAGCACAAACAAGATGTCTTGTTTGTACTCTCCTGATGATGAGGTGAAAGCCTTGACACCGACAGGGTTATGCCGTTACAAAAAGTGACAGCCCTCGGCTTAGATGACAGCGTCTTATTAAATAAGGCTCGTAGGTCGCCTTATGACAAATCAAATACATATAAACTATTTATATGTATCATACAGTTTAAAGAAAAAAATGCAACTCTTTTTCAACACAGATTTTGAAAAATTTAAAATATAATCACTTCATAATTCATAACGTATTATATAAAATTATTCATTCAAAATTTGATCTAAAATTAATAGACACTCTTCAAAATTTCAACACGCTTTAAAATTTAATCCTCGATATGAAAAAAAAATTAATGTCATCGATTGACCCGAATAAGCGGACCGTCCAATATGATTTAATTTGACAGGCACGGCCATTTTATCCGCTACGATATCAGATCGTCGGGCTTCGCTATAAATCATTGCAGCCACGTCCTGCTAAATATAGCGGCGAAAGGTCGCAAGGATGAATATTCAAATTTCAGGAAATGGACTTTCAAATGTTTTGAATAGACATCGAACGGACGAAAAACCGGAACAAAAAATGATTTAGTATCGTATAGCCGATATCTCCCGATTCTCCCAGTGAGCTTTCGTTTGTTAGAATATTTTTCATTTATAAGGAAGATAAATCTTCGGTGATATTTTTTTCTGGAATGAATTTTCGGGAAGGTTGAATGATTTTATCTGGATTATGGTGCTTTTTAAAAGTTTTATTTTACTGTTTCTAATTTCAATAAGTTAAATTGTGTAAAATTAGGATTGTTCGGTTTTAAGGGTGTGCATTTCATGAGTAATGTATATATAACTTTTAAAATATAACACACGAATTAACAAAATATTTTTTTAAATCACATAAAGCCAACTTTTTACGCTGATTTAAGGGGATATTCTACTCTTGAGGCGTGAATTTCGGGCGTTTTTTTTTCAGACTAAATAAAAAACACTAAAAATGTTTTTCATATACTTACATCTTTTTACAGTTTATTTGTTGATGATTTGAGAATGTACAAAAAAATGTTTAATTTTTTTTAAAATTTAAGATCTTATATGCCGTTATATCTTGTATAAAAAAAAAAGGAGTAAGCTGGTTGAAATAATTGGATCTCTTTCGTAAATTTGAAACAAAAATTATACAGTTTCTTCATTAAAAATAAAGTCGTTATAGTTGGTACCAAAAAGAAATAAAAAAAAATCGTAAAATAGCAACTGTGTAAAAAATTTCAACTTTTTACCCTTTTTTAAATTTTTAAAAAGTAGTAAAAAAATAGTTTTGAATTTTCCAAAGTACCAGTCTTCTCAATTCAGAGCGGTTTCGGGTAGAGTTGGTAATCTCCGTCCACGACATTCCTAGCGCTCTGACTTCCTTGTCATAAGAACGGTACACCGTGAGAGAGGGTCTTCCAGGCCGTCGGGACCTCTATGGACAGAAAAACAGCGCTCTCCTCGGCCAACTATCATCGGGCATTCTCAGAACATGTCCCAGTCAGGACCATCACCTTTCCCCAATTACAGAGACAACAGACCAGATAATGAAGTGAAAACCTTGATACCAGTAGGATTATACCGTTACTATAAGAACTGTGTTTTATGTAACAAATTACTTAATCACGGTGAAACTATTATGATTCATTCGGTTTTGTTGTAAGGGTCTGTGTCGGAGTACTAAATTGAAAAAAAAAACATAATCATCTTATCCGTAGTACACATGGGTCCGAAGCGTGCTTCATGAAAATCACTCAAAAACCAAAAAAAATTAATGAGTTCAAGAAACGTTCATTCGTCAAATAAAAATACGCTCATAGAAACGCTCTCTTCGCTGGCTTTATGAATATATTTTCTCCTTTTTTTATATTTTCTAAAGGGTTGTTTTATTTTCATCAGACGTCTTTATTCCGTTCAAGGAATGGTTATCAGGAAACAAAAAAGAAACAATTAACATAGTAAGGAAAAAATCGTTTCAGATTTCATAAATTTATGATTTCCTAACGAAATAAAATTGTCCGTTGAAAGTTATTTAGGCTAATCGGATTATTTAAATGAGAATTTATTCCTTTGATCCCTTCATTAAAAATATTTACTTTGCTGAAAAATTTGCCATGTTTCAAAGCATAACTTCGACAATGGCCATAAATTACACAAAACAATTTAACTGCGGTGTCCAAACGGAACTTTTGGACATTTGAGAAATCCTTGCAGCTTAACGACTTGC
The DNA here is from genome assembly GCA_949825065.1 of Odontocerum albicorne. Taxonomy (NCBI): domain Eukaryota; kingdom Metazoa; phylum Arthropoda; class Insecta; order Trichoptera; family Odontoceridae; genus Odontocerum; species Odontocerum albicorne. Next base: position 3,694,283 of record OX463847.1, on the reverse strand, counting down.
AACTCATATTATGGACAAGATCATAATACCACAAGCAAATCGTAAATGCCACTTGAATTCCATACCTCGGACAGGGTCCTTTAATTCTGACATCTAAGCCTTTCCAGTCTAGATTACTAAATAGTTGCTAGTGCTACAATATAATGTTGAGGGGACATACTATAGCGTCCCCTTGACGAATTATTTTCTCAATTTTAGTTTATTGGATAAGGCAGCATACCAAAGTAGCTGATGTCGCCATTCAGAAGTGGAACTGGACGGAACACTGCCAGATGCACAGATGATAGATGGACCCTGAGAGTGCTGGAGTGGTGCCCATGACAGGGAAGAAGTGTGGGCCGTCCTCAGACGCGGTGGTCAGACTGAATTAGAAAAGTGGCCGGGAGCAACTGGAAACGATGTGCCCAGGAAAGAGAGGAATGGAGGAGGAGAGGGGAGGCCTATGCTCAACTTTGAACGGATACGGGCTAATGATGATGATGAATTTATTCGATGTTTTATACATTGGTACATACAAACCATCAGTCTGTTTCCCTGCTGGGGTTGGCGAAAAGGACAGAGCGCCAGACTTTCATTTCTCGACACACATATATTTCGTCTACTCACATCACATTTTTCTTACTTTCTATGTTCCCTTCTTTCCAAAACTCATTCCCTTGATCCAACTATACTTTTCTTAGTATTCCAATCCCACGACTTCCACTCAAATTCGACTATTTATTTGTTTCAATAGTCCGTTTTCATTTGTTCGTTCCACGTGCCCAAACAACGAAAGACTATTATTCTTTATCTTTCTCAAAACATCAGCCTTAAGTTCACATTCATTCCTAATCACTTCATTCCGTATTCTGTCATACTGTGACCCCTCATGTATTCTTCTAAGTGTACGATTTTTTTTATTTATTATTACACATGACAAGAAATACACATAATTTGCGAATAAACAACAGGTAATTTCATTTGGACGTACGATTTTAATGGATCTGGGTTTGTTGCCTTTTATTTGTCGTATCCCCAGTAAACTAGGATTTTGCCTGCATCTCACTGAGGATAAAACGAGGAATGAAGAATGTCTACATTATATGAATCCTGTAGAAATGCAAGCACGTAAAAAGTTTGTGCGTCCATACATGGATAAAATAAATGTTTTAAATAAGACGAAAGAAGAAACTTTAAGATAGTGTGAACAAGTGAAGAGAATTAATGACTATACTATTACTAAGTGAGTATTTATCGTTGTTATTTTTGTTAAATTCAATAAACTTAGTGATGTTGCGCAAATAGCTTTCACCACCCCGTTGCAATAAGTGCACTTGATCGATTTAACATGGGCGCAAATTGAACCGAGGGTGTCGTTTATAATTTTATGGTCAATAAATCCGTGTTGTTGAACAAGTGTCTCTATTCCCATACTAAACTCTTTTTATCGTTAGTAAAGTTAGGAATTGATATTACGGATTTTTTTATTGTTTTAAAAAACAATTTTTCTCTGTTTTTCCGGTTAATACTTTTTTGATACCGGTCGTGGTCTAACGGTTTGCAATCACAGTTAGCAAACGGGCGCCCAAGGTTCGTTTCCAAGCTGGTTCATTTCCAAAATGGTGTTAGTCTTCAGTCCTTTTCCATCTAAAGCAGGCCTTCTTAAACTATGGGTCGCGACCCAAAATGGGGTCGCGTAGCAAAATTCTGGGGTCGCGAGAGATTTTAATGTCAAATATTTAAATAGGATTTTAGGATCAAAATAATTTTTGGCCATGGATAAATGGCTGAACTTAAATAAGAATGGTAATGACGCAGATGATTATGCTACAAACTCTCCTCAGGTAGGACAAAGTATTGAAAAACAGGCATCTAATGTACGAAAAAGAAAATATGATGAGTCTTTTCTTCAATTTGACTTTACATTTCAAAATTGTAAGGGTTATGAACAACTTCTTTGTTTTTTTATGGGGTCGCTTTATATTTATATGGGGTCGCCAGGAAACTCGCAATCATAAATGGGGTCGTGAATGAAAAAAGTTTAAGAAGCCCTGATCTAAAGTAATGTTTTTCTGTTGCTTGCATGCTATTAATCATATTTTCTTATAGCAAAATTTATCAACTTACGAATAGCGTTATATAAAACTCCTATAGAAATGCTGCAGTAAATTAAACCTGTCGATCGTTACAGAAGTTTCATCTCCTTTTTATAGTCAGCTTGCATTTAATTTCTCAAGACTGTGTGCATGCTGAAGTGCGACAATTGAATACACAAAACCAACACAATATAGCTAAAAATTACTTTATATTCTAGAGAACATACTGGACTGAAAGATCGTTCCTGAGAGTGCCCAGGATAGATTTGCCTAGACAGATAGATATCTTGGCAGCATTGCACTCAGGCCCTGATTAATAATTGATAGAGAAAATAAAAAAATAAAAAATAAAAAATCATTTTACGTAAAAATGAAAATAATCATGACCATAATTTCCATCTTCGTCCTAAAGACGATTTCTGACAATAAAATGTTTGCCTTCCATCAGAGAACTTTAGATTCGATTCCCGATAGCACATAAAAAATGATCCTTATCTAATAAAATGGTTCCTTTTCACGCACGGTGTTATAATCAACACGTGTAAAGATGAATATAAACTAAAAGTTTGATAACTGGGGGGCTGCAGATAATATCATATTCCGTTTATTTAAGATGTCTGAATTACTAATTCAAATCCTCGCTTGGACCGTGAAGTTCTATAAAAACCAACAGAATCACAGTTATTCTCAAATTGCTGCCCTGTAAGCATATGAGAGTCAATCCGATCTACTTTTCCATTATAAAGAACATGCTTCCGAAGCATCATCTGTTGCCTGACTATTCCACCTACAGAGGACTACGGTCTGGGTGAATGTGATGGAATGCAAGTAGCCTGAAAACGAGTGGACATGTACTTGCTAAATAATTAGTTGTTAGAATTGTTATCTAGTTATAAGTAGTATGTAGGTGTTAACTATTTCTAAGAAATAATATATTAAGGTTATTAAAAATAAAATGACATGTAGGTAGTCAAAAAATAGTGAGTTCATAATTATAATACTAGGTAAGTCCAGAAAGTAAGTGTACTGAATTTTTGTAGGTTACAATTTTTTTTATTTAAAAAAAAAATTACATGGTTACCGTAGTACATATGTTAGCAATTTTTCGACATAGTCGTCATTCCTCTCAATGCAGGTGGTGAAGCGGGGTATCAACTTGTTGATGCCTTCCTCGAAGTAGTTTCCCGCCAACCCCTCCGTCCACTTCTCCACCTCCTCCTTTACCTCCTCGTCGGTTGAAAACCTTTTTCCACCCATGTGCAGCTTCAGGGAGGTAAAGAGATAGTAATCTGAAGGTGCTAGGTCAGGGGAATGCGCGGGATGGTTCAGGACATCCCATTTAAACGAGGCGAGCAGTTCCTTCGTGGTGTTGGCCGTGTGTGGTCTGGCATTGTCGTGCAGCAGGCAGACTCCCTTTGTCAGCATGCCTCTCCTCTTGTTCTGAATCGCCTTCCGCAATTTTTTTAGGGTCTCACAGTATCTTGCAGAGTTGATGGTCTCCCCTTGAGGCATATATTCAATTAAAATTATGCCTTGACAGTCCCAAAATAATTTCGTCAATTTCGTTAGTCACAATTGAAGGTCTTCCGCTCCTCTGATCATAATGCACAGACGTACGACCGTTTTTAAACTCGCGAAACCACTTGTACACACTCGTACGATTCATAGTTTTATCACCATATGCAGTTTTCACCTCATTATAAACCTCAACCGGAGGTTTTCCCTTCCAAACGAGATAACGGATGACGCCGCGTATTTCGCACATGGCGGGAGATTGGATTTACATTTTTCACGAAACGTGTTGTCGCGTCGACACTTCTCAACGTACTGACCTCGAACCGGTCTCGTTGTGGAGGGGAAGGGTCAGGCTACACGGAAGTGTAGCCAACATGTTGAAAATAAAATCCATCCGGTCGTGAGAGCCTCAGTACACTTATTTTCTGGACTTACCTCGTATAAAATTAGATTAGTTCTTAAGATGTAATTTGGCAAATTTTTGTACAGTATATTAATTTGTGAAATTAAAAAAATGCTGAATGATACCATAAACAAAAGAAGAAAAATAAATTATCACCATATCGCTTTCGGAGTTGGCGGAGAGAATATATATTTACTTCATTTGATCTTTATAAACGTTTTTAGCTCCATACACCTCACAATGTATACTCACCTATTATAAGGACTTTTGACTGTTTCAAAATTTCATAATTAAAAAAAATCAGTTTTGAGGAACTATTGAAAGGAATAATTTACATAATATATTGAAAAATAGTAGTCATATATACTAAAAAATGGAAATCTAAAAAGGTTTTTTTATTCATATTTTAATAAAAAAAAACCTTGAAACTATGTCCGTACCCTTATTAGAAAAATATGATAATGTAATACAAATATATTTGAAATATTTACGTATTCAATTTATGAAATGTTTTCACAAAAGTGGAGGTTTTCAGTTCCTTTCTTCATTCAGTTTAATTTTCTTAAAAGCTTTTACAATTTGACTCAACATTTGAGGTACTTAAGCGTTGAATATTCTTTGTTATAATTTCATTTACCTAGTTTAAAGCGATTTCGGTTTCTTATTGGTTATAAATATTCAAGGAAATTCATTATTTCTAGTCTTAGTATAAACACTTAATATTATTTTTTCATTAGGCAAAACTTAACATACATGATTTTCACGTCATTTTAGGTCAAGTAACTGACCAAAAAACTGGCTTATGTTTTTTTAACATATTTTCTTTCACACATCTTTTTAATACGAAATGTTTAGGTATTGTTTGTTATTTATTAAACATTTGTATCAGATCAGACAAATTGTTAAAAAAATGTTTTCTGTGTTCGGTGACTGTACAAATAAGTTTTTGAGTTTAATACAACGAAAATTGCATACATATTATGCATAACATCATGCCGTTTCACTGTTGAGGAAGGCAAAAAGAACAGTGTCAGACTTTTCAAGCTCGATACACATATTTCGCCTCTTTAAAATTCATACACCTTCTTGAAAAGCTCCTATGATTTCTTTAATATATTACTTTTCTTTCTTTCAAAATATCTATCACTTGATCCAATAATATTTTTTTTATATTTCTCCGAAATGTTTTGTAAGGAAAATGTACCGAGGTATTTAATGGCAGAAAAAATAACTTATCTCTAACTTTTTTATTTTTCCTTAAAATTTATATGAACACATCCAAAGCCTCCACATTCTTCGCTCTTTCACTGTTGAAATAACACTTTGTTACATATTTTTTTACCATAGGTCACAATATCACAAAAACCACTTTCTACAGTTAACAATTATAAAATGCATTTACTACATCAATGCATTCATTTCCGATGTCTCTATTCGACCTTTGTTATCCATTGATACTTCACATTTTTTCATTTATATGAACACTACGTCGTTGTCGCTGCCGGGCTTCGCAGTTGAGGATCCCCTCGCCACTCCAACGTCAATCTTGAACCGTTCTTCCACGTCAATCGTGTGGACTTCTGTAAGAAAACAACTCGATCCTAGATGCGCACTCCCTCCTGCAAATGCCACAGACATGTGGACCCTGCTGAGCCGCCTGGCCATGCTGACGCATGTTCGCAGCCCGCAGACTGTTTCTCATACGTCTAGCCGCTGAGACGCCATCAGCCCGAGAACATACGGCTCTCCACCCCTCACGGTCCCGAGCCACCTGCTCCCAGTCCTCAGGCGTCCCGCACAAAGTCAGCGACTCTTGCAGACTGTCCTCATATGAACACTATAGTACACACATACATTATACCCTACCTAAACCCGTTTATCGTCGTCGATATTGCAGGAACACGTATCTAGGATTGTCCAAATTTTACAGGAGAGACAAAAAAAGATTTTTCTGCAAAAATATAATAAAGTAAAAATGTTACTTGGTATTGCAGTTGAAATAAATACACGTATTAATGCAAAAATGTGTCATGATACAAGAGATGACAAAAAATAAATAGTTACTAATACCAAAAAATCGAGTTAATGTGTTCTTGCAATATCGGCGACGATATGTAACTATTACATATCGTCGCCAATATTGCAGAAACACGTAACTAGATTTTTTGGTATAAGTAACTTTCTTTATTTTTTGTCATCTCTTGTATCGTTGACACATTTTTGCATTAACGCATGTATATTTTTTCAACGCGGAACGCATTTTTAAGTAACGGCAATGCCAAGTGACGTTTTTATTTTATTATATTTTTGCAGAAAAATAATTTTTTGTCTCCCTTGTATTATTTGGGCTATCCTAGATACATGTCCTTGCAATATCGGCGACGATATGTAACTATTACATATCGTCGCCAATATTGCAGAAACACGTAATTTGATTTTTTGGTACAAGTAACTTTCTTTTTTTTGTTTCTCTTGTATAGTTGACACATTTTTGCATTAACGTATATATATATTTTCAACGCGGAACGCATTTATTAGTAACAGCAATGCCAAGTGACGTTTATATTTTATTATATTTTTGCAGAAAAATCGTTTTTTGTCTCCCTTGTAAAATTTGGGCAATCCTAGATACGTGTTTCTACACTATCGGCGACGATATTTAAAGCTCTACACAAGGGTTTCTTTGTAGTTCGTCTTCTATCCCCGTATTTGCATACGTTTTTCTAAATGTATGCAAATACGAGGAAATACCCAAACTAATTGCCGCAGCCACTACATCCTTTCACTCGCTTTAAATATTTATATGCATTATTTTTAATTGGTCACTAATAGTGGATTCGAGTTAGAGCGCCCTTGAGGAGATTTCGTTCTTTTAATAGCGCTTTATAAATTGTTCTTTTATAATTATGATTATTATTTTATAATTATGATTATTATTATAATCATATTTTGCACTTTCATTCATCGACATTTTCAATTACCACTATAACGCCATCAGTATACAGCATCATATGTGCAGTAACATTGTCATGTTGAATTGTTGAATGTGTTAGGATAACAACACAATTAATTTATGTTGACACATTTACCATTAATCTAACGTTGCTTGGTAACAATTTAATTCCTACAATTGTGCTAGATTAAATTTAACAGATCATATGGTTTCCATTTTTTTTTATTTAATCAAAGAGTTTAGTGTCAATATACAAACTTTTGTGCTGTAATTTTATCCGAAAATTTAAATGTATTAAAAACGATAATTGTATGTACAAAAGTAAAATGTGAAGAAAAGGTTTTTTTAATTTTTCGCCAAGTCCAAAATCGTGGTAATTGACAATAGAAAAAAGGAAAAAATATATAGATGTACAATGAAAGATTGGAACGAATAAAAAAATCGGTTATTTTTTTTATGTTATACATGACAAGAAATATACATAATTTGTGAAATTTGGACACATCATTTTAATGGATCTGGGTTTGTTGCCTTTCATTTGTCGTGTCCCCAGTAAACTAGGCTTTGGCCTGTATCTCACTGAGGACATATAGCATGAAAAAATAAATCGATACTTCTTTCCGATGTTTGATTATATAAAACCACGTTGCGCATTCTCATCAACCTGACGAGCAGTGACACTCAATTACACATGCATACATCATGCGAAATCAAAATCCTCACACTTCATCCCTCCAGATAGACCAAAAAGATTCACCCTACAATGTACCGCATATAATCATAAAAATAAAAAAATATAAATATTAAACAATAAAAAAACACAACACTCAAGAGATCACACCAACCTTTCCTATAAGTTGTTCCTCTTGCAAGCCCAAGTACTCAAACTCCTGTCCCAATAACATCCACGCTCCGATCAACTGCCTAAAGTGTTTTACTCCCTTTGCCTTCATTGAATTCGGCACTCCATTCTATGTCATGTGAGCTAAATAGGCATATTGCCTTTGGGCAAAAGATATTTTAACTCTAGGGATGGTGAACATTTGAGCAGTTGGTATGCGTGTCATGTGTCTCTGCTGAGTTTGCATCTTCCCTTCCTCTCGATGATAGTGCCAGAGAATGGATTTGAGATGTAAATTGGCTATTTTCAGGACCCGATCCTTCCTGAAAAGCTCCGCTGTGGGATACCAGCCAGGAAGTTTATTAATTATTTTTATAATCAATTCGTAGATTCGTATTTGTATAATCATTTGAGAAGTATATTCTTAAACGAAGGAAATGTGAAAAGAAACATTGAAAGAAAGGCAATAGAAACAAACTTTATAAGACACTAAAATATATATGCTGAAAATATTAAGATCTGCCAAAATAATGTTACATAACAGCATTATCAATCAAACTGATGTACGGGATCAAAAACTAACGTGGAAAATAAATAACAGAAGCTGAATAAACGCAGTGAAAAAGCGAATTGGACTTAGTTAATGGAATTATGAAAGAAGGAAAGATAATCAGTAAGAAAAATAGAACGAAGTGTATGAGAGGATATTTGGATGTGGAAGAGGCAAAGGAATCATGAATTATAGGAAGAGAAAAAGGCTGTCGTGATAGGAGAATTTGGTGCTCCGTCCTATGCCAACCCCAACAAGGTAATTGTGCGATGGTATGTTGTATGTATTGAGAAAAATTTTGATTTAATTTTTTTTTGTATACAGAAACCATAAACTAAATAATTTTATTAATAGTGCAATGCAAAATTTATTTCTTTTCTTTTCAGTTAAATTTTATGATATACAACAAACAACCTTAGAGGCCTTTGTGATTTTTCTAAGCCCCTTTCAGATGAACAAACAAAAAAGCTTGTAAACTTTACTACCCACCATTTTCGGAAAAAAAGGGCTCCGAAAGTTCACTGAACGTTCAAAAAGCTGAATGCTTTCAATGCATTCCACGAAAGGCCTTGTGACTTGTGTTTTGGTTTACTTTTAAAAAAGCTTTTCAGTTATTTTTAGTTTTCAGTTAAATATGATTTTTTGGGGAAACTTTTCACATAATTTGTTATCAGAATCACTTATAAACGCGAGTATATAACTTGAAGTATTTTTTCATGAAAATATTTGATTTCGATCTTGACGGTTTTGGGATTTCCGATGATATCCAAAAACTGGTTTCAGCCATGGCCTCCATTTGAGGCTTTGTAATTGATTGTAAGGAATTCATATATTTTTTTATTTATAAAAAAAGGAATATTTATAAAACAAATGATAAATATCAACAACTGTAAAAACTGGAATTTTAAATACATGTATCTTTCAAAATAAGATGCAAAAAAAATTCTAACACAGTCAAATAGCAAGTAGAAAAAAATAAATTCAATTAAAAATACAACCAAAGAAGTGTTATTTATACCAAAAAAATATTCTTCCTTATTTCCCATACAACCCCTTTATCCATGAGATTTAAATTAATTTAAATTTTTGTTAATTAATTTTTCAAATATCGATACCTGTCACTTTGCTCATATGTGTTCTTCCAAAAAGAGGATCAAAAACATGCCAGTGTACTCCGATCGTCTCATTTTGGTGTGCCATCGGATCCAGTGTATCGATGTGGCCGGTGAGTTTGCTGGTGTGCAAAGGCTCTCTTACTTTAAAAAAAAATTCCACGGCACAGTTTCGCTTTCCAACTGAATTGGCGTTGAAATGATGAGGGAATCCCCGACTACGAAGCCCAAAAACAGTGGCGACTCGATGTGGGCAAATGATCTCAAAATGTTTTTCCTAATTTTTGCAAACATTATAGTAATATTTCACTTAACCATTTCTATTATCTACGCCAGCGGTCGCCAGTCAGCGGCCCGCGAGGCGTCTTGGTGCGGCCCACAAGATTCTCGCCGCAACGTACGTGACGGACGATATCAGACACAACGGCGCATACTACGCGTCTCTCACTTCAAAAATGCAAGCTAATATAAAAAACTTGCAAGTCAAATACAGCCACAAAGAATTAATTGATTTTATTAACTACAATAAATGTCGTACAAATATATAATTAGCGTTTTATTTTTAAAAGTAAAATATTTGTATACAAATATTGTAGGTAAACTGTAATGACATATGGCCCAAGTGCGGCACGCACAAATCCCCGCGTAAAATATTTGACCCTCTTAAAACAAAAGGTTGCCGACCCATGATTTACACTAATATATAATAATAACTTTTCTTTTTTTTAACCTGGTGAGTTTATTGCCATGTGACAATCTCTTCCAACCAACCAGAAATATGTTTTTATAGGCCCTAAGTGTTAACCAGACTGGAATCCTATTTAAAAAAATCTGGGTTCCAGCGGGGATCGGGGACCTCCGGATCGGCAGACAAGTGTCTTACCACCAGGCCACGGAGGTCGTCATAATTAATATTCTTTGCAAAAAAATGCATTTCTTTCAAATTAACTTTGCTCCTCTCGATTGATTTTTCAATACCCACAGGCACATATCGGTTCAATAATATAATATTTGAATGATTTAAAAAAAAAAAAAAAAAAAATATTTCGAATAAAGTTTTTTAACTTTTTGATTAAGCTTTAATACCTCACGTAATTTGAGAGTGCGTTATAGAAAGAAAACCTCAAAACCGCAAAAATTTAAGAATTTTGCTACGAAATAATAGGGCTACCACAAAACCACAAATTAGTGTTTACAAGCATCTCACCCCATCCTCTTTTTGATACTTGTTAATTTCCAAAAATTAACCGGATCAACCAATATTCCCTTGGTTACAGGCCCTTATTTTGACGTGATGAGATATTATAGATTTACTGTTTGACTTTGTGTAATCCATGTAGTCTTTACCCTTGAAAACAGTGAGTTCATTTGATAATTTAGTTATAATGCTTACATTTAGGATTTTAACCGGTCAAGAGAAATTATATTTTTGAACTATTAAATATACTTAAAAAAATTATCAGAACACACCGAAATTATTTTTTTTTCTTCATAAAAACATATTTGGTAAGAAAACTTATCAATGAAGACAATCTAGAAAAAAACTTTGTAGATCTTCCGATATACTCGTATGATAGTACTAGTAACACATTCGGCTTTAGGTGTGGTGCACTGTAGAAGATGTGTGCAGTGTTCATATACAATCCTAAATTTTGATAAAACATCCCAAAAAGGGCACTGTTTAAATGCTTCTAAACCCATCCTTCCCTGTGATGTGTAACCAGTATACATTGCTTCTAAAAACGTTAATATCTCTATAAATGAAATAAATACTGGATTCAGATTTAAGGTATTGCTCCGTAATACATTCATGCATTGAATGAAAAAAATAATATTAGTAATAATTAGCACTTATCGGTCACATCAGAGATACTTTGTGAAAATTGGGAGTAAATTCTCCAATGTAATCAAACGTGTGCCAGTGTGTGACGTAGGTATATTCATTACAAAAAAAATGCTATGGGTGAGGAAGCAACGCTATTCAAGTCTCACTGTCACTCTACTTCGGTATATGGGAACGCAAGAAATAGAATCTCAGTTCGCTCGCTTCAGTAGCTTTCGGTCATCCATTTGAGCTGGTCGCTTCGCCCGTTTTGTGAACGTCGGCCGATGTTTTTTTCATGTTTTCAGCAATTAAATTTCAATTATTATCACTTTTGGCTGTGAATATTTTTATTTTTCCTATTTTAAATCGCTCATTTTTACATGTGTATTGATTTGTATTGAATACACAGCACCGGAACGCGCGATTTTTTTAGCACAGGATGGAAAAGGTTAAAGCTGCGCATGCTACCTTTATGTTTTATATCAGGAGGTAGACTATTTTATGCCACAGGACCAGCAACCTCAGAAACTTCCTCATAATACCCCTCTCTAATAGATAGATTTGAAACAATCAATCAATAATTGACTCTTAATTTGTGAAATTTGTTTCTCTGTTGTGAAATTCTTCATGATAATAATTAAGGATGCCTTCTAAATCATCTGAAAAAAAAATTACTTCAAGTATCAAATGAATTTTTTTTTGAAATAAGATCGTGCTGAAAACTATTTTATAATATTTTCGCTAGATAATTCTTAACGGAAAAATGATCATCCCCGCATTTAAATTAGATATTTTATTATTTCGTTACATATTTATTTCAAACCGAACTGAAATATAATGTAACTTAAACATCCATTGAATATTCGGTCTTAACATTAACAGTATTTGCGTGTCTCACGAGTATTCGTAAAACGTTTTAAAAATTCAATTCTTGTAAGGAAACGTCATTGGTCTCGTTTCAATACGGATATATACAAAAATATGTTTTTATCCTTCAAAAAAATGTTCTTTTCATTCCTTCAATATGATATCAAGGATAATTTTATATCAGGGATAGTTTTATTTCCTTTATACATATACAATTTTCACTCGTTGGTTATTGAATGAATTTCAACAATATTTGAAAAATGGCTTCGTTTTTGCGGTTAAAGTGAAGATAATAATATAAAATGACATACTCTATAGCCCGGTCACACGCCTGTACTTTATTTTTATTTATTTATTTACATGACAAGAAATTGTTTGTACACATGGTATAAAAAACAAGACAATCAATAATTAATATCAGATTATTTAAAGTAAACACTAATTTTATATGGATCCGGGTTTGTTGCATCTTATTGATTGTGTCTTCAGTAAATTAGGTTTTTATTTGTTTCATTATAAAATTATATAAATACGATAAAAATAAATTGATAATTTTTTCACCGATTTTTCTTCTTTCTTTTCTTTTCCCTGGCTCCATCCCAACTCATTGTCTGCGAAGACTGTTGAGGTCAGCTCTCCTCGTCCTCAGGTTGTATGCTCTTCTGTCCCGGACTACGTCCCCCAGGCCGTGCCTCTGCATCATTGCACCACCCATGAATTTTTTGGTCTTCCTCTGGTTGTTATTCGAGGAAGATCCATGGAGATTGCCTGGTTCACAATGTTATCGGGTGCTCTGCGTCCAACGTGCCCATACCATCTCAATCGCTTCTCCTCCATCTTGCTGTTGATGTCTGTAACACCCAGGCTTCCACGAATGCGTGAGCTTTTTATTTTGTCTCTTAGGGACACACCAGCTGACCATCTTAGCATGCGCATTTCAGCATTTTCTAGTTGCCGAGAGTAAGAGTTATACATCGTCCAGCATTCGGAGCCATAGAGGAGTGCGGGTCTGATAATCGTTTGGTATACTTTTCCTTTTAACTTTACTGGCATTTTCGGATCACATAGAACTCCCGTCATTGATCTAAACTTCATCCATCCCACACTAATTCTATGTGTTACATCCTCCATCGCTATGGATGAGTGACTCAAGATACTTAAAGGAGTTACAATTTGGTAATGTTTCTCCATCCATTTGCATTACGGGAGTGACAGCATTTGTGTTCTCGAATGGTAGGTACAGATACTCTGTTTTCTTTCTGCTCAGTCTCAATCCGTTGTCCTCCAAGATTCTACCAATTGTTGATTAATTATTAAATACTTCCATCATAAACTCTCACCAACTTGCTTAGGTATAAGATCTTACTACAAGTATGTACCACGTAAGTCAATCCTTAGTGTACTTCATTGTTTCAGTAACCTATCTCACAATGTCCTTCATACATCCACTTAACTCTATTACATTCATCACTGCTGGGCCTCTAATTCGAGAATCCCCTTAACATTTCCACGTCAATTCAGTTAGAAAGCGAAGCTGTGCTGTGGAGTTTTTTCTCCTCTTTTAGTTGAGTGAGCCGTTACACATCAGCAATTTCACCGACCATGCCGTTGAATTGGATCCGATGACACAACAAAGTGATACCCCTTATACCCCCGAATACTAGGCGGAAAAAAATCGTGATTCGAGGGAGAAGCACAGTGCAGTGCTAGAACCACCGACTTTACGCACGGAAGTCCAGTACGTTAAAGCGCGGACGTACACCTCTTTACATTACACGATTGTTGTATTGTATACAGTACAATCTGGCGTATTTATTGCTATGAGACGATCTCTTCCAGCCAACCAGAAAGGTATTAAACAAATCTAAAGTTAAAATCAAACTTGAACTATTTTGAAAACTTTTGTGACATCTGATTAATGGACATGTGTCTTATAAATCAGGCTACGTTGATTAATCTGAAACTTTGTTACCAAAAAAACAGGTATTTATTTATTTGACGTATTTGGAACCTTTGTGAACATGAGGTTAACGATTCAATTTTTATTAGCAGTCATTTTTCTGTTAAAATGACTATTGTCGGGTTTTAAAGATCTCTTTAATATATTTCTTGCAGGTTGTAAGATTCCGTCCTTGGAATGCTTTAAGAAGCAATTGAAAAACTCTTAATTTCTAGTCAGTAAAATAACGTTTTTCATTCCTGATTTTCATTTTCCTTTCCTCTCCAACATCCCTTCATTTTCTTTTGATTGATGATATCTCACTTTATATGAAAAATAATTTTCGGGTGATTGTCCGTCTTTGTGGGGACCGTGGGCATATGCTCACTTATGTGTTTAAGGATTTTGTGGGGATGTATAGTCATTTGAATGATTTATGCGACCACGTAACTTGCTTCATTTACTTTTGTCTTGTTGGTTAAAAGAGATGGTCGCCTGGCAATAAGCCCACCAGATTGTATTTGCAATAAAAGTGTTAAATAAATAAATAATATTTTTCTATACAATTTCTATATTGCACCGTATACAACGAAAGTTCAATACAATACAACATATCGTAAATACAGGTAACCAATAGGTATACAATATAGAAAAATTAAAAACACTACGGCTAGACTACGGAAGTCGAGGTACGTCTAATATTCGTGAGATCAATTACTAATGCTAAGGATTTTTTTATTGTAATGAATTGTGTTAACATGGACCTAACCAAAGCCGTTAATATTGTTTTAATCCTAGGCGAAAAATGCTTGTGTCATTGAACATGAAGTACAGTCTAACAAATTTATTTTTCAAAGTAATCAAAACGCTATATACATTAATTATTTAAAGAATAAAAATAACTATGAAAGGTGTTAACACTTTATTGAAAATTACATAATCTCGTTCTTAAAAATTTTCCGCTCTTACGTGTTAATACATAGAAGCTAAGTTACATTGGTTTTGCATTAAGCGTTAGTTAAACCAATACTTAATCTCAAAAAAAAAACCTTACTTCTGAAACAAAGTAAAAATTGAAACTGTAAAATTTGATTTGCGACAAATACTGTTTTTAAATATTTACTAAACGGAAATCGCTACATAAAATTCTGAAACTGAAAACTGTTCTGTTTTCATTGTAGACAAAAGTGCAAAGCTACAAGTGTTTTCGTTCACCAACGCTTAAATCATGTTGAAAAGCTGTTAAGACCGGAAATGCTGACTATATTTTTACTATTAATGGAAATATTTGCGATAACTGTCATTGGTTAGAGCAATTTTCCGGCAAGAAAAAGGTCGTAGTTTTGAACCTTACATGCATATATATTATTTTACTATCCTCATGTTTTTGAAGCTAAGACTTTGGCGCAACTGTTATTGAAAATGTTAAGGGGGTTGTTGTTTGAGACATTTACTATATATGGTATTAGTTTAATTTTTTTAATGATTTAAAAGGTATCCTTCAGCTTGACAAAAGAGAATTCAACAACAAAGAAACAAACGAAAGTGGTCAAACTTTATTGCGCAAATAAAAAATCAATTCAAACACAATATACATTTTAGAGTTGTTTCGCTGATGAAAATTGTCCAGCAAGATCGACGATTACAATATCAATTGCACGTATTCGAGGATTTGCTCTCTAAAGGCGCGTTCTCACGGTTCAAGTTTAATTGGCCGATTACAGTTGATCAACAAAAGTTGAATACGACTTGAATCAGTTTTGGTTCACACGTTTCAATAGAAACTAATTCAATAAACAGTTTCAATTAAATTCAGTTAAAAATGGCATCGAAAGCAGTTGTGCTTGAAGTTGCGCAGACAATAACTATTTTGTTAAAAGAAGAACTAAAAACAATTTTATTTAACATCAGCAATAATCGTAAGAAACGTCGTTTTTGGGTGAGGCAATCGATATTAAGAAGAATATTTTTTTTCAGATTATATTATTATGAAAATGGAATCTTCCACGCAAACAGTGGTGTCACAATGATGTACTGGCGAAGATTAAACCCTGACAAAATGCACGAGTGGCGTGACCAGTTGAAAGCGAACTTGATAATCAACTTGAATTCACTTGTTCACACGTTTCAACAAAAGATTTCAACTTGAAAGCAAATGGCGGATGACTCATCACTTGAACGATAAAGTCTGACTGGGTCAATCTTTTCTTGATCCACTAAAAAGTTGATCTACTCTATTGAAACAAAGGTTCTCGCTACAGATTTCATTCAACTTTAATCGGTCAACTAAATTTGAACCGTGAGAACGGGCCTTAAACGGCGCTTTATAAATTATCTTTCATTGTTATTATTATTGCGAATACTCAAAGGTTACAATAATTTCTTACTGATGATCAAACAATTTCACCCAGACGACGTTCAACTCAGCTTGAAATCGTAAAAATATATTTGCAACTCTCTTTCCGTATGACATTTCACTTGGTACAAGAATTTAAACCACAAATTTCACAACTGCTCATTGATTGGGAATATTGGGATGTGACTTTTGGCTTGGCTATCTTATGTTTAAATATTTGGCACGAAAAATAGAAGTTTTTATTACATAAGTTTTAGAGAGATGGACACAGCTTAAAATGATACAATATAAATAAAAAATTTCAATGACATCATAAAACTTTGAATTATGGTTATCAAAACGACATTTTTGCCTTTCATACATTTATAAAAACGTCAGCTTTAGGTCTTTTAACCTTGTAGAAATAAGAATTGTATTTTTCTTTGAAATTTTATATTGATACTCTATAGGTACGAGAAATCTCGGTGAAGTTTGCTCATATTAAATTTTGAGCATTGCTTTAGGAATTATTCAAGTTTATAAATATACTAAATAAATTAAACGGCGTCTCCCCGAAAGTGCCAAAAGTATTTCGCAAGAACAAATAAAGCAAAAGTTAGGAGTTTAGCAAAAATTATTGTAGATATTGTTGTTAAACGGGGCGAGCGTGAAATTGGCAAAGTTGGTCAAAGTTTGTCAAAACGGAATATTTTGGCAAAGAGAAAGGGGTGCGTCTCTCGACTCCCCTGTCCCTCTTCCTTGTTCTACACTCAGGGAGTTGCGTATTAAACGGAGTAGAAAGTTTGTTAACAAGCTTCCGAACTCTTTGTCCTTACGTTGTCCCCTCGGGGAACCTGAAAAGTGGTTCCGAAACAGAAAAAAAGCGGATTTCGGAAGTCGTTCTTAGAAAAGGATACCATATCAGATTTTTAGTTTGTAGACAGATAAGCCAAAAGATCAAGTTTTATTAAGGTTTATTCAGATTAAAAACGTTTACTTTTTTTAAATTGAACAACTTGTCTTAAAAAATAAGACCCAATATGACAAAGTCGGGATTAACACTGTTAAATAAGTAAAAAAAGATTATAAATTTAAATTATTAATGAGAGAACACGAATATAAAAATAATATAGCACAAAACTTTTTAAATATATACTTAAAAGGAATGTCATAGTTTTGCAATAGCTTTGCAATCCTATACTTTTTGTAGTGAAAATTTCAAATATCTGACGCCTGAGTAAAACACCAAAGTGATAGTTTTTTTCAAGCCACTTGACCAAATGTGACAAAACTTGAATGCAAACAAACTTCAAATATCACGTGAGTTGCCACTAGGAGATATCGACATTTTGCTATTAAAAAAATGTTTATTGTATTTAAAGTCAGCCAGATAACCACCTACGGAATAGAGACCAGAGCAGACACATCTAGAACCAAATCTCTCCTGAGAACCTCGGAAATGAAAACACTGATACGTATAACTGGAAACACACTAAGAGATCAGAAACACCGAAATAAGGAGAAAGTGTAGGACGGAAGACATCGTCAAGTGGGGAAGACAACGAAGGCGATACTGGAACGAACATGTAAACAGAATGCAAGACGACAGACTTCCACGTGACGCTCTTCAAGGGAACCCAACCGGAAGAAGATTACCTGGAAGACCTCCGAAGAGATGGCGGGACAGCTGGCAGTCCACGTCACAAGAAGGGGAACAAGCGGTACAAACAGTTCATGATCTATAGAAAGAGGAAGAAGAATAAGAATTTAAAGTACTTTTGAAGTACTTCAAAATTATTTTTATATAGATTTTTAATATTTTTTTCCTTCTTTTATGGAAATATTCTGTTTTAAAATTATCAAATGGATATTTCGTATTTATTTTCATAATATATGACAGACTGAAGAGCCGAAAAAATACAGTAGAAATGCATACACTTAGAATAATTTATGGGGTAAAATGTACCAAAGGATACGGAAGGAAGCGATTGGGGATGAATATAAACTTAAGGTTGTTGTGTTGAGTAATATGAAGAAGAACACTTTGAGAAAGTGGTGCACGTGAAACGAATGAATGAAGAAATATTAACAGAACATATATGGAATGTTAATGTGAGTAACAAACGTGGTAAAGGAAGGTCCATGAAAGTATGATAAGATCAAGGGAATGATATTTTGAAAGAAGAAAATATATTTAAAAGATGTCAGAAAAAGCATAGACGTTACACAAGTAAGCGTATGAATGTGAAAGAGAAGTACGTGTATGTGTGTCAAGATAGGAAAGTCTAGCACTCTGTTTTCTCTGTTTGCCCCAGCAGGGAAATCGCCTGATGATATGTATGTGAACGTACTTAACCTGTGTTATAATACTTTTTCGTGAAAACAGCGAAAAATAATATTACATATACTAAATACAAATCTGAGTTTTTTACCTCTATAAAATAAGTCTTCGACAATTACGTTAGTCTGCTTGGTGAAGTTTGGTAATATTTTGTGGTAAACATACATAATATATATTGAACTTGAATATGCATATAATTATTAAATAATTTTAAAACAATGACTGTAATTTATTATAACTACTGATTTTGTATCTTCATGTTACTTTAAGATAAAGTTGTATTATCTTACAATAATTTTAAGTACTTTATAACCAGTCACATGTTCATTTTTATATAAAGACACTGTTGTGTCTTTAATTAAATAAATAAATAAATATTTATAAGACACCAATTTGTGTACCGTATTCTCGCAGTTGTAACAATTTATTTTCTAAAAAATGATTTTTTTATAGTATGATGCATTCTTTGATTTAAATTTTTTTTTTCAACAAACCAGCTTTGGTTTTAAAATTCTTATCGCTATCTAGGACAAACATAGGTTTTAAACTTGGTAAATTAATATGATAAGTTTGAGTACGAGTTAAAAGATATTATAAAATATTTATTTCTAGGAATATTTTGAGATATATATTGTTTTTTTTTGTTTCCAGTTTACTAAAGACGTGTTTAATTGTAGCTGTGAATAATTTTGGGGAAACAGTATCTCCGTGACCCACTCCCTTACATATTTGAAAGGTTTCAGAGGATTTGTGGAGGTGTGTTTTTTTTTAACTTTCTATTAACTATTAATAAGCAAATTCGTTTAATTACATAGCAACAGTATACTGTGAGTGAGTTACATGGGAATCTAATGATTAAGAGCTAATATTATAAATGTTAGAAGACTTGAGCATTTTCACGTATTGTCAACAGGTCTCTCGTTTTAATGCTTATATTTTTATGGTTCAACAGTCAAGTCATGTCTAACGGGCCACTAACAATTAAACGTAACTATTTTTTTTTATTATTACACATGACAAGAAATATACACAATTTGAGAAAAACAACAGATAATTTGATTTGGACATACAATTTTAATGGATCTGGGTTTGTTGCCTTTCATTTGTCGTATCCCCAGTAAACTAGGCTTTTGCCTGTATCTCACTGAGGATATTTAGCATGAGAAAAATAAATCGATACTTCTTTCCGATTTTTGATTACACAAAAACAAAACCCCGTTGCACGCTCTCATCAACCTGACAAACAGTGACACTCAACTACAACTGGAAACATCTTGCGAAATTCAACTCCTCACACATCATCACTCCAGAAAGACCAAAAATATTCATCCCACACTATACCGCACACAATCATAAGAATAAAAATTAAAATCAAAACAAAATTTAAACAAAAAAAAAATACACAGAAACACAAATACAAAAACAACCAAAATTAAAACAACAAGAAGAAACCCACACTCACGAGTTTCCATAAATCCCTTCCACTCGTCATTCATCCTGAAGCCCAAGTACTCAAAATCCTGTCGCAATAACAACCACGCTCCGATCGACTGTCTAAATGGTTTTCCTACCTTTACCTTTATTGAACAACACTTAATTTACTCGTAACTTCTATGACAACACTTAATTTACTCGTAACTACTGACGTATATACAAAGAAGTACTACCAGTTTTTCTTATTCCTGAGGTACTTTTTAGCAAAGGGGACGATTGAAATATTATATATTATTTTTTTATTACATTTCGTTATAAACAGTACAACCTAGCGAGTTTATTGCAACACGGTAATCTCTTCTAGCCCATCAGAAATATTTTAAAGAGGCATGAAGGGAAAATCAGACTGGAACCCTTTTTAAAATAAATTCGGTTCCCATGGGAAATGATCCCCCATATCCTGAGCTGGAAGGCAGGCGTCTTATCAAACCGGTCACGAAGTTCTTTCAAGTTATTTTCTCTTTATACTTTTTTTTTCACTTTGAGTTTTTTAATGGTTAATTGTAAGTTTTGAAAATAAATAATTGATCAACCTGCCTGAGGTAAAGTAAAATGTATTTGGCAATACATTTTACTTTACCTACTTCAAACAAAATATAACATTTTTTTTACACAGACTATAAAAAAGTTAATAAAAGATTCAAATGAAAAATGAATGAAAATTGAAATGCTATGTCCAAAATCCATTTAAATGTAAAAAAAAACTAGAGAACTTTTTAACAAGAACGAGTCGAATCAATATACTCGTATTTTGTTATTTTTCATAACTGAAAACTTATTTGCGAACTTAAAAAGTATTGCAGTTCACTATTGAATCTATTAAACGATATTGATATAGCCCCTTTCAGTGTTCTGTCATCAAATACATCATCAATTCTTCCAACCGTTTTAAGTCGTCCAGCAGATGTTGTCGAGTAACCATGCCCCGTAATAATGTTTATATATGTTTTTTTAATACAATATAATAATTCTTTGTATTATTTATAGTTAAGGCATTAACACTGTGGAAGTTTAAAGGCATTATAATTTGTTTTATCAAACACTGTTTCTTCCAATTTTTGTAACGGTATAACCCTGCCGATTTCAAGGCTTTCACCTCATCATCAGGGGAATCATCAATCTTGTTTGTGCTCCCCTGATGATGAAGTAAAAGCCTTGAAACCGGTAGGGTTATACCATTACAAAAAGTGGAATAAACAGTGTTTGGTAAAACAAATTACAATATAATAGTTCTTGATGATCTCCGAGGCTTAGTTCGTAAGACGGTTGTCTCCCAGCCCGGAGGCTGGGGGCTCAACTCCCGTTAGAGCTCAGATTTTTTTTAAACAAAGGATTTCAGTCTGGATTTCACTTAAGGCCTCTGTTACATCTTTCAGGTTGGTTGGAAGATATTGCCACATAGAATTAAGCCTGCCAAGCTGCACTGTATGCATTTTATTCCAATTTCATCCATTTTATTCCTATTATTCCATTTTATTTTCTTTTATTTTACATCATTTTATTTCTTTTTATTTAATTTTATTTTATTTTCACATGACAAGAAATATACACAATTTGCGAAGAAACAATAGGTAATTTAATTTGGACACAATTTTAATGGATCTGGGTTTGTGGCCTTTCATAAGTCATGCCCCCAGTAGACTAGGCGCCTGTGTCTCAGTGAGGACAAATATTAAAATTCTTTATTATTCTAACTAATTATTTTTACCATTTCAATTGATCTCGTAACACACAGGGAACGTTCCACGTAAAGGAAGCCTCAAGATGTAGAAATACTCAATTAATGTGATAATAAGTGAAACAAGAAAGTTATTTATCATCAAATATTTTAACTAAAATTGATCTTTCTTGATTTGATTAATTTCAAGTCCGTGCTGTATACATACTGTGAACATGCATACACGAAACGTCTATGAATTTTAAACGTCATATCCTCTTTGTTTCGATCACGGAACAGTTTGTAAAAGGGGGAAAGCCCTATTTACAAAATATTATAAAGTCACTGGCCCTGCACGTTCTGTATCCCCAAATATTAAATATTTAATATTCTCACTAGTTGTTGCCTTAGCATTTGTTCCTTTATTGATGCCGTTAATATTTCAAATTACCACTTTGAAAGCCCTCCCTTCAAATAATGTTTTCGTATGAATTCATCGCCATTTGGCATTAGACCTTAAATTTTAATACTAATAGCTCGAACTTTGGGAGAAACTAACGCCAAATGTACAGCACATACATATGTATTTATGAAGAACTTTTTAATCCGGTTAATGTTTTAAGTGGGCGATTACATTATAATGTTTTGATAGCTGTGCGACCAGCTAAGTCATGGAAATCATTTATTTATTTCATTTCAATTTATTTTATTTTATATTATTATGTTATTTTTTTCCATTTTATTTTATTTTATTTTATTATATTTTTTATTTTTTTTTTATTTTCGTTTATTTTATTTTATTTATTTTTTTATTTTATTTTTTTTTATTTCATTTAATTTAACTTTATTTTATTTTAACTTATTTTTTCCAGTTTTATATAATGTTATGTTGTTTTATCTTATTTCACCTTATGTTATCTAATTTTATCTTATTTTATCTTATACTATTTTATTTTATTTCAACAATCAAATGAACTTTTTGATACGAGTACAAAGGCAAACCAAGTCATATGAAAATTCGTATAAATGTATAGATCACTATTATTTTCTTGTCAAGTTACGCATATGCATACCATATACCACAATATCCTCTATTGGGGTAGGCAAAGGAGAAATAGCGCTAATCTTGCCTATTACGTCATACTTTCACCTCCTCCACATTCATGCATCTTCTCTTGCAGTTCCTTTTTTATCCTCTTAGTCCTTACCTTTCCTTCCTTCAAAATGACATAACCTTTGTTCTAACATACTTTTCTCGGTCATTCTCTGCCACGAATCTCACTCTTTCTTTGTTCATCCCTTCAAAGCATATGTTCTTATCATCCTACTTGATACGTCAGTTTTAAGCTCACATTCATCCTTAATAATTGCATTTCTTATTCTATCATACATGGTTGGAAGAAATTGTTGTACAGATTAAATTATTTTGTATAAGCGGTCAAATGTTTAACCGTTTACACAAAATAATACAATAACTCACCTCTTGTATGTTGATGATATGGCTGTATTAGAGGATAATGACTTGGAAAGGAAATGTAACAAAAAAGACCGGAATGAATGTTGTAAAATCAAAAATCACGATAGATGTAAAGAGACTAAATGCGATATTTAAGAGAACAGATTGGGACCAGTGAAAGAATTCTGCTATTAGGTCTGCCAAAATAATGGTTCGTATTCCAATAACAAATGTTATTATTCAGATCAATATGAGGTAGAAACGCATATATTGAGTAGGATGAAAAATAGCGTGTAGAAGTGGTTTGGACTTGGTGAACGGATGAATGACGAAAAATTGATCAAAAACATTAGAAATTTAAGTATGAGCTCTCAGAGGGGAACTCTTTTATCCTTTGTCTTTTTCATGTTTGTACATTTAATTATTCAACTGCTGAAATCCTAGTAACATGTGGATGATCTACAATAATACATTAGTTTCTGCCCAAGATATAGATCTACTGCTGCAAATCTCATGAATGTATTTATTTAGACGAATGTGAGCTTGTGTATTTCATAAAAATTAAGATCTTAACAATTTTATATCATATTTTCATTAACCTTAAATTTGGATCCATGGATTGTTTCAGAAAAAAGAAAACATTTTAGTTCGTTGAATGCAGAATGTAAAACGAAATAGATTGTTTTCTTTTGGTTTTTATTATGTAGAATGCCTTTTGTTCAGCTCTCATAAAATATCAGTTATCAAAAGAAAAAATCGACATATCTGTGCTTCTTCTCAAACAGTTTTAATCTGTTTTTCTTACTCCTCACCTTTCCTTCCCTAAAAAAACATTCACTTTGTTCAACTATAGTTTTCTCAATCATCCTACAGCGCGACTCCTAAGCATGACTCCTACTAAACGTGCATCGTAATTTTCTCGATCGTACTCCAGCATGACTCCTCCTAAGCGTGCATCGTAATTTTCTAGATCGTACTCCAGCATGACTCCTACTAAGCGGGCATCGTAATTTTCTCGATCGTACTCCAGCATGATTCCTGCTAAGCGTGCATCGTAATTTTCTCGATCGTACTCCAGCATGACTCCTATTAAGCGTGCATCGTAATTTTCTCGATCGTACTCCAGCATGACACCTCCTAAGCGTGCATCGTAATTGTCTCGATCGTACTCAAGCATGACTCCTACTAAGCAAGCATCGTAATTTTCTCGATCGTACTCCAGCATGACTCCTACTTAACGTGCATCGTAATTTTCTCGATCGTACTCAAGCATGACTCCTACTAAGCAAGCATCGTAATTTTCTCGATCGTACTCCAGCATGACTCCTACTTAACGTGCATCGTAATTTTCTCGATCGTACTCCAGCATGACTCCTACTAAGCGTGCATCGTAATTTTCTCAATCGTACTCCAACACGACTCCTACTAAGCGTGCATCGTGATTTTTTAACCAGTCTCTTTTCAGTCAACATGCCAGAACTAAACTACCTCAACGTGATATTTTTTATTATTATGTACCCTGAAGACATACTAGTATTAACGGAGAGGGAAAATGAAATGCAGCGTATAAGAAGTGCGTATATACGTGAAATGTCAAGAAAAAAACCTTAGTATTAATCCTAACTCAAGGTAATTGAAAAGGAAAACATAATGAGATACGAGTATTTCGAAGAACATTGAACGATATTGAAGATTTCTGCTAGTTAAGAATGTTATCAGACGATTCCTTCCGTGGTTGCAGTCCTAAGACTGGTTTGCAGCAATTTGAACTCTTCTCCTCCATTCCCCCCTGTCCTGTGCGGCTCTTTTTAAGTCTGTATATGTTGAGCAGCGCACGTCCACCAACAAGTCCTCCAGGTACTCTCGGCGTGGGCGTCCCCTAGAGTTTGTCCCCTCGGTCATACCCTCCATTATGGCATGCAAGAGGCCCTCTTGTCGTATTATATGACCGATCCATCTTGCACGCCTTTCGGACAGGATCCTGAGCAGGTGCCTTCCTCCTTCGATTCGTTGGAGAACCTCTTCATTTGTGATGCGGTCTCTCCAGGAAATTCCTAATAGTTTTCTATAGGACCACATCTCAAAAGCCTCTAGTCTTCGTCTATCTCTTTCGGATAGGCACCATGTCTCGCAGCCGTACATCAAGATACTCCATACATAGGTCTTGATGAGGAGTATTCTCAGTTTTAAGTCTATATTATTTGATTCTATTATTTTCGACCTTTTATTAAATGCAAGTCTAGCCTGATGTATACGGCTGTCGACCTCGCTCTTGGACCGACCGTCCCATGTTATTTTGCTCCCGAGGTAGACAAACTCCTTGGTGTTCTTTAGTGGTTTACCCGACATCACTATTCTCATCTGGTGCTGCGCTCGGCCTACAGTCAGCAACTTTGTTTTGTCTTTATTTATCTTCATACTGTAGTTATTTTGAAGAATGCTTTCCATAGTTGTTAAGGCCTCTTGTAGTTCCTCTTCACTTTCAGCAACCATAGCAATATCGTCAGCGAACCTTATCATGTCCACCTTTTGCCTGTGTATCTTTACACCTTCTCTGTGACTCATTCTCTCTCTCAAGTCGTCCATCGCGCTCTGTATATAGGCGTTAAAAAGAACAGGTGACAGAGAGCATCCCTGCCTTACCCCTTGTCTTATATTGGCTTTCTTTGTGTCCTCGTCACATCTGATTATAGCGGCCTCATTCTTGTATAGCGCCTGGATTTCACCTTTCTATCAGACGATAGAAAGGTGAAAAGAGATATTAAACGGCATGTTGCAATGGGGAACAAAGTCAATTTGGTGATAAAACTCATAAATTTAAACCAAGCAATTCGAAACTATTATTTCCTTATTTGTTTCATATGCTTTGTTACATAGAATCCGTTTTGCGTAGTTCTCGTAAAATAACAGTTATCAAAAGAATGTTAAAAAGTGCGGAAAAGGATTTTACATGTCGCAAAATGAAATGTTTATCTTTACGAGCGTCGGAAGAGTAACAAAAAATAGGAATCTTCAAGTCCCTAAACACCAAATAAAGAAAAGAGTAAAAATTCATACAAGAGATTTTCAGCCATCTTTAACGGGGTTGGAAATGGACGAAATGGCGCCCTTAAAAATGATACTCTATAAAATGTATGTAGCACTCGGAACTAGAGTAACTGTTAGATGTGTATTGCAAAGGAGGCTCCGACAAGCCCTGGAATGAATGCCTGGATCAAACGACAATCGGACTAGTGTTATGATTGTCGTTTGATCCTTTTATTGTGGTGTTAATGTCGAGTCCCTAGAAGGTTGTCTGAAGCCGTAAGCTGGATGTTGACAATTTGAGATTAGACGTTTAACAAATGTCTGGTATTCTACGATTTCGTGTAACATTGGGATGTATTTGTGGAATATTTGCAGATTAAAATGAACCTTTAAAGGGTTTAGTTTTATCCTCACTCAAATATTGCTTTGTTATTTATAATTGGATAAAAAAAGTTTAGGGGTTTATTAAACATAATTTTTACTTGTTGGAAATTAAATTAATTAGGCTATTTAACTTTACAATGATATTAGTTACATTAATTGACTTTATTGTACTTCTCGGGATCACTATTTTAAATATTAAGCTTAATGGAGTTAAGGTCGAATTAATACTGGGTTACTTTACTTTACTGATACAAATGTATTTTATATAAATGTAATAGTTACAAATTTATTATTACATCGATACACATATATTTTTCACATTGACACGAATATATTTTCGACATAGATATATGTGTTTTTTTTAAATGATCATAAATGTATTTGGATATCGTTACAAATGTGTCACTGATCTCGTGAGAAAAGTATTTTGGTATTGTAACAAATGTGTTTTTGATATTGTACAAATGTATTTTTGATATTATTACAAATGTATTTTTGCTATTGTCACAAATATATTTTAATATCTTTAGAAATTTATTTTGATATAATAACAGGAATATTTTTGATATGGTTACTTTATATAATAAGTTTATTTATTTTTATATAATTTATTAATTGAAGGGTTAATTCTCCATGAACGTGAGTAGTTTTTAAGATAATTTCTAGAAAAAAAAGAGATGTGATTTTTTTTATCGAGAGCTCATGAAAGTTAGAGGAAAATTTATACTTGCAAACATTTTTAGGATTATTTTTTTCTTTCCAAATTAAGAGGGTTGCGACGAAAAGTGGTATTGTGTACGAAAGGCTCATTATTAAACTACTTCTAGAAAAAAAAATCACGATCGCAGAGCTAATAGTTTAGTTACACTTACGAAGTTTGGTCTAAAATCGGGTTTTTATTCTAATTTCACTAAATTCCAAATTACTTGAGAACCACTGAATATCGCTGAACATACGATGGGGTTAAATCGATAGGTATTGAGGTCCCCCATCACCTTGCTTCCGGTGATCGTCACCTCATGTTACACCCTGTATTTTTGATGTCGTTACATTTGTATTTTGACATTGATTCAATTATTTTATACGCATTTTTGATATCGTTTCAAAAGTTTTTTTATTATGAGTACACATTGATTTTCCTCCCATTAAAGGTGTGTAATTAGTGTTTGCTTCTACGAAATTGTATTTACTTTGCGAAAACTATTATTCATATAAAAATGTGGAGGTGATTTTTTTTTCATTTCTATTTTTCATATTAATTTTTAATCTATGTTTGATAAAACGACCACCTCAACTTTAATTAGAAACTTGACAACTAATTATATACTTTATGACAAAAATAATGATAAAAAAGAAGCGTACCATGAAGATGGTTTGCTGTCTAAATGGCGCTTTATAATTGTCAAATTATATTATTATTGATAAAATACTAAACAAAATATCCAACAATATATATATACATATTGTACTTGCTTTTTTTTTGCCATTTTCACCCCTCGTCACACAAGACCAAGAAGTTTTATTCACCTTTGGGACCAGATGTAAAGACCTTGATAGTGTATTAAAGCCTTAGCCATTCTGCTCCTCATGGGGCCAGAATGGGACATTTGCTTGGCCCTGAGAAGACATAATGGGACACTCTTTCTCCCAAATGGAAACATTCGCATCGTTTCATCTTTAAAATAGGCATTTCTAGGAAAATCGTTTTCTGTTTCGATATTTATGTGCTTTATAATGGGAATATATTATACCATTTCATGTTAGATGCAAATAAACACTAGATGCTCTATTCTATTTTTCGGAACATCATCAAAATAAGGATTTACTCTCGGAGTGTCGGTCTGACTGAGCAACTTCTTAATTATTAACCAGAAAAATATTTGGACGGAAGAAATTTATTTGTTTTTCAAAACATTGTCAACTTTGCACTAAGTACTATATTCTCAAATAAAGAAACATCAAAATCTACAAAAATGGTAATGCGCAAAGAGTTGATAGTGTCCACCTTGATACATAGAAGTTTTCTCTCATCATAAAAAAAGTTAAAACAAACATAACATCTCGCCATCTCCCTACTGGGGTAGACATACATAACAGATCACCAAATTTTCCTATCTCGACACATAACTTTCACTTATTTCACACCCATACACATTTTTATACAACTCTTACGATTTCTTAGACTTTTACGTTTCTTTCTTTTAAAATATACTTAACTTGATTTTCTTCTTCCACGCCTTCCATTCATATTTGCACTATATATATTTGTTTTGCTAGGCTTTCTTCATTTATCCATCCTAAATACCCAAACTATTTTAAAGTGTTTTTCTTCATATTTCACGTTACTTCGTGCGTTTACATCATGGGGTACACAAGCAATGAAAATCGAAAGTAAGTGGTATAAAAAACAAACCCCCAATACTTAAAATGGAATACGTTGATTTATCAATCTGTCAATGATATATAATAAATAATGCAGTTATGAATCGTAGCTTAAAATAAATTCATCGAAAAAATCTGCAAAAGCATAAAATTAAGTGTTTATGCTTTATGTTGTTTATAGTTAAGGCATTAACGCTGTGGAGGTTTAAAGACATTGTAATTTATTTTTATCAAACACTGTTTATTCCACTTTTTTGTGACGGTATAACCCTACCGGTTTCAAGGCTTTCACCTCATCTTCAAGGGAGCGCAAACAAGACTAAATGTTTGAACAGCATTTAGTCTTGTTTGCGCTCCCCTGAAGATGAGGTGAAAGCTTTGAAACCGGTAGGGTTATACCGTCACAAAAAAGTGGAATAAACAGTGTTTGATAAAAATAAAT
The DNA here is from genome assembly GCA_949825065.1 of Odontocerum albicorne. NCBI lineage: Eukaryota > Metazoa > Arthropoda > Insecta > Trichoptera > Odontoceridae > Odontocerum > Odontocerum albicorne. The sequence goes on along the minus strand of OX463847.1, from coordinate 3,664,685 downwards.
TACAATGTTTATGCTTTTATTGAATTTTTTATTTTTAGATTTAATGATGAATATTGACTCAGTATTTTAATATATTATTTATAGTTAAGGCATTAATATTGTGGAGGTTTAAAAGCATTGTAATTTGTTTTATCAAACACTGTTTATTCCACTTTTTGTAACGGTATAACCCTACCGGTTTCAAGGCTTTCACCTAATAATCAAGGGTCTTGTTTGTGCTTCCCTGATGATCAGATGAAAGCCTTGAAACTGATACTGATTGAACGCTTTAAGTAACAACAGTAGTAACCTTTCCTAAATATGTTATCTCATTGAACACGAGCAATGTGCAAGGGTTATACCGTTACAAAAAGTGGAATAAACAGTGTTTGATAAAACAAATTACAATAAACATTTTAATGTAATATATATTTGTGATTATTGATGATATAAAATTATAACCATTGTTGGGGAGAATTCGTTCTCTAATCGGCGTTTAAAAAAATGTCTGTTTATAATAATCTTATAGTTCCTGTGCTTTGTGATTTTTTTTTTTGGTTTCAAACTTTAAAATGTTTCAACACTTGTGATTGACTGCAGATATAATTTGACATGTACGTAACAAGTTAATAATTTATAAACTTTGTATTTGTTTAGCTGTGGCGTAGGGACAATTTGGTTTCATGTAGAGAGGTTCTTGGATAATTTATCAAAGGTTTGGCTTTAATGTGTTTGGGTATTTGGGTCAAATTATATGTAAACATATTTTTAATGCCACTTATCAAAATCTTACTAACGGCTGCTACTTTAACTTGCTAGACATTTTATCTGATTGTTAACTATAGAACTATTGTTTCGTGTTAAAATATATGAATATTTAAAAATAAATAAAAAAGAAACAAATACATTTTAACTCTTTAACGGGCATACGCAGAAATCGGTCGCATATGCGACCACCCTTATGGTTATACTTATAAGGATTCATTTTCTTAATGAACCGTTTTTAAGTAACACAAATGTCAAATTGGCAAATGTAGTGGACGGGCAGAGGTCTTATTTAAGATGGATCGTGGTGAAGTTAGCTGTATGTTCAGTAGCAACGATCTAAACATCCGGTCAATTTATTGTCAAATATGTAGATAGGTATTATAAGTAAATTACCATTCATTATATTTCATATAAAATTTTTATTTCCTAATACAACCTAAACTTAGATATGATTACCTAAACATTCATTGGTCACTTTTGCGACCACTGGCATGACCCCTGAAATGGGCACAGGTCTCATATGCGACCGCCTCATTTCCAAAAAAAATAATTTTTTAAACACATTTTTGAAGAAATAAAGTTGATTTGATACACATAATAATGATTTATTCAACAAAAAACTCAATATCTCAAAAATAAAAACTTGCCCTATAAAGGGTTAAACAATCAATTCACAATTTTCTTGTAGTACAATCTACAATACAACATAGTACAATCTAGAATACTTATTTTCATTTGACTTTCTGTTTTAACCAACTAGAAATAATGAGTTAATCTGAGGGGTATGTGTGGGTTTACTTTTTATTTTTTTCTGCCATTTATTATATTTCTGTTTTTTTAATCTCGTGTACAAATGTGTGAGCTGAAAAACATCTGATGTCCTCGCGACCGAGCTCGCTCTATCTCGGCTGGGGAGCTGTTATGCGATGTGCCCAGACCTTTTGATAGCTTTCTTTTAAATGTATTTTCTGATTGAGATAATATGTGCAATTTTGGAATATATTTATAATACGAGTGTATTCGAGAATTTACAAACTATGTTACTATAAATAAACTTATATTGATTTATTATTTATTTAAAAATTATGTTATAGAGGCTCGACGTGAATATCAGACTAGAAACTTTCATTTATTAAAAAAAAAATACAAATGGGAATCGAACCCGCTATTCTCATGCTGAAAAACATCATTCCCAGATATCTTTACAACTAGGCTACAAATATCGTCTTTCAGATATATTTTACTTATAGTTAAAGATATATCATTGTTAGAAGAAAACTTTTGAAAAATTAATAGAGACTTCCTCTTTCTTCTCGCTTTCATTGCCAAACGAACAAACTTGCAAGAAAAGCTAGTCATTGATAAAATTGTTATTTTATAGATGACAGACTAAAATCAACAAACTGGCACCGGATATCCGCTAAAGTTTTTCTCTTTGCTTTGTTGTCGTCTAATCAAGCAATTGTATCTCACTTCATCCTGCGTTTTGTTTTTTCGTGAATAATCTTTCATTTAATACAATTTTTATTCATTTTCATTCAAAATTTATTTATCCGAATAAGCTTTTAAAAGTATAATATATAATATGTATATTTGGAGGAGGTGAAAATTTTGTGTAGTGAACAATCTGGCGATTTGTCTTCTTTGTATACTCTAACATGAAAAAAGATTTTTGAGATCTAGATCCTGTTCTTAAAAATATATGTAGCGACCGTGCGTGCGGTCACTGAACCCACTGAGGCGATCTTTGGCCGCTCGGTCATTGAACTCGCTCTGCAAGGAATGCGAGACGGCGCAGAACATGTCACCGTCTCGCTTCGCCGGACCCATGGTTATTGTCACGTGTTCCATATACATTTCATACTACGGTCTGTAGTAGAGGCAAGAGATATGTCGGCGTCTCACTCTCGCTGTTCGCTACTAGTGAGTTCAATGACCGCGCGGCGACCTTCGCCCAGCGCCGTCTCGATTATTTACGGTCATTGAACTCACTAGTAGCGAACAGCGAGAGTGAGACGCCGACATATTTCTTGCCTCTACTACAGACCGTAGTATGAAATGTATATGAAACACGTGACAATAACCATGTGTCCGGCGAAGCTAAACGGGGACATGTTCTGCGCCGTTTCGCATTCCTTGCAGAGCGAGTTCAATGACCGAGTGGCCAAAGATCGCCTCAGTGGGTTCAGTGACCGCTACATATATATTGAGACTGTAACCGTTTATTGTGTTCAATAAATTATCTTCGTAAATGTTAAGTAACACTTTGACGATTTAAAAGAAATGCTAGACTCCTAACATTTATTATATCATTGTAAAAAAACAACAGTAATTAGCGCATTACGTGATGATGAGGGCTGTTAATATGAAATATTTGAAGCGACACAATTTATCCGGAATATGCAATTATAGAGTTTTTTTACAACGCTTTAGAACTGTTACAAAATTGTTATATTGCAATGTACTCGTAATATAGTATGGTGATTGTATATATTAAAAAATCACGGAGTCAACTATTGTTCTACTATAAACACATTTTATATCAATTTCCTAAGTAATATGCCACATTTAATGCAATAGTATCGCCTTGACACATCACCAGACAGCTGAATGCCTAAACTATATTGTGTTAATTCGCGTCTATTATATATTCAACACTATCATGTTGACGATAAAAAGACATTGTTTTAATATTTTATTTGAAATAAAACTCATTAAAAATGAAAAAAAAATAGTCATTACAAATAAATTTTGATAAAACCTCCCAAAAAGGGTTGACATCAAGTGCTTCTTAAAGCTGCACACGCCATCCATATTTCTTACACTTAGAAGCAAACAATTCCACGCTACAGGACTAGCAACGAACTCGGTGACCTAGTTGATAAGAAGCCTGTCTCCCAACCCAGAGGTTGCGTATTCTAATCCCACTAGAACCCGGATTGATTCCAATGTGATTTTCACTTAAAAGTTGAGAGAGATTACCACATGGCAATAAGCCCACCAGGTTGTACTTTATACAACGAAAGTGTAATATAATACAATACAATTAGGTGCATGCCCGCGAGGTAACGAACTGGACTGCCGTGCGGGAGGTAATCGGTTCGAACCCCGCTCTAAGCTACTCTTCCCGAACGACAAAGGCACTTTTTCCGCCTAGTGTTCGAGGGTATAAGGATACCTATGACTTCGGTCATATCTATTTATAAAAAAGAAACAACGGGAAAACCCCTGTCATAATACCCGCTCTTTTATACTAGAATGAGGTTTCCAGGTTTATCGTGTACCAACCAATTGAAAAATATATCAATTATTATTCGGGTATCCCATTCTCAGGGTTATTCTAAAAATTACGCGAAATAAAAGTTTTCGAATCATAAATATAATTTTTCTTCCTGTAAATATACGTTATTTAAAACTTGATATACGTTATATTTTCGTTTTCCGAATTAACCGTATTATATTACTGTAACACGTACGTGTTTCACGAGCTTTTAAATTTTAACTCCATCGCGTGACATTCGTGGATTAATCTTTCTTTTGAAAAGAAAACGCTGATTAAGGTGTCACAATGGCGAACTTCACGTGCGTTGTTGGCATTTGAAACTGTAAATTGAGGAAAAACTTACATTCTATCCCTTTCCTCTCTCACACGTTTTATTCAGAACGATGCTTCATCCATTTATTATTGAACAATATTTACAACACAAAAGAATAACGTCTCGATTCCAATCAAAACGTTATTACATTAACTAAATTCACTTTTGCGTGTTTCTTCGCAATGTATTGTCAATAATCTAATTCGATTGTGTATCATAATGCGTATTTTTTATTATATATTTAAGAAGCCATGTCATGTCTTCTCTTCTTTTAGATACATTTCAATTTTGTCCAAAGAAAAATCATCTTTATTTTAAACTATATCATAGTATATAAATAGGCCAAAGAGTGAGTGAGCGAGTGAGCATCAGTAACAATGGAAATCTGTATGATGAAACCTTGAGACAGGTCAATAAGGCGGCTGCAATATCGGGATGCCTAAGAACACCCGTGTGGAATAATAAACACATGAGAATAGAAAGCAAAGTCAGAATCTACAAGACATGTTTGAGACCGATAGCCACCTACGGAATAGAGACCAGAGCAGACACATCTAGAACAAAATCTCTCCTGAGAACCTCGGAAATGAAAACACTGAGATGTATAACTGGAAACACACTAAGATAAAGAATCAGAAACACCGAAATAAGGAGAAAGTGTAGTATGGAAGACATCGTCAGGTGGGGACGACAACGAAGGCGATACTGGAACGAATATGTACACAGAATGCAAGAAGACAGACTTCCACGTGTCCCCCTTCAAGGGAACCCAGCCGGAAGAAGATTACCGGGAAGACCTCCGAAGAGGTGGCGTGGCAGCTGGCAATCCACGTCACAAGAAGGGTAACAAGTGGAACAAACAGATTATGATCTATAGGAAGAGGAAGAAGAAGAAGAAGACAGTATGTAAAGCTCAATGCCTTCTGGTTTGAAGTTATATGATATGATCGTACTTTTGTAGGTTGAAAATAAATATTAGGCACACATTTTGAAGACGCTGTAATTTGTCCAGCTGTTCCTCTGTAACATCCAAGTAACAGACGTCCGCATAGTCCAGAATCCGAAAGAGCCGATATATATATACTATTGCACACAACAAACAGGGATCAAAAGGCGCAGGACCGTAAGTCATACAAGAAAACAAACAACATAACATACTTCATTAGCACATTTCAATAGTCACACTTATCGTATCATATAAAGACTCACTTATCGGTTTTTTTTACAATAGACACACTTATCGCTTTCTACTCTTCCATTGTATACAGTATAACCTGGAGGATAACTCACTTTATTATCAATATTAACAGAGATGATGAATGCCACCTCAAATAAGCATGGTGCTTCATAGTCAAATCGAAGCAAGAACCAAAAGAAAATGAATAATTACTTCAACCTTTGTGGAAGCCGCGCGATTGTTTTTCAGTCGTGGGATGAACCCGTGCTCTGATGTTACGGTTGATAGTCCACTATAGATCAAGTGGTATCCGGCGCGCATCCACTCGCGGCGAAGTCAAATAACCCCTGAAGATTAAAACTGCAACGCTATCGAAACATTACACAACACTCTAAAAAACATTACACAACACTCCAAAAGACATTACACAACACTCCAGAAAACATTACACAACACTCCAAAAAACATTACACAACACTCCAAAAAACATTACACAACACTCCAAAAAACATTACACAACACTCCAAAAAACATTACACAACACTCCAAAAAACATTACACAACACTCCAAAAAACATTACACAACACTCCAAAAAACATTACACAACACTCCAAAAAACATTACACAACACTCCAAAAACCATTACACAAAACTCCAAAAAACATTACACAACACTCCAAAAAAACATGTTCAACTGATACGAAAAACCGCGAATGCCTCAAAATATATTTAACTAGAAATATGTTATGGAGATATTGAAAATCAGACTTTAACCGAGAAATTAAAGAGAATCTCACCGCGGTGCCAAATTTATGGTACAACTTAACAAAAACACTCCCTGAGAAAACTTTTAAAGGCATCGTCTCCAAATATGACCGAGACTGCAACACAGTCAGTGCTCGAAGGATGTTATCAGGGTACGGAAGAATTTGAGTAAAAGTTTTACAACTCTCGTACAGGAATATATCAACCTCGTACTTTTCGAAATAATTCGGAAGATAAATAAATAAACCCCTTGCTTATTTTATGTTTTAAATTTAAATTAAATTAAACATTGCAAGGGCCACTACGTGGTGTCTAGCCATCTTCACGTAAAGGATGTTACAAAAGATCCCTGCTACGAGTGTCGTCTGGATGATTGTGTTTTGTTTGGTTGTCCTTAACGTGATATTTAATCCATTTTTTATCATATATTTTTGCTATATATAACGACATGTATTTATTATTTCTACGTAGAACTTTTCTTCTTTAACCTTTCCCTTCCTGTGCTAAAAAAATACGCGCGTTCCGGTGCTGTGTTTTCAATACGCGTGTAAAAATGATCACAAAAAATGTCACACACTGGCACAGGTTTGATTATATTGGTGAATTTATTCCCGATTTTCACAAAATATCTCTGATGTGGCCGATAAGTGCTAATTTTATTAATATTATTTTTTCATTCAATGTGTAAATGTATTACGGAAGAATATCTAAAATCTGAACGTAGTATTTATTATATTTAAAGAGATATTCAAGTTTTTAGGAGGAATGTGTACTAGTTACACATCATAGGGAAGGAAGGTTAAGAACGATTGCCGAATTTTGCAATCAGCTGTAGATTTCAAACGTGTAAAAATTTAAAAAGTCAGAGAAATTGTAGGGGGTGTAGGAATGTAGAAGAGTGGAAATTTGTGTGACGTGATAGGAAAGTAAGACGCTTTTAACTCTTTGCAGATACCACATAATGGTATGTACATATGTATTTAAAAAAAAATCGCATAAATTCATCTATTCTTTACATTGAATCCAATTATTATATATTTGCCTTTAAAAGTAATGATACAAATCATCCTAATATAGGTGTGTTCAATAAGTAAAAAATACCTTATTTTTCTTTCATCTGCCAACAAAGAGTATTGCGTTTCTTCGGAAACAAGTCTCAAAATGCTGGACAATGTTTTTGATAGGATACCAAGAAGCTGCACCCCCTTGCAATGGACATACATGAGAAAATAAATTAGCAACTCAATTCTATGCGAAGTTTTACAGCTGACAGGAGACAGAAATGGTTAGGAAAATATCGTATAGGCCTCATTATAAAAATCGCAACCCTCATCCACGAGAATTACGACAAAAAAGAGAAAATTTAAGCGTATCTTGCTGTTTTTATTCTGTACTTTATTTTTTATGGCCAAGTCGAGCATGATGAGTAGATTCGATATTTTTTTAACTTAACTAAACATAATAAATATATAGTATTGTACAGCAACAGCGCACTTTAGAAGAACTTGCTCTCTAAACGTTGTAGTTGTTATATAACAGTGTGAAATGTGAACAATACACCTCCTGATTCATTTCTAAAGAAAATCTCCATGGTTATAATTCAGGACAGGTTATGCACGATTTGTCTGTGACAAATACTCTAATTCTTTACCGTATGAAAGAATGAATATCCATTATTCTTGACGTATATAATCTTCTCCCTGGCTCCATTCCAACTCACTGTCTGCGAAGACTATTGGGGTCAGCTCTCCTCGTCCTCAGGTTGTATGCTCTTCTGTCCCGGACTACGTCCCCCAGGCCGTGCCTCTGCATCAGGTTATCTTTTTGCACCACCCATGAATTCTTTGGTCTTCCTCTGGTTGTTATTCGAGGAAGATCCATGGAGATTGCCTGGTTCACAATGTGATCGGGTGGTCTGCGTCCAACGTGCCCATACCATCTCAATCGCCTCTCCTCCATCTTGCTGTTGATGTCTGTAACACCTAGGCTTCCATGAATGCGTGAGAATTGGGCTTCAGTAATTACGGCTGGTCTGCGTCTTTTTTCTCCATAAGATTTCCTCAGCACAGCTGGATTCAAAAAGCAACTGATATTGGGCACCATCTGCTGCTTATTGCTTCCAGTTGTGCTGATAATTAATATTTATAAGTGTCTCATGCAGTACGTAATTATATCTCTTGCGCTGTCCACCGTGTTTTCTTCTGCCTTCGGTCAGTTTACCAAATAAGACGTTTCTTGAGAGTCTGTTTTCAGGCATATAAGGATAAAGAGATGACAAAGCAAAATTAGAGAAGCAAACTGAAGATCGAAGCAAACCAGGAATGCATTGTCCTCTATGACATTAGCAACATTCCGAGATACACAAAATTGGGTTAGATGAAAAATCTTTTTGGGCAAAGTTGAACATATATGTCGGACAGAGTACGATCCAAAGTTGTAAAGTATTCGACGTCTTCCTTGACCTAGTTGGTAAGACACCTATCTTCGACCCAGAGGTTACGGATTCAGTTCCCAATTGTATCCAATTTAAAAAAAAAAGGTTTTCAATCTGGCTAGTTTTCACTTAGGGCTTAATAAATATCTTTCTAGTTAGCTGGAAGAGATTGCCACGTAGTAATAATACCACAAAATTGTATTGTATACAAAAAAGTGTAATACATTTCTTGCTTGTGCGCTACTATGAGTATAGCTGCCAGGTGTGATTTTTTTAAATAATAGCGAGTTCGAGTCCCTAGTAATAGAGCCCTTAAGGAGGGCTTACTCTCGAAACGGCGCTATATAAAATTATCTTTTTAAAATTTGAAATCGACCAAAAAATTGTATCTCAAGCCATAAATTAGCTTCGAAGATTATTTTGCTAAAACACAAAATTTTGATCCAAAAAAAAATAACACCACGATAATTTTGATCCAAAAAAAATAACACCAAGATAATTTCTTTGCAATTTTCTCACAATAATTCCTTATCAATATTTTTAATTAAACAATATTTTTTTGAACAAATTGTTTTTTACATTTTTTTATGGCAAAAAAAGTTTGATCACGCCATATTTAATTGCTTACAGTTGAAAAGTATAATTTAACGAATTTCGAGCTTTTTGCTGAAATTATTATATTTGGTGGGGCTGTCTTATTTTGATCGGCTCTCAAGAAGGGTGAAAGAAAGGGACGAAATATTATGAGCGAAAACTGTTTAGTTATGTCGAGATAAGAAATAAATTTGATATTCCGATACTAAGCTATTTCATTTAAGGGTCTCCGTTCTTGGAATAAAAATGCAATACATTTTAATTATGTTTATACGAGTATAATATACCCTTGTGAAAATTATGTAATATCTTATTAAAAAGTTAACGAAATAAATTTGTATATAATTTTTTCAAGATTCTTGTTGAATCTGATTATTCAAATGAAAATGATCAATTTATCAATTTAACTTTTTTTTTGCCGATAATTTGTTTTTTTTTATTGCAAGTAACGAAAGTTTATATTTTCGCATGATAAATGATTGTGAAAATCCTCTATAAATCTAGATGGAAAAAAATTGAATTCTCGCTTAAATCGTGATAAAATTCAATTAAAACGAAAAACTCAATCCAACCATGAAAGACTTCTTTAAAGTTTGATCTTATCTATGTTGAGTCTTTTTCAGTATTTCTTCTTTCACCCCCCCCCCGGTGTGGTTCATTACTGAAATCAGTGTATTCTTAAATATGGGGTCGCAGATAGATTCAATTCTATGAATAAAAACATCAGTTTGCTGAAAAGTTATTCAAATTCTGACAATTTTATTAATTATAAAATATTGTACCTTCTGAGTTTGTCTAAATATTATTCGACCTTCGTGGCTTAGTTTACAATCGTGTTTTCCAATTTCGGGGGGAATTGTTTGATTTCAATTACCTAGTACCCAAATGATTAAAGTATGGTTTTCACTTAAAAAAGCTAACAAACATCTGGTTGGCAGGAAAAGATTGCCACACGTCAATAAACCCTCCAAATTAAAATTTATACAACGAAAGTTTAATATTATATAATATAAGTCAATGAGTCACAAAAACATAAATTCTCGAATCGGCAGTATCAAGATCTGTCAAGATGATAGCTCACAATAGTATTTTGGTGCCAACTTTGATATATGGCAGTGAAACGTAGACGTGGAAAAAGACTGAGAGAAGCCGAAAAAATGCTGTAGAAATGCGTAGATTCAGAAAAATACATGAAATGTTAATATATAGTATGACAGAATACGGAATGAAGTAATAAGGTATTAATATGAACTTATGGTTGATGTATTAAGTAAGATAAAGAAGAGCACGCTGAGATGATATGGGCATGTTGAACGAATGAATTAGGAAAGATTGACAAAACTGATATGTAGTGCAAATGTGAGTGGAAAGCGTGTGAGCGCTGAACTTAGAAAGTCAATAAATAATATCTGTGTGCACGTAGCGTCAGTCAATGCTCGAAAAGACGCTTAATATTTTCGGCGAGATAAGAAAGGGTAGCGGGACAGGTAAGGAAGTTATACAACAGGGGCAATATGTGAATTTTGCATATATTCTCATTATTTTCTCACATTAAAATAAATCTCAGACAAACATTTTAAAGAACTGTTATTTGGCTAACAGTTATTTTAATTTCCAAAATAGTTTATCAAATACTCATCGAAAGTAAAATACATCACATGTATAATTTCACCTCGATTTATCAAGTTATGCTGTTAGCCTTGAATGTTTTTTTTTTGTAACGAAACAACATTGTAAATTTTTTTAATAGGTTACCTAGTATAACAAATGTTATTTATTTATTTTTTAACACTTTTATTGCAATACAATCTGGCGGGTTTATTGCCAGGTGGCAATCTCTTCCAACCAACCAGACAAAAGTAAATGAAGCAAGTTACGTGGTCGCATAAATCATTCAAATGACTATCCATCCCCACGAAATCCATAAACACATACGTGAGAACATGCCCACAAACCCCACAAAGACGGACAATCACCCGAACATTATTTTTCATATAAAGTGAGGTATCATCAATCAAAAGGAAAGGAAAGGACGGTGGAGAGGAAAGGAAAAGAAAAATCAGGAATGAAACAAGTTATTTTACTGACTAGAAATTAAGAGTTTTTTCAGTCGCTTCTTAAAGCATGCCAAGGACGGAGCGAGTCTTATATTGGTGTGTAACTGATTCCAGAGACTCACTGCATGTTACACAGGTCCAAGGTTATAAAAGTTTGTGAAGAACTGTTACACAGGTCCAAGGTTACACAGGTCCAAATGTTACACAGGTCCAAGGTTATAAAAGTTTGAGAAGAACTGACTTTAATAGTCAGCAGTTAATTAAGGCAAAATATATTTTACAATTTTCTTTATAAGAGGAAAAAAGTGTTTCAAATTCCAGGGTTGTAATTAGCTTGAGGCAATTCATTAAATAAGCCTTTAACCCTTTCGAATATCGGTGCGATTGGCCCAATTTGATTAACTAAGTGATGACTTGATACAAAATCGGTGACATTAATCAAACAAATTAGGGAGGTTATGGAAAAAGGGTAGCAAATTTATTTTGACAAAAAGAAAATAATCTTTATATAACTAATTACACTTATATAAATCAAGACAGTTACGATATTATTTTTTTGTTGTTTTTACCGTCCGAATACGAGTTGTTTACAGAATAAAAAGTGAAATAATGCGCGATAAAATTAGAAATGTGGGTGTAAAGAAATTACGAATTTAAAAAAATTACTAAGTTAAAAATAAGTTAATCAGATATGTTTTGGTCCCGTTTAAAGAATGCTTTATAAAAGATTTAAGAATAAATTAAGATAATCTATACATAGAAAGTACATTGTAATTTGTTTTATCAAACACTATTTATTCCACAAAAAGTGTCCACAAATGACGTCCAGGTGTCCTTCCACTTTTTCGGCGGCCTTCCTGGTAATCTCCTGCTGCTAGGGTTTTCAGTCTTAGCAATTTTCGTCAGTCTTGTTGCCCCAAGCAAAAATACGATGTAGTAATTTGTTTTATCAAACACTGTTTATTCCACTTTTTGTAACGGTATAACCTTACGGGTTTCAAAAACTTTCACCTCATCATCAGAAGAACATAAACAAGACTTGTTTGCGCTCTCCTGATGATGAGGGGAAAGCCTTGAAACCGGTAGGGTTATGCCGCAATAAAAAGTGGAATAAACAGTGTTTGATTACACAAATTATAATGTCTTTAAACCTCCACAATGTTAATGCCTTAACTATAAATAATATAGAAAGTGCAGGTTAAAACAAGACACGCGAAATTAATTTTGTTTTAAAATAAGTAAAAAAAAACTAATGGAATATGCATGGGAGAAGCGATGTGTCTGAGCTGGTCATTGGTTTATATCCTATCAAACCCTAAGCTTCCCTCACCTACCCCTCTCACAAGAGAGTAGCAACTTATAAGGTGTGTAGGAAGACCTACTCAAAGTTAAGAATTGAAAATAGTGGCGTGCCTGTAACAGCTTTCACAGCCAAGGTTCTGTAGAGCATAAGTCAATGGGTCTTTTCAAAATAAGCATGATTATCACAATGGATATAAATACTGTCACCGTGAACACAATGACCGTAAACTCAGTGGCTATGAACACAGTGTCCATGAATACGATGACCAGGAACACAATGAACATGGACACAATGCCCAAGAACACAATGACCTTGAACACGAACACAATGACTGGAAACAATGACCATGAACAAAATGATCAAGAACATAATGCTTATGAACGGAATGAACATGTACCCAATGACTTTAAATACAGTGACTTTGAACACAGTAACCTTGAGCACAATAACCATGGACACAATGACCATGGATACAATTACCATAAACACAATGACTTTGAAAACAGAGACCATGAAAATACTGACTATGAACATAATGACAATGAATAAAATGATCAAGAACACTATACCCATAATTATGATACAATGGTCAAAAACAAAATGGATATAAACCCAATGATCATGATCACAATGAACACGTACACAACGAGCTTGAACACTTGACCTTTAACACAGTGACCTCGAACACAATGACCATTGACACAATGACCATTGACACTATGACCATTGACACAATGACGTTGCACACAATGCATAAGGTGAAATCACGATCCATAAAAATAGCGGGAACAACAAAGAATACATAAATAACTAATAAATTTTATGTATTATCAATATTTAACATAATATTCAATTATATAATAGTAAATAAACCTTTTTATTATTTTTCTGAAAATTCCTTTAGTTTTTCTGGTCCATTAATGAAATATTTTTCCGATTTCTTTGAAAGCTATTGCTGACATTTTAATGGGTTTTGAAGATAAGGATGTTTTGAAATTATTCCTCAAATAAATTAAACATTTGAAAACTTCTTAGGAGTTTTAAAGTGTTTCTTCGAACTGATAAATATATCGTTTATTTTTAATACGTAACTTTATAATGTTTTGATATTTACAACAAACAAAAGTGTTTCGAAAATTTTATGCAAAATCTGGTACACGTGTTACGGATTTCTTTTTAATTTTGTAAAATTTAATGTATAAATTATTCTATTGTTAGAATATTAAACATTTAACCCCAGCAAAATACGGTTTCAAGACCTTTTTTATTAAACGTTTCTGAACTGTTATAAATCTGGTATGTTGTTTAATTATGCTTGAGGATGGACAAAAAAGTTCGAAAAATGTTTGCCTCTATAAAATGTACACAAGCAACTAATTTATTGAACACTATGTCAGTACGTGGACAAAATAAATTATCTCAATTTTTTTATTTCATTAATACAGCGCGTGCCTAATTTTATTAGCAAAACTGAGAGAGTTTTGTATTTATTTAATTTACAACACAACAGTGTCTTTTATATAAAAATGCACACATGACAAGTTACACAATAACTGAAAAATATTGACAAAAATTCAAAACTTTATCTTAAACTAACATAATACGACATCTGTTGTTGTAAATCAGGAAATTATTATTAATAATAATTGGATACACGGGTGACGTCTGTTTTTAGATTTTACATTCTGGATAGATCTGAATAATTATTATTATAATTTTGACTTACGAAATTGATAATCGGGATCCTTATAAGAATTTCAGAAGAAAATCCAAATAATTCTAATCAATGGCATACCTTATCTTTCCCTATTGTGCATTCTGTGTTTCCCCCCTCTTTCTTCCCTCTGTAAGCCATTAGTAATATTAAAAAATAATGTATTGTTTTTTTACTTCTTTATTCTTTCCTCTTGATTTATTGCTTTTTATTCGGACTTTTTTATGTTTTTTTTTCTGTTCGTTTCCTAAAAAAACAGGGATGTACACGACATATGAAGTTTTTTTCTGGATGTGCCAAATAAATAATAATAAAGTATTAATGTAAAATAACTTATCCGTATTTTACCTGGTTTGATCAACAGACATAAGAAATAATTTTTTTTTGTTTAATTTTACTTGAAACACCTTTATCTTAATTATATATATCGTTTCAATTGCGACTAGTTCAAGAGCGAGTAGCCTTTAATACATTTGGAATGATATCCGATAAGGAACAATGTAATTTAAGGCGTCATTAGTTTGATTCCAGGCAAATTCACTTCCGGAATAATTTTCATATTAATTGTTTTTATAGCTCTAAAAGACACTGTTTGGCATAAATTCTTAGTGCACAGTTGCAATAGAAGGTGTTACAAAAAAGCATTACTATCGGATGGGTATATGTTATATTTTACATGCACCCGTGTATGAATGAGATATACTCGTATCTATCATTCGATATTTCGTAGAAACTAAAATTAATAATCGCATGCAAAATACTTCAGGTCTCCTAAAATGACATTCTTTCGTGGCCTAGTTAGTAAGACGCCTGTCTCCCAGCCTAGAGGCTGCAGGTTCGAATCCCGTTGAAATCTGGATTTTTTCTGAATGATTATAATCAAATTTTCTCTCAAAGCCTCTTTAACATCTTCCTGGTTGGTTGGGAGATATTTCTACATAGCAATGCGCCAACCACATTGTACTATACAAAATAAAAACGTAATATAATGCAATGACAACCTCCATGGCCCAGTTGGTAAGATGCCTGTTATATAGGATGGGGGTTACTGGTTCGATTTCCTGTGGTACCCATTATTTTCAAAGATTTTCAGTCTAGTGTTTAAACATCTTTCTGGTTGGTTGAAAGATATTAAGGTATGGCAAAAAACTGAACTTTTTTCTATATAAAATAGTGCATACATAATTATTTTTTGTCTGATATGAATTATTTCTTTAATTTCTCTCATCTCCGGAGAAAACAAGTGAAGCATTTTTTTTATGCCAGACGATACAGGACGAATATTGCAAGGACGAGAGACTTACCTAGTTTGCATATTCAAGGCTATTCAATCAATCAATCAATGGCACTACAGCCCATTGTGGGCCCCAGCCTCCTCCAGCAGTCGTCGCCATTCCTCCGGCTTCTTTTGCTTTTGGTTTCATAATCGTGTGGTGTCAGATAGACAGGCGATTAACCCATCGTATCCTAGGTCCCTGGTGGGGCTGCCACCTTAAGGCCTGAGACCCTGCCCTGGTTTTCTGTTAGGATTTTCCTTCCCTTAGCTGGTGGGGTCTGGTTTTTAGGCGCCAGAGACTCGCCTTTCATCCTTCCTCTATCTGCTATGATCCACATAGTGTGACCACATTGCCCAGGGTTCGCGACGGGGACGCTAACGAATCGGACTAGCCAGTAGTGTTGCTGATAGTATGCAACTCGGCGTTCCACAGCATTTTATAGACTTACACCTTCCAGCATAGTGTAAGTCACTGTGACCCTACTGACAATTCGAACCCCAAGGCTATTGTCGACAATATATTAAGTTATTCCAAAACAGATATTTAATTCTTCCTCACAGATATTATGTTCGTTGTTCCATACATGAAACACTCAAAAATCGTCTTCAGAACCACACCTCGAAACAGTATATCCTCGATCTGTCTTTTTTTTAATTTTAAGTCGTAGAAAAAAGTTACTTTCAAATTGTTAGTTTCATATGGAGTTTCAAAAAGTTGAAACTTCTAAAAACTCATAATATTTCATTAAAGAAGATTTATTTGTGGTTTTAATGAATTTCATAATGTTGAAGTGCATTATATCTGTCTCGCCGCATTGCTTGGCATAAAATTTTCGCAGTGGAAAATTAATTGCAACCACCTCTTAGAACGAGATTAATTCGGTGGCGGCGCGAACTATGACCGTTGCAAAATTTCATAATTAAAAATGTGCATTAAGATACCTTTAAATGGCAACTTACGCCGCCATCTTGCTGAATATGACCGAAGAAGTTTTTTTTTTTTTTCAAAATTCAAATTTAATGATTTCGTGACTTTAAAATCGTTTAATCACAAAAGGAGATTACTTGGTCGTGAATTTAATTAACTTAGAAAAGAAAAAAGTCAACGAGTCCCTAAAAATCCAAATAGTATTAAAATATACCGTAATTATGGTTCACAGTAGCATTTTATTAAAAATGTATGGACGACATTGTTGTTATACTTAGGTTATATACAGTGCAAGCTCCCAACCCGGATAACCCGGAGGTTGCGGTTTCAAATCCCGCAGGAAGCCAGATTCAAATCCCGCAGGAGCCTTTTTTAAAAAGAATTTCGGTGTGGTTTTCACTTAAGGCCTCTTTAACATCTTTCTGGTTCGTTGGAAGATATTGCCACATGGCAATAAGCTCGCCAGGTTGTACTGTATATGACGAAAGTGTAATACAATACAATACAGCCTTCGATTTCTTTACATACAAACATCTCGCCATGCACAATCTTCATTTATTTATACTTCTCGCTTTATCTTCTTTAAAAATCAGAACCATTCGGTCCACCCACGTTTTATTCGGTTTTCTTCTTCCGTGCAGACCTGGCAAGTAGGTTGTCATGTTGAAATTATTTCCAACCAACTATATATTATTGAAGAAGCCTGAAGTGAAAACCAAACTGGAACTCCCTTTCAAATAAATTAGGTTCCAACGGGAATCGAACCTGTAACTTACGGGCTGGAAGAAAGTCATCTTACAAACTAGGCTGCGGAGGATGGATATATGAGAGTGAAATGTGGGCGTGGAATCGGTGATGGTGTCCAAAATCGAGTATTTACGACATGACTCTCGTCAGAACCCATTTTTTTACAAAAAGTGTTTCAGTATGGTTTTTTCTTTAGTTCCTTAAAACATTTTCTGTTTTTAGTTTGGTTTTTATTAATGCTTCTGATATATTGTATTTATGATCAATTCGAAGAAATATCAATATGAATATTTTTATTTATTTATTTTACACTTTTGTTGCAAATACAATCTGATGGGATTTTTGCCAGGCGGCAATCTCTTCCATCCAACCAGACAAAAGTAAATGAAGCAAGTTACGTGGTCGCATAAAACATTCAAATGGCTATCCATCCCCACGAAATCTATAAACATATACATGTCCACGAACCCCACAAAGACGAACAATCACCCGAACATTATTTTTCACATAAAGTGAGATATCATCAATCAAAAGGAAAGGAAGGGATGGTGGAGAAGTAAGGAAAAGAAAAATCAGGAATGAAACACGTTATTTTACTGACTAGAAATTACGAGGTTTTTCAGTCGCTTCTTAAAGCATGCCAAGGACGGAGCGAATCTTATATTGGTTTGTAACTGATTCTAGAGTCTCACTGCATGGACAGTAAAGGACGACGTAAAGAAAGAGGAGCGGTGAACTGGAAAGGCCAATAAACAATTTCCGTTTGAGCGTAGCGCTAATCCATGATTGGAAAGACGCTGAAAATTCTCGGCGAGATAAGAGAGGGTGGCGGGACAGTTAAGGATAGTATACAATAGAGACAGTATGTGAATTTGGCGTCTATTTCTAACATTCAACCAGTTTAATGCCTTCTGGTATGAAGTTATATGATCGTACTTACGTAGGTTGAAAATTAATCTTAGACACACATTTTTAAGACGCTATAATTTGTCCAGCTGTTCCTCTGTAATATCCAAGTAACATTCGTCCGCATAGTCCAGAATCGCAAAGAGCAGAGATTATAAGCCCACCAGAAATATATTCAGACAGTTAGTTCGATTATACCACCACCTAAGCTGTTATGGTAGAGATAAGTACCCATTTGGCGCGATCTATACTAGAATATTGAAATCTTTATTTTTTATGAGCACAACTTCCTACATGGACTCCATCTCCTGTGGCAACACGTTTGAGAATGAAAAAAACAGTAGTGACGACAGACTTACAGTTCGACGTCACGGAAGAAGTAAAATGACTCGCTGTGCAGTAAAATAAGTAAACATATAAAGCGGCTTAGATTTAAACAGTTCTGCAAGTTTCCAATGCTTTCAGAGGAATATATAAGTTAAAAAAGTCTTAGTTATATAAAGTATGTTGGAGTGTTGTAGTATGAGTTATGATACTGACGTTTCAGTTTTAAGTTTAAAGCCATGCTTGTGGACAACTTCATCAACTACAAACATGGTCTGAAGATGAGAACTGTAACGTTTTCAAAACGTCGATATCATTACCGAAACCACGTGTTATAACACTCCGAAAAACTTTATGCAACTTTTACAAGAAACCGCTAATGCCTTAAGACATATTACAACAATTTTACACCATTTACATTTTATACGGGTTCAAACCAATTTCAGGCTCAACTCAATCCTAAAACAATAGTCACCGTTGATAAAATATATTACATCAATTTTACACAATTTATATTTCAACCCAATTTCAGGATCAACTCAATCCCAAAACGATAGTCACCGTTGATAAAACATATTTCAACAATTTTACACAATTTACACTTTATACAGGTTCAATCCAATTTCAGGCTCAACTCAATCCCAAAACGATAGTCATCGTTGATAAAACATATTACAACAATTTACATTTTATACAGGTTCAACCCAATTTCAGTCTCAAATCAATCCCAAAACGATAGTCACCGTTGATAAAACATATTACAACAATTTTACACAATATATATTTTATACAGGTTTAACCCAATGTCAGGCTTAACTCAATCTCGAAACGATAGTCACCGTAGATATAAAAATATTACAACAATTTTACAAAATTTACATTTTACACAGGTTCAACTCAATTCCAGCTCAACTCAATCCCAAAACGAGTCACCGTTGATAAAACATATTACAACCATTTTACAAAATTTACATTTTGTACAGGTTTAACCCGATTTCAGGCTCAAATTAATCCCTGAACAATAGTCACAGTTGATAATTCACAGATTAAATAAGCAAAAAAGTATATATTTCTTTCATAAGAAGGTAATTTTTCGTTAAACTATTTATTGACCTTAAAAATAATAATAATAAAGATAAAATATTTAAAAATACTTTAGTTTCAGGAAATCTGAAACTCTCGTTCGTAAAAACCGGAAACCTTTTGATAAGTTTTATTTTAAATTATATGAATGAAATAAAAAGAAAATTCAATAAATATTTATGATTTCACTCTGGGGGATTTCACAAAAAAAAAAACAATTTCACAAATCTCAAAAATCTTAGGTTTGGCCTGCTTCTTGCTGATAAGGTCATTTTCCACGGTTATTCCTTTTCAAAATAAAAAGCAAACACCATTTTTCAAATATTTCTGAAGAAAAGTAAACAAAAAAAATGAATCGATTCCCTTGAGACTTTTTTAAATTATACAATATTTTCTGTTAAGAAATCGAAATGTATAAGCTTATGTCAGATTACGATAAAGATCGATTCTTTAGCGCTCTTAAAGTAAATCTTAGGAAACTTTAGTCGCATAATGTTTATCGGAGTATTGTACCAAGTAATTTGATTTATGATGTCAACGATTCGAAAATGTTTAAGTTGTCATCTTAAATAAATAAATAAATATAGCTTTATTGATAGTAACATAGTATGTTATGTACATAATACATTTAGATATATTTCATGAACACATTAAAAAGAGAATACATTAAAAAACAGAAGCTATCGAAAAGTCTGGGCTTGTCTAATAACATCCCCCCGGCCAAGATACACACCCACCAATATAAGGCGAGCACAGCCACGGGAACACCAGATGTTTTTCAGCCCACACCCTTGAACATGTAGAATAAGAAGAGAACAAAAATCTTCAGGGCTCGTTTGTTCCGCTTGGCATAAAGCAAAGTCTCAACCAATATGTGAGCACATAAATCGCAAGGTTGAAGTTATTGTTCATTATATTACTGTCGATTCGATTTCATAATGAGGTAACATGTTGATTTGAGGTGGGATCCATCGTATCCCTTAATATTATTCGTCTGATGTAATCTGTGTATGATATATTTATTTATTTAATTAACGACACAAGAGTGTCTGTATATACAAATGAACATGTGACAGGTTATACAAGTACTTAAAATTATTGACAAATAATACAAAACTTTGTATTAAACTAACATGAAGATACAAAAAGCAGTAGTGAGAATAAATTACAGTCATTGTTTTAAAATTATTTAATAATTATATGTATATTATAAGTTCAATATATGTTATGTATGTATACCACAAAATATTACCAAACTTCACCAAACAGACTTACGGAATTGTCGAAGACTTATTTTATAGAGGTAAAGAACTCAGATCTGTTTTTAGTGGAATAACGCATACATAGAACAAATATTGGATTTTTTGAGAATTTTGTGGGAATTTTATGGATAGATATTTAGATATAGAAAACACATGGCCTCATTAGTAGAACGAGATGCAAGTTGCTTTGCAGAATTAAAAGCTTCCTACATGTTGACAGGGTTATTCAACTCCAGAGGCAAAGTATTGTCCTTAATGTTTTGTTTATATTACGTTATTTATATTAATAAAGGAGAGCACAAAGTTAGTAGCTATTTCTAAATATTGTTGTGATATTTTGGCGAATACTATATATACTTATATTAAAAATGTCTAAATTATTGCAAAACTCGTTTCCAAGGCTTTGCATACGAATTATAGATGAGTTGATTTTATAATTAGTATAGCAATTTTCGGTATAAAAGGGATTGAGCTGTCTTTTGGATCTAGTGGGAATACGAAATGAAATGCTCGCGAGTAAGTGAGGTGCATCAATCACTGAGGGAATGATTTTGTATAGCAGTGCTATATCGGCTGTTTTTCTTCTGTCACACAGCTTCAAGAGTTTCATTGCATTTAGTAAGTTGGGATAATTTATATGTTCATGTGATATTCCAAGTTTAAAATTTATGAATCTTCGAAATTTGTTTTGTACACGTTCTAAAGTTTGTGCATAGGTGACGTAATGAGGATACCATATTGATGAGTTGTAGTCAAGGCGGCTACGCACCAAAGAGCAGTACAACAGTTTTAATGTGCGAAAATCCAAGAAATGTTGGGCAGTTCTTAGTACAAATTCCAAGATTTTTGAACTTTCCCGAGTGATTTTGAGATATATACAGAGAGGTTTCAGTTTCAAATTAGCACGACACCCTACAGTCAAATCGAAGCAATAAAAAAATGAAAATGAACAAAAACTTCATCCCTTGTGGAAGTCCCGCGTTTGTTTTCCAGTGATATGTGACCTACCCATGAGCTCACGTTATACTTGAGTCTCCGCTATAGGCCAAGCCATATCCGGTGTATGGTACATCCCTTTATGACGAGGATGATAAAAAAAAAGTCTTGCTAGTGACATTTGTAACGTTTTCAAAACGTCAGGATCATAAGTCAAACCAATATAATAAATATAAATACATACAACTGATACAAAGGATCATTAAAGGGATATTTTTTTACTATTAGCAGTTAAAAGCAACTTTAAATACTAGAAACACCTAAACGTATTAAAGAATTCAAGAGTATCAGAACATATCAATGTCTATGTATTTTGTTTGTTATAGAGATAGTAAAGTATTATTGAAATGATAGAATAGTTAATATAAGATATATGACATTAAAATGATAAATATGGGTTGATTTATTATTTATAGTTAAGGCATTAACATTGTGGAAGTTTAAAGACATTTTTTATCAAACAGTAACTGTTTTATCAAACACTGTTTATTCCACTTTTTTGTAACGGTATAACCCTTGCACATTGCTCGTGTTCAAGGAGATAACATATTTAGGAAAGGTTGTTACTGTTGTTACTTAAAGCGTTCAAGGACCACGCATAAGAGTAAGAACCCGAATGCCTTGGACTGACCAAGTGAGAGATGCCACTGGACTATCCTAAACGACTGCTTTTCGAACCACGGAGTTCTTAGATGGATTGAGATTAGTCATCAGAGATTATTGTGGGAGTCATGATGCTCAGTTATGAGCTACACGACAAGATGACTCATTATCAGAGGAGCACAAACAAGGCCCCCTGATGATGAGGTTAAAACCTTGAAACCGGTAGGGTTATACCGTTAGAAAAAAGTGGAATAAACAGTGTTTGATAAAACAAATTACAATAGGTTAATTATACGATTAGTAATCCCTCGTGATCAAGTAGGATTGTCAGTCATCCTGTAGATGTAAGATGTGTATGCTTATTTTAATTTATTGTGTGCAAGCCTTTGCTCTTTAGTAAAAACACAGCCTTCTCTGATCAACCCCTAAGTTCCATTTGCAAGGATATTAATAATTCCATGACGATTTTCGTTAGATAAAATTATATAACATAGCGTTAATTTCGTTTCACTTAAAAGTGCTCTAAGAATTTATGATAAGCAGTTTATAAGCTACAGAAAAACGTAAATTGGAAATAAAACGGTCTACAAATAACTCTAGTCTGGAAATGAGTCTACAAGGAATCGAACACGAGACGCCCATAATTAAGCTTGAAAACTATCCATTAGACGATGACTGCCAACATGAGTTTATTGGGTTCAATCAGTAAATTATTATTTTCTTAACTAGATAAACAAATCCTTAAATGGTTCTTCAATAAATGGAAGTTATGTCATTTCGCCTATGCTTTGCATGTACAACTTCAAAAAAATTCACTCAAGAGTCAATCCATATTCTTCAAAACACATACAACTCTCATATTCAAATCCATGTACGTCTTGTTCATATGAAACTCATATTTTTTTCTTATCTAAATATGAAAAGTGGTAGAATTTTTGTCAACGTGTTTTCAGCACTCGTATTGAATATTTATTAAAAACAATTCCACCAAATAGTGACATTGCCGCCTCAAAATTATTTGAAAAGTACGCCGATATTTCGGAACCGCAAAAATAAAAAATAAACTCGAGATTATTGTTACTCACATGGTGGAAAATTCTAGAAAAATACAATTCCACCTCGGGAATTTCTTTTTTTCCTTTCTTTTCACTTCTACTCGCACGTTTATTCATTCTTGGTTTTCTCAGAAATCGGGACTGGCTCTCTGCCTGGATATGGTATTATTATTATTGACCTACTTGAGAAAGTGAATATTTTTTTAAATTATTATAATAAACCAAGAATAAATTATAATAAATGTATTTAAATTGTTATATTTTATTATAATTCTAAATGTTACACCAGGAACAAAGGGGTGCTATTAAAAACCAAAAAAAATCTAGGTCAATCCACAGTATGATACTTTACGTCCTTCAAAAACGTGATAAAATCAGTTCGATGGCGATCTATGACTGTTGAGATATGTTATTTTAAAGACATTGGGGGAAACCCTATGGGCGATTCATCCTGAAGTCTTATTTGCAAAGATTTGTCTCTTTCAGGCATCTGAAAAGGTCAATAGCGTCGTATTATCCTAGCCCCGTGACATGGATACGCCAGAGAGCCAGATTTTTCTATCTCGACACGCTTCCTTCGCCTCTTCTTCATTCATAGAACTTCTACGATTTCTTACATATTCTACTTTTTTTTTCAAATTGCATTCACTTGATCCAACCATAATCTTCTTCTCTCAAACTTTTCATATAAGATTTTGTGTGAGAATAAAATACCCAAACTATATATTTCTACTTGAGATGGATTATAAATAAGGAGTTATTGTTTGAAATTTAATTAAATTTAATGTTTATCGAAGGTTTTCTTTGCGGCAAACTTGGTTGATCTCCATATAAGAGCATAAATGCAATACAAAGTAATTCATTGTTAATAGCAATGTTGTTGTAATTCATTGTTAATAGCAATGTTGTAGTAGCAATTGTTAATAGCAATAGCTAAATAAACACATTGTTTTCAAAGCACAATATATTCTTGTACACAGGCTCTCTTTTCAAATGTTGTCAAGTAATTATCATTTTTCCCATTTTTTATCCATACAGGAGTATTTAGTAAGCACGTGGTTATCCCTTCCTTCCCTGTGATGTGTAACTAATACACATTGCATCTAAAAACTTTAATATCTCTATATGGTAAATATAATAAAAACTGGGTTCAGATTTTAGGTATTCCTCCGTAATACATTTACGCATTGAATGAAAAAATAATACTTATAATAATTAGTACTTATCGGCCACATCAGAGATATTTTATGAAAATCGGGAATAAATTCACCAATACAATCAAACGTGTGACGTAGGTATGTTCATTCTAAAAACCGCTATGGGTGAGAAGCAACGCTATTCACGTCTCACTCTCACTCCTTCGGTATATGAGAATGCAATAGAATCTCAGTTCACTCGCTTCTCTCGCTTTAGTAGCTCGCGGGCATTCGTTTGAAGTGGTTTCTTCGCCCGATTTTTGAACGTTGGTCGATGTTTTTTTCATGTTTTTAGCAATTTAATTTCAATTAGTATGCCTTTTGACTTCAAATTTAATTAATTTAAGCGATTGGCTATGAATATTCTTATTTTTTCGATTTTAAATCGCTCCTTTTTTTCATGCGTATTGATGTGTATTGAATACACATCACCGGAACGCGCGGATTTTTTTGGCACAGGAAGGGAAAGATTATGGTTTGAAGTTGATTTGAATACACAGTAAGTGCATAAATACAACTGATATTCATACATTATTTTTTTAATAATGAATAATTATGAATATTTACACGTATTCCTATTTTTTTAGAAAATAAATAAAACAAAGCGCTTTTTCACGTCAACATTCAATCTCAGAACCTTTCAATATACAAAATTGATAAATTCAGGTTAAAAAGGCTTGAAAGTTAAACTCTTTCCGAAGTCAATCAGTCAAGAAACGGGTCCAGAAGGCCTGAATGCTACGCAAATATTAAATCAACTGATTATTTTCTATATATTCTTGAAAAACTTTCAATAACTTATAAATTGTTGACAATATTCTTTCGAAGAATCCTCCGATTTCCTTTGGGCGCATTACTCGTCTTCAAGGAGATGTTTAGGAAAGGCCTGTTGTTACTTAAAGCGTAGAAGGACCACGCACAAGAGTCAGAACCCGAATTCCTTGGACTGACCAAGTGAGAGATGCCACTGGACTATCCTAAAAAACTGTCTTTCGAACCACGAAGTGCTTAGATGGATGGAGAGGAGTTATCAGAGGTTATCATGGGAGTAACGATGCTCAGTTATGAGCTACATGACAGGACGATGATGATGTTCATTCATGAAAAAGGTTGTTTTATCTAAATAATGTGATATCTATCTATTATGAGTGAATTGTTTTATATAATTTCAGTAGATTCAGTCAAACTTTAGACTCGATTGAGGAAACAATGTCAATCAAATCTCACTCCTCTAATTGCTCAATATTTAGCTTTCTCAAGTCATGGATCATTCACTCAACGGTCTTCCAGTTCTTTATTTATTCTTTAGCGTATGGGCTGAAAAACATCTGGTGTCCCCGTGGCTGGGTTCGCCCTATATTGGTGGGGTGTATTTTGGCCGAGGGGATGCTATTAGATGAGCCCAGACCTTTTGATAGCTTCTGTGTCTGATGTATTGTCTGCAATTTATGTGTTTTAGAAGTGTTATTCAGGTAAGATCTTGTACATACTATGTTGCTGTCAATAAACCTAATATTTATTTATTTATTTATTTATATGATACTAGAGGCCTTCTGAGTTCCACAAGGCACTATCCATGTTTTTAAGTGGAATATGTGGAAAGTTCTATCTGTTCAACCAACAAAGCACCTCCGTGGCCTGGTGGTAGGTAATACGCTTGCCGATCCGGAGGTTGCGGGTTTGACCCCCGCTGGCAACCAGAATAAAAAATGGGATTCCAGTCTGGTTTTTACGTATAGTCCATTAAAATACATTTCTTGTTGGCTGGAAGAGATTGTCACATGGCAATGAACTCGCCAGGTTAAATTAGAAAAATAAAAAAAAACATAGTGACAATCACAAACTTTGGGTATGCAAAGTGATATCTTAATTTTGTATTTGCACACTTACCTTCATATCACTCTATTTCGCTGGTCTTCTGGTTTGCAAGAATTTATAGTTTGAAACTAAGAAAATTTAAACACTTGTAAAATGGTCATTAATACCTGTAAAATGGTCATTTAAACACTTGTAAAATGGTCACTAAAACGGTCATTAAAACGCATTTTGTCGAGTCACATAATTTTACATGCCGTTTCGTTTTATTTTATTTGAATGAAAATGTACAAAAAAAATATTTTTTTTACACAGGCAATGTATGTAACACCGTTAAGAAAGCATACTCTCTGTACAGCACCGATACAAAGACTTTAGAATAGGTTAATGGTTACCGATCAATCCTCAGAGATTCCGGCCTGACTTCAATGAGTCTCGTTGAAGAAAAGTAGAAGTTTGTAAAAATAAAAACATAGTATAATGTTTCAAAAGACGAAAATCTATTTTCTCATTTAGCGTCCCTTATGTTTAGCCCATCGCACATATCAAGCACTTCGACTGAATCGCTTATGTCGTCATTCTGCGCTAGTTCAACGCTTGTCATGTATTTATAGTCCGCAGGGTCTGTCCGATAATATGTGATGTTAATGCGAGGACCACACTAAGGGACGTTTTGTTACAAAACAATCATATTAAAAGAATTTTGTAACAATTTTACAATCCATAATACAACAATGTTCATGAGTTATAGAAAAATAAAAATGACTAATTTATGTGACGCATATGACCAAAACACTTTCCTTAAGGCGCTATATATTAGGAATCAAACCTTCTCTCTGTTTCAAATATCAAAAATTGCAAAAATACAATATTTTTAGTGTAAAAATAGGAAGGTAACGGCTGCGCTCATTTAATTGAGTATTTCTTCGTAGCTGTGTCGATATTCAATATGTACTTACATGCATACTACAATGCCGTCTCCCTGGTGGAATAGGCTTTGGTTTCTCGACACACATTCTTCGCCACTTCTACATCCATAAACTTTCTCATACAACTACGATTTCTATGATTAGAATATGAATAATTTCAATTTAGATTTTTAAACAGTGTGCGGAAAAATATAACGTATCGATTTATTTATAGAGTTCATTTAATTTTTTTTGTTTCCTAGGTATAATTTATATCTATTCAAATTTTTTTTTAAATGGTTTTCAATATTAAAATTTCACCCTTGTACTTTGAGGATAGTGATAAAACCTTAAAATATGGAAGCTGAATCGATAGATACAACTTTTTTACACTCTTTCGTATAAAGCAATTTTTTCAGTTTAAAAACATCCCGAATAGAAATACGAATGTACAAAGATCCTTGAAAATAGAACCTTATTTATACGTTGTGCTTGATCTTGGTTTACGGGTTTCGATGTCGCCATTTTGTATCGGAAAATATCCTTCCACGGCACACGCTGAAAAATACAAAAGCAAGTTTTTCAGAAAAAAGCCCTCCCTCGAGGGTGTGTAAGGGTGTGTGTTCAATATAATATGAAAACGACAGAAAAAGCCTTTAAACACAGACCCGAGGGAGGAGCTGTGTATTATTGTGGTTGATATATCGAGAGGAGAGACTTGTATTCACGAACAAAAGCAACAACACATACAGGGTGTGAACTTTTGTCGACTTTGATATAAACCCCCATCGATTACCTTAACTTTTTGTATTAAAAAATAATAATGTTAAAAAAATCTGGTTTGAAAGTTATTTCACGCTGACTTGTTTATTTTTGCAGGTGATTATGACTGTGGTATTCGACATACTCGTATGTTATGTAGATAATTCATACTCAATTAATTTGAATAATGTTGACAAAACGAAGGTTGATTCAATAGGGTGGGGTATTAAGATATGCCTTTTACAGTTGCTGGTCCATCTAAGTGTAAGCTTTATGAGGGGTGTATGCAGCTTTTGGAAACACTTAAAGGCAATCCTTTTTGAGAGCTTTTATCACAATTAATGATTATATATGAACACTACACATGTACACTGCACTCCATCTAAAGCCAACTGAGGTGCTATCATATATAGGAAGGTCTTTATGATTTCTTTATGATTACTATTTCCTTGAAAGGTTTTCTTCGGGTGTCTTACCAAATATGTTCAGTTTCAGCGTATTTTATTTTTTGCAATATTTTTAATCATTTAATAGTGCTGGGTTTGAAAGTTAATTATCTAAATAGCACTGTATTATACTAAACAACCGCCGTTGCTTAGTTCGTAAGATGCATGCCTTCCATCCAAGGGATTCAAATTGGATTCCTGATGATATAAAAAAATAATTAAAAAGTTTGCTTGGCAACAATAATCGCAAACGTTAGACGTGTAAGAGTATTGTTGCCTATCCATTTGCGATAACGTTTCCAACACGTATGATAGCGAACTGTGAGCTACTTACCTATTTCAGTGGTTCTAATATCAACGGCTTGATTATTATTATTGGGACAGTAAAAAATATTGTCTATAAGGCACACTCTTCAACTTAACTAAATCATAATTTCTAGGTATGTTGAGGGAGTATCATACAAAATAATGGAAATCAAAGCAATTTAAAGTGGGCACTCTTTTGCTGCAGCATTTATCAAAATGTGTCATTTGAATTCACTTAAAGGCCTTTGTGTTTAAGTTTCTGTCACTGTCGATAGGATTTTAAAAGATCTATTAAGATTCATATTAACGTGATTTTTTTTGACAGGCTAATTTATGCCTGATCTCAGTATATCATGATGCACTTCACATCAATACATTTAATTTTTCATTGTTTCGTTATCAATTATCTTCACATGATCAAAACATTTTAAAATTTAAAAAAATATCACTTAATCAATATTTGCTATAGTCGTGCATTCAATGGTGGTGACTTTTATCCCTTCTTTTTATATCATATATTACCAAACCCAATTCTAAAATTCGAACCAGCAAAATGAAGGTACTCAGGAGTATCGCTGGCAAAACCCTTCGTGATAGAGTACGAAACACAGAAATCCGAAGGATGTGCGAAGTTGAAGATATTGTCAGGTGGGGACGACAGAGAAGAAGGTTCTGGAATGAAAACGTATCTAGAATGGCGGAACCATGAGCCGTAAGAATGGCCAGGGACAGTATCCCCCAAGCAAGCAGACCTCCAGGACGACCTCTTAAAAGATGGAAATACAGCTGGCAGTCGACGTCACAAGAGGCAAACAATAATGCAGGACCATAACAGGCCAACAGGCCTAAAAGAAGAGGAAGAAGAAGAATGTTTAAATACTAATAAAACTCGCCACACCTCGCCATGCCACTCAGACTAACTCATTGTGGCCGAGCACCTAGAATATTATTTTATCAAATTAAAACTTTTTTTAGGAATGCAACATTTCAGAAATTTCACGAGATAAAAAAAATATTGCAAGTGAAATGTTTTGATAACTGTTCTGTTATTTGTCAAATCATATTTTCATGTTTCACTTTTCTTAAAAAAATAATTCATAAACACTTTTGTCAAGTTTTGCATGCATGTTATATGCTATTTCTAATGCTATTTCTAATTCTTAAAATTCATATGTATGCTTTGTATACTTTGTACACAATGAGTAAAGGAAAAGAAAAACAGAACCCATAAATGACATGACGAGAAAGCTACGATATCTATAGTAAAAATGAAATAAAACCTCTTTAAAAATCGTTTAATATTTTGTATATATTTTAACAACGTCAGTATTTCATTCAATATTACCGATAATAGTATCTTTACTAAATTAGATACACGACCTCTATACTTAAAAGTCATTTAAAACTAAGTGAGTTTGACATTGACCTTTAAAATACAAGTCGAAAGTTATTAAAAAAGGCATTTAGTAATAAAAATACTTAATGGCGTTGAAGCAAAAAATTAATACGGAATATTGCGAACCAAAGTTAAAAACATTATATCCATTATCTAGAGACCGGTGCTTAAAAAACTACATTGAAGTTTTAAAACTAACCCTATCATACTTTATATTTATCATCTTACGAAATCTACATCCATATTAAAATACGAGAAACAGTGCCATCGTCAGTTCGGTTCAGTCCTATCTCACCACCTACGCTGTTATGGGTCACAAAATAATCCCCATCTAGCGCTATCTACACAAGAAGATCGAAAATTTAGTTTTTTTATGAGTGTGATGTCACGTAGTGACGTAGAAAGAACTTCAGAAAGGGGCTCCTTCTCCGATGGTGTCACTCTGAGTGTGAAAAGACGGACTTAGGCCGAGGCCACACCAAAATGCTTCGTTAGATGCTTGTTTACTTAGGCAGCAGAGTATTCCAAGATGGCCGATCAAAGGCAGAAATATTAAGTAGGGTCCAACAGGCAAGAGTTGATTTTAACAAGAAATACAATATATTGGAATCTCCTAACATTAATATCAATGTTAGGAAGAATTTAGTGAATACTCTTGTCTGGAGTGTGCTGCTGTATGACTGCGAAACGTGGACCATCAGCCAGAGCGAGTCCGGGCGTCTGGCCGCCCTTGAGATGTAGTGCTACAGGCGCATGACCAGGGTCAATTTGTCAGATCACATCCAAAACGACGAGGTATTGAGTGGGGTTGGAAAAGCAAGGCAACTCCTAAATAGAGTTGCCCAACAACGATCCAGTTGGATTGGTCATAACATCAGGCACCCAGGCCTGCTCCTTACCATCGTCGAGGGAATGATTGAGGGCAATAACCATAGAGGCCGCCTTAGATCTGGCTACATGGACCGGGTGATCCGGGATGTGCGCTGTGGCAGCTACCAGGAGATGAAGAGACTAGCGAATGACAGAGATGAGTGGAGGGATCGAGTACTTGGTGCAGACCAATCCTAGGATTGTAACCCAGAAGAATAAAATATGCTATGCTAGATTTTACGTGACTCATATACTAGGTGACTTCATGCATGGCCACACCAAAGTGCTGCGCACAAATTTATTTGACAGTTGGGAACGGTTGAGCCAACACACGATGTCACTCTCAAAACTAACCAATTTCATTATAGCTTACCAACCTTATTTACTTTATGTGCAGCTTCATTCCAAAGTGATTTTATTACAAGTGCATTTTCTATAATTAGCTCGATGGGATCCACAAAGGCTCCCTTTTGTACACAGCTGTCATTAAAACTTCCGCCATCTTGTAAATCAACCAGCACGTCTGTCCGCTAGGAGATTCACTCGATGACTAATCGTCATGCAACGTGGCGCGAAGCGTGCAGTGTGGCTACTGCGATAGAATGCGGTACGTTGGTTTGCTAGGATATGTCGCCTAACTCGCAACATAGCTCTAAACATCAAGCGAGGCTCCTTCCTGTGTGGCCGAGGCTTTAAGGTTCGATGTCATACATGAGATGTAAAATAATACACAGTGCAGTAAATATTCTTATAAAGTGGCTTAACATCTGGAGTTCAAACAGTCCAACAAGTAGCCAGTACTTAGACAAAGCGTTTCGTATGAAATAAAACTATAATTTGATGCCACTAGATTGGAGTAGTCAATCGGTCCGAAGTTGAACCGATATAAGGCTGAGTGGAGTTCACTTCAGAAATGATTGACTCAGTTATCATTTTAGTACCAAAAAACTGTGATCTGCGAATATAAAAGTTACAATAAGACGAAGGGGCTAGATTGAAGCTAAAGAGTTTCCTGTATCATTATTAATAAGTATCATTATCATCACTATCAACCCATGTCCCTGTTGGGGTATGCAGGGAAAATAGGCATACACTTCGTTCTTTTCTGGCACACTTCTTTCTCTTTTGTCACGTTAATTTACCTCATCACGCAAACTCTCCTTTAAAAAAATTTTTACTCTCCTTTTTTTAAGAATTTTAATTATTTATAGTATGTCTAAAATTTTTAAACTTTCAATTCTATTTGTACAGATTATTTTTATAAAATTTTCATCAATCTTTCTAAAAATAGTGTAATTAATACATGTGTATAGTTTAACATTTGGTAAACTTGTATTCATAATTGATAATGAATACATGTGTATAGCTTAACATTTGGTAAACTTGTACTCATAATTGATAATTAATACATGTGTATAGTTTAACATTTGCTAAACTTGTATTCATAATTGATAATTAATACATGTGTATAGTTCAACATTTGGTAAACTTGTATTCATAATTGATAATTAATACATGTGTATAATTTAACATTTGGTAAACTTGTATTCATAATTGATAATTAATACAATACATGTGTATAGTTTAACATTTAGTAAACTTGTATTCATAATTGATAATTAATACATGTGTATAGTTTAACATTTGGTAAACTTGTATTCATAATTGATAATTAATACATGTGTATAGTTTAACATTGGGTAAACTTGTATTCATAATTGATAACACTGTTTTAGAGTTACTTTCAATCTTCATTTCATCTCATTTAAATATAAACTTCGTGGCCTGGTTGTAAGACGCTTGTCTGCCGATTCGGAGGTTGCGGGTTCGATCCCCACTGGAACCTAGAAAAAAAAGGGAATTCCAGTCTGGTTTTCACTTAGGGCCCATTAAAACATATTTCTGGTGGATCGGAAGAGATATCCATGTGGCGATAAACTCGCCAGGTTAATTAAAAAAAATACTTCCTTTTATTGAATTTTTCCTTATAAATTTATTAATATAATAATTACTGCAAATATTCCCGAAAGTTGTTGCCTATTTAGTTGGTTTAAAAAAATTGCTTTTTATTATTAACAACATTTTTATTGGCATAATTTTTTTAACTTAATAATATAAACCTTTGCCAAAGGTTTTTTCCCATTTACAAACATATATCTTAATAACTAATCTAGTTTATATATTATAACTATGAACTAACTTAATTTTAATTTCCTACATGTAATTTCTATTGTTAATAATCTTAATATATTTTTTCTTATCAATAGTTAACACCTACGTACTAACTAACAACTAGATAACAATTCTTACAACTAATTAATTTAACACTTACTATTTAGCACGTACATAGCTACTAATATTTCATCGCATTCACTCAGACCTTGGTCGTCCCTGCTTATACTGTAGGTGGGCTAGTGATAGGCAACATATGATGCTTTGGAAATTTGTGCTTATAACGGAAAGGTATTATTCACATCAATGTGCTTAATTGTTACATTTAAAGTGCGTTCACCACCCTGTTGCATTTTATGCAGGGGAAGAGTATAACATATACTCGTTATTTATATATTTTACTATAGTGTCTAAATAATCATTTGAAATACCTCAGAAAAGTCACAAATAAGTATTATGAAATGGTTTAATAGATTCATATAATTAACTTAATATCATTTCTTGTAAATTCTACAATATCAAAATTCTTAAACTTACAAAAGATTTATTCATTTTTATTTTTCATTTTTTCATTTCATTTATATGCCAAGAAGTTTTATTGATATATTATTTTCAAAAACAACCGCCAAAAAAGTGGACAAACAATTTACATTTGTTAATCAGGGTTTGTTACCTTTCATTTGCCGTGTTCTTGGTCAACAAGGATTTGCCTGTATCTTACTGAAGACATAACATACAACATTGGGAAATAAGTTGTGTTTTTTTTCTGATTGTTGATCATACAATATCCGAATTCGCCCCAACTTGATAAACAGAGAGATTTTATCAATACATGTACATACCACGCAAGTTAAATATCACATACTTCATCATTCCAGATATACCAAAAAGTCAAGAGTTCACACAAACCTTTATTACAAGTCATCTCTCTTGTAAACCCGAAGCACTCAAACTCCTGTCACAATAAAAACCACGCTCTGATCCATTGCCTGAATTATTTGCCTTCTTTAGCCTTTATTGAATTCGGCACCCCATTATATATCATGGGAGCCAAAAAAGCATATTGCATTTGAAAATATTCCTTTTGAATATAAAAAGTAACCTCACGTCAAGAATTTGAAGCGAGAATTTGAAATCTGCTTCTTCAAACATCCCTAGAGAATAAACCGTATTATCATTTTCGATCTACCTCTATACGAATACTTCAAGTATTTTAACTATCAATTGAATATCAGCCAGACAAATAGAGAATTATTTATGAATTTAACGGTAATATATTATTAATACACAAGAGATCTCCAACAAAAGTCCTTATCTAGGATGCCTGTGAAAAATACATTTGCAAGGGAGGAAACAAAACGAAAATGAGACAGCCTATATTATTTATTTCAAGACGTTCCTTTTATCTTCATACAAGTTTAACGAAATAAACGCCCGCTTGTCTCTAGCAGTCTTCCACAAATCATTCATATCTTTACATTATATACAGAAACATGGCTGGATAAGTGTTCCACTAAACCAAATCACGAGATAACCTTGTTTTCCTTGGATACTGGCCATTCATAGTATTTAAATGAGATAAGCATGCCATTTATATATATACAAGTCCTTATCGTGAAAATAGATATATTTTTAAAGGCTGTGTTTCGTAAAAGGAATGCGTTTTTCACCCTTGATATTGTGATCATAAATTATTTTCTACTAAATATAGAGAACCACTTTGATAGTAATTTTAGTTAATTATTTTTGACATATTTTATATAAGACCTGCGTGCGACCTATCCTCACATATGGCATCGAAGCGAGGGCGGACACTGTCAGGACAAAAAGTATGCTAAGGACAACGGAAATGAGAACTCTGCGCGCTATTGCTGGGAAGATTTTGCGTGATCGTGTAAGGAACACCACAATCCGAGAGGTCTGTGAGGTTCAAGATGTGGTCAGATGGGGACGAGAGCGTCGACGATACTGGTACCAACATGTACAGATAATGAATTTCACAAGAATTCCATACATAGCACTGCATGGGGTGCCGGATGGACGGCGTCCACCAGGAGACCCCCGAAACGATGGAGAGATAGCTGGAGCTCAGCATCACAGGAGGACAATCCTGCAGAAACAGACTCTTGAGTATATAGAAAGTCTAAGAAGAAGAAGATATTTTCTATAATTATATTGTAAAGTATTGTTCTTTCGTTGATCAGCATTATTTTTAATATATTTGTAATAAACGTATTGTTTTAAATTTTTGTTATATAAGATATTTTAAATAATTGTATCGTATTAATTATATTTTTTCTATATTTATTCTTTCATACTTTAAGAAAATATAATTATGTATTGAGCCATGAGAAAGTGTTGCAATTGCATTGCCTCCGTCCTTGGCATGCTTTAAGAAGCGACTGAAAAAACTCTTAATTTCTAGTCAGTAAAATAACGTGTTTCATTCCTGATTTTTCTTTTCCTTTCCTCTACACCATCCCTTTATTTCCTTTTGATTGATGATATTTCACTTTACATAAAAAAAAAATGTTCGGGTGATTGTCCGTCTTTATTGAGTTCGTGGGCATATGCTCACGTATGTGTTTATGGATTTCGTGGGGATGGATAGTCATTTGAATGATTTATGCAACCACGTAACTTGCTTCATTTACTTTTGTCTGGTTGATTGGAAGAAATTGCCAATTAATTAAAAATGTTAAATAAAAAAAATAGTTTTCATCAAACAATATCTCAAAATCCGAAATATTTCCCTAAAGTAAATGACGTTTTAAAATTAATAATGAATTCTAAATTCTTTTGTGAAAGTTTTAATTTTCAATGAACATTCGTTGAAAACCTTGTATCTTGACTGTCTCTATCATAATCATTCCACTCACAATTCGATAATTTGCGCTACCATGTTAAAGTAAAAAATGCCATGATAAGAGGAAATAAAAATAAAAAAAATAGTTCATAATTTTCACCCAGTAATGTGTGTTTTTTTCTCTCTATTTAAA
This sequence comes from Odontocerum albicorne, assembly GCA_949825065.1. Lineage (NCBI taxonomy): Eukaryota > Metazoa > Arthropoda > Insecta > Trichoptera > Odontoceridae > Odontocerum > Odontocerum albicorne. The sequence goes on along the minus strand of OX463847.1, from coordinate 3,628,247 downwards.
AAAAAGCCAATCGTTTTTTCTGTACATTCTAAAGTTCTACGAAAACAGAAGAAAGTTGACATTTATTAAATGAGTTCAAAACATGGTATTCAGTTTTTTATATTAAGTATTTTCTTATAATACCGTTACCCAAGTATTTGAAAAAAAAACATAATTTTATCCTTTTCTTTCATAAATTAAATTAAATGATTGAGAATAATTAAGCGAGGTAGTTATTTAATATTCGAAAATAATTTATTAAATAGGGCTTCCGGACACTAGTTAAAAATCCTAGCCAAGCAGATTATTGAATTCTTGAACTTTCATTTTGTTTAATTATTAAGTTATATTTGAATAAGTTTTGCTTTTAAAAATAATCCAATTATTTTTTAACTTAAATTATTATTTGAAATGTAATTAAAACTTTTTAGGGTATCTTTTGTAATAATTGGTTTACGTAATTTAATTATTCATTGCCTTAACCTAATTGTGAAGTCTGCACGTGCTCTAATTATATAACCATAATAAAATCAAAAAATATTTTATGCGGATTTCTAAAAGATTACAAAACTCATCAACATGAAACAAAAAAATAAAATGCATTCATGACTAAAATTCAAGATTTGAAAATATGAATTCATATCATATTGATAAATAAATAACACAACGGTGAGGATATCCAACAACATCCAATGATGAAGATAAAATGGCAGAGGTCTTTCATATAGTTAAAGAGGACTAGAAATAAATTAAAGCAATCATTCTTATTGTAGACCTTTTGAGATTCTGATAAGAAGTTACTCCTTCAATGCTACTGGATGGGAAATATTAGCTGACTATTACTCATTTGAGTATCTGGGCTCACTCGTTCGCAAAGACAGATGGTGCGCAGCGGATGTTTACCATAAAATAAGTGTGGGATGGATGAAATTCGCATCGGTAACAGGAGTTTTGTGTGACCCAAAAATGCCTATAAAACTGAAAGGAAAGGTATACCAGACTATCGTTAAACCCGCAATTATGTATGGCTCAGAATGCTGAACTATGTACAGCTCCTACTCTAGGCAACTTTAAACAACAGAAATGCGAATGCTTAGGTTGTCGACAAGAGTATCACTAAAATATAAAATTAAGAGCTTACGCATTCGTGGTAGCTTGGGGGTCACTGACATAAATAGTAAGCGGGAAGAGCGACAGCTGAGATGGTACGGGCACATAAGACAAAGACCATCAGACCATACTATAAATCGGGCAATTTCTGTGGATCTTCCTCGACAGCCGTCCAGAGGAAGACCAAAGAACTCCTGGATGACTCAATGCTCCAAAATCCTGCAGAGAAACGGTCTAGATGAAAGCTACACCCAAAACCGAAGAATATACAGCCTGAGAACGAGAAGAGCCGAGCCCAACCTAGGCAATGAGTTGGGACAGTGCCTGGAAGAAGAAGATGAAAAGTTGCTTGCTAAATGATTACGAAGAAGTCAAAGAGTTTGTTTACTTAGATGCTCTTATTTAGAGGAACGACAAATGTGAAGCGAAGATCCAAAGATGAATTGAAATGGCAAACGCAGTTATCACTAGTTTGAAAAAGATATGAACTAATGAATTAAAATCCATCTTGTTAAATATCTAGTATTCTCCGTATCACTGTAGGAAGATGAAACATAAACGATGAGAATTAAGGAAAAAAAATCAAATATGTTTTTGAGATATGATGTTGCAGGCAGATGCTCCGCTTCCCATGGACCAACAGGTGCATCAACATCTCTATCATCCAAAATTGGAGATTGCCGAAATACTTGCGACAACGTGAAGAAAAATAATTATTAATTACTTTGAGCATATTGTTTGGAAAAACTTGAAAAATGCTTATTTGTACTGATTTTAACAGCTTATCAAAGTTAATATCGCTTCTCTTGTAAACTAAGGTAAAACAGACATATCAACTTCTGCCAAACCGCCACAGAACTGATAGTACAGTTATAATCTATTTACACAGTAAGTATGTTTTATAAATATACTTAAAAAAATTAAAAGGAATTAACACCTCCCCACTCTAAAAACCCCCACTCTTTTTTGTAATAAATCTCAATTTTCTTTCTTTAAAATCATTTTCCGGTATGGTTAAAATGTCAATATACACGGACAAATTCAAAATGGGCTCAAATCTCTCGAAAGTTAAGAAGACTATAATAAAAAGTTTTTACAATCAAAGAAAAATACAGACATACATATCACGTACCTTGTGAGGTAGGCAGAAAGCATAGACATCGAAATGTTTTTAACCCTTCCCTTACGGTGCTAAAATTGAAACGCGCGCTCCGGCGTTGGGTAGTGAGTACGCGATAAAAACTTAGCGATTTTAAATCGGAAAAATAAGAACATTTATAGATAATCCCCTTAATTAATTATAATTGAAGTTAAAAATTATAATAATTGAGATTTATTTGCTAAAAACATTAAAAAACCATCTGGCAACGCTCACGGAACGGGCGTAGGTCTAATCTATTTGCAAGCCCAGAAGCTACTGCGGCGCGGAGCGGTTGTGGCTTACCCCGGCGTGGCTTACGCTTGCGACGATTGAGACAATTGAGCTCCTCGCAATTCAGTGGAGTATGCAAGAGTGAGATACGAATATAGTGTCGCGCTTCCCGCATACTCTTCACCTATCGTCAAGACACAAGGTCGAGGCACTCACAGCGTTTAGCGATCTTCACAAAATACCCACGATGTAGTCGATTAATTCTGATTATTATTAATATTGTTTTTTAAATCAATGCGTAAATATATTATGGAGGAATACCTAAAATCTTAACCTTGTATTTATTATATTTATAGAGATATTGATGGTTATTAGAAGCAACGTGTAGAAGATACCCAACACAGGGAAGGAAAGGTTAAAAAAACACATCTTGTTTGTTCTCCGCATGCATACGTCTCGTCGTACATGAGAATCTGATATTCATATTTTTCATTTTACCTTCTAAGCCTAACCCACTTGATCCAGTCACATTTTCCTCAATATGATATATCTCTTCTACGCACATCTTGCATTCATGACTTGTATTCTCTCGCTTAGTCATTATTTCATCTTTCATTCTCTCTACACATCCAAACCATCTTTAAACTCTTTATTTTATGTTACTTATATCATCCATTTTATCTATGCATTTCTTTCTGATATCTTTATCCCACCTTGTTTCGTTAACCAATGAGCCTTTTTGCCTTTTTTCATACTAAAAAATGTACCTATTATGAAATTTGTAACACATTAATTTAACAAATACCAACTGTATTTTTATACTAAAATTCCGATAATAATCGTCAAATTAAAAAGAAACATTGTTTTTTTTCCATTATGAGAGACCAATTTATATTTAGATATCTCAACATGGGTTATACGACCAACCCTTTGAGCGAAGAATTAGTACTTACACGAAGTATATTTGGAAACTCAACAAATTTCAACCACCAAATAGCGCTTTTCGGTGCGAAACAATAACCTTAAATTGAATCTTGGATTATCATCTTAATGTCCAAGATATCCCAAAATATCTCATTAAGAAGGGAGAGTTAAAAATATATAAAGTTATCTCAATAACTACGCGAAATGTACAATACATATAGAATAATGTCTTCTTGAAAAGGTCCCCAGTTTAATTTGTACAATCGAAAAGGCAATTTGTTCAGTCTAAATTCGCTTTCACTGTTTCAGCAAATTTGGTTTAGATTCGCGCTAAAAAGGATTTAGTTATGCACAACAAAACCACAATACTTTTAAATGTCCTCGAAAAACGGATCAAACATATAACGACTGTGCAACGAACTGCTTTGGTTTGTAATACATTGTGGCATAGTTTTATCTCGCTTAATACTATCAAAATTCATTTTATAAATGATGCTTTGGTATATCTTCCCTTTTCCTCTTAACGGGTAACTTATACGAATGAATGCGATCGACGAATCTCGTCTCAATTCAACAATTTGATCCAAAGGGATTATATTAAAGACTGAGCTCGCGCAGTCGGAAAGAGCATATTTTTGAAAAATATTAAAAATCTCATCAAATTATTTGAATTTTTGTATTAGTTGTTAACATAAGTTGTGTCTGTTTTTTCTAAATTTAAAAAAGTACTCGTAAAACAAAATGGTAACGGCTATACGTCATTCAAAAAAAAAGTTCTGCTCTTCAAGGTATTGTGTTTGCTTTTACGTTATGTATATATTATTTTATTTGTTTACAAGCCTTCAAAATGGAATGTCAAGTAGACGAAAGTGAGCATTTTCGACACCTCCTGTACGCGTTCATTCGAGGAAATAAAGCTGCCAAAGCTGCTCGCGATATTTGCGAAGTGTGCAGTGAAGATGCTACGACTGAAAGGTCAGCTCGTCGATGGTTTTTGCGTTTCAAAGACGGTAATTTTGACCTGAAAGACATGCAGCATTCCGGACGACCAGTGGACTTCGATGGGGACCGCTTAAACCATATTATTCATGAAGATCCCCTTGTAATCAAATAAAATAATACATGTTACGTAAAAGCAAACACAATATCTGGTAGAGCAGAAAATTTTCATTCGAATGACGTATAACCTTTACCATTTTGTTTTACTTTTGGTGCTCATTTTTAAATTGGAAAAAAATGGACACAACTTATATGAACACCCAATGTATTTCTTTAGAATTCACCCTTTTAACATATATTTCATCGTTATCGACTAAATTCATTGCAATTCTCAATTTATGTGTATTCACGAATTTTTTTTCACTAAATAAGTTTTTTTTCAAGAATTTAAAAGAAAACCTCGTTTGTTTCTTTTTTTTTCCTCTTCATACACTCATAAATAAATATGACAAAAATTATCATTTGAAATTGAAATACTTAAATTTCAGATGTTTAGACATGTGTTTATATCCCTGTGAATTATTACAAATATATTATGAAAACAAAAATAAAAAAAACACTTATTTTTTAGTTCCTTTCATCGTTATCCTTTTTTATTTTATTTTAATTTATAGTTTTTATATTCTCCGTCGTCCTGTCAATAACAGAATATCGCTAGATCAAAACGAATATATATTTATGGTTAACGTAAAAATAATCGTTAAGTACCAAAAGATGTTCAGACCAATATTTCAATGGGTCCATTAATGATCAACGCACGCTGTATTGATTCTTAAATTATTTCAGAATCTGTTTAACTCTTGTCTGGTTGCTTGAAAAATAATTCATTTCAGTTCAATACGATGCCTCCATCACCCACGCTGTTATGGGGGACAAAATAATTACCCATACTTTACGGTTTACCTTAGAAGATTTAAACCTTCTTTATTTGTTATGAGCGCGACGTCACCTAGTGACGAAGTGACTCCTCCTCCCTTGGTGGCACATCTGAGTGTCGAAATATTGCTTTATGACAATTAACTCGCACATTGTATGATTTCCGAGCAAATGTCTAAATCAATGGACAAATAATAAATTCGGTCGCTGCTTCGAAGGAATTTCAAATACATGCATTTTATGATATATGTCACGAGTACCTTAGGTTATTGATGGAAAGTATAAATTATGAAAAGTTTATTACTTTTCAATTGATTTTTTTAGGTATAATTCAATGGCGTTTTGGTAAAGAGGTACAAGTCATCAATGACTTATTTGTCAGTTTGAAGTGTTGCAACACTTGTATTCCTGAAATATAGACCTCAGGTAAATTTTAAAGGTAAACTTTGAATACAAGGTCTGTATTCCAGGAATACAAGTGTTGCAAAACTTTAAACTGACAAATAAGTAATTGATGACTTTTACCTCTTTACCAAAACGCCGTTGAATTATCGGTTGATTTAAATATGAGATTAACGTAAAAAAATCTACTCCAATTCCGTTCGCAACATGTGTTCATATGCTAACAGGGAAAATATTGTAATTGGAAATATGAAGAACCTAAACCTAAATATGTACCTCACGCAACGAGAGACGGGGAAAGTAATGAAATTTAGATTAAAATTAATTGAAAGCTTGATTCTACAGTAGGTAAAAGATGTTGGAAATGAAACCTAATTTCAATTTGTTCAGTGCCGATTTCTTGAAAAGGCAAAATTTACATATTTTCAACTAGCCGTTATGCCGCATGGCTGACTTTATGAAGTCATTCACTCTAACTGTTTAATTAACTTTGTTCTTAGAATTTAAAGACACTTTTAGATATTTGTTATTTTCACTTAGTTTTTTTTTTTGTAAAATTAATTTATTTTCTTTTATCTTCATCCTATTTTGTAAAAAGTACTGTTTTGACCTTTCTCGAAAAAAGTCATTCACCCCTGTTATGACTTTCCTATATTATACCTTAATCTTCCAATTCTACGTTGTTCTTGACGTTTCTACTGGACGTCTTTTTCTTAACCAAAACAACAATGATCTTTAAATAACCTCTAAGTACATGACCCAATTAGGGCACCTTTAGGATTTTAATATTAGTCAGCAACTCTCTATCAACTTTGGTTTTTTGAAAAACCATTGTGTTGCTGACCATATCCGTCCAGGGTATCCGTAGCATTCTCCAGCACATCCACATTTCGAATGTTTCCAGTCGGTTTATACTACCAACTTTGAGGGTCCATGATTCCACTCCTTGCAATAACACTGACCAAACGTAGCATTTGACTTACCGTTGTCGAAGTTTCAAGTTCATGTTATCATCGTAGAATACGCTTCTCATTTTATTTTAAACCGCACGAGATGATTCAATTCTGCAATTGACTTCGGTTTCTGGGTCGAGGTCTTCCACTAGGATCTTTCCGAGGTATTTAAATTTTTTCACTCTCTCTCTATATTAGCACTGTTCAATGTAAGACGTGCTCCTGCGTGATCCTGCCGGCCAAATATCATGAACTTAGTTTATATGGCTTTTTAGTTTTGTATTGCTATCCATGTACAACTTAAAAATCAATGTCCTATATAAAAAATCTTACAATTTATGATACATATATATTTCAAGATTGATTCTCAAACATACCAATGCTCCTCAAAAATGTCAATGATACAGGACTTAAAAAATATAACTGATTTTTTTTAAATAATCGTATCAAAGTGATTTTACGACTTTTTACCTAACTATAAATGAACGAAAGACCCTAAAATGTAGCTTATGCAATCAAGGACTTGTTAAAGAGATAAAATTACCTTTCCAGAATCTCGCGTATGGTCTTATAAGCGAGCAATTTATATTACGCTCGTGCTAACGCCCAGCTTTTCTCCTTATTTCTAGGAATGGATCTGAAATAGAATACGCGGTTTGTATAATCATCCCCCTCGCGTGTGGTTGATTCGGCGACACCGACAGCAACTTTAGCAGGCATAATTAGATTTTTCCAATTATAATTTCAACTTTGCTTAACAGATGTCGTGGTCGTCATAAATGACACGTGACGAGACGAAATCACGAGACGTGTCGAAATTTCCTCATATTCTTGATAGGACAAGTTTTAAATATCTCAGTAAATTTACCATAATTTCTAAATGTAATGATTTATATGAGATAAAATATTTATTTTACTCTATCAACATCTTACATGAAAAATAATGTTTGGGTGACTGTCCGTCTTTGTGGTGTTCGTGGGCATGTGCTCACGTATATGTTTATGGATTTCGTGGGGATGGATAGTCATTTGAATGATTTATGCGACTACGTAACTTGCTTCATTTAATTTTATCTGGTTGGTTGAAAGAGATTACCACCTGGCAATAAGCCCGCCAGATTATATTTGGAATAAACTTGTTAAATAAATAAATAAATAAACAAATATAGGTTTATTGACAGCAACATAGTATTTACAAAATATATTTAAATAACACTTCTAAAACACATAAATTGCAGATACTATATTAAATACAGAAGCTATCAAAAGGTCTGGGCTCATCTAATAACATCCCCTCGGCCAAGATACACCCCACCAATAAAGGGCGAACCCAGCCACGGGGACGCCAGATATTTTTCAGCCCACACCCTTGAACACGTAGAACATCATTGAAGACCTCCGTGCCCTACTTATTAAGACGCATGTCTTGCAACTTGAGGGTTGCGAGTTTAATTTTCATTGTTACCCAGATATCTTAAAATTGTTTAATGCCTGATTTTCAATTAAGGCTTATTTAAAAAAAACATTCTGATTGGTTGGATGATATTTTATATGACAAATACCCTGCAGGTTGTAATGTGTATAATGAAAGTGTAAAATAATTCAGCCATTGAAATTTTATTTGTCAATGATGTCCCAATTCTGAGAAGATATGCAACAAATCAAACGCAAAACACCCTGATGGGAAACCAGGCCTAGAGGGTCATATGTTTTGGTAACCTGAACTTCAGATCAGGACAGATTCCCTGGACCAAACGACAACTGCTTAAAACTGTGAAGATTCGCAAGTTGCAGTATACCGAAGTAGTATAATATAACACAACTGATCTTTCAGGAAAAAATAAATGGCAAACTAACCAGAGTACCAGTCCAGTTCGTCTGAGTTCCTTCAGACTGAAATAAATAGAATAAGGATTGCCACGATGATGACCAACCTCCAACCTGATAGAAGACAGTACCTCTAGAAAACGAACTATGATTATCCAAAGTTATTGGAAAATAATGAAATATAGTATTCCTATTTTGTTGTTTACAAACCAGCAAGATATTGTACAGGATGGCCACTGAAAGACTAAAGGGTTTAAAAACATCACAACTTGTTCAATTTCATTTTTTTTCACAGGTTATAGAACATTCCTTGGAGATTAAAATGGCTATATATGATGTCCATCAATAAGTAAAACTCAATGCTATTCTAGTGAAAGATCAATTATTGAAACTCAGCCAAAATACCGGCGACATTTCAATATCAGAGTATCTCCTAGTAATAACATGATTTGTAACTAATCGCCAGGTTTGAAAAAAACTAGATCAGTCGGTGATCTTCCGGAAAGAGGTTTTAAGCGCACTGGGCGCACTGTGCGCACTGATGCAGCGATGGGAGCTGTACGGCAGAGTGTTCTTGAGGATCCATCTGCCTCTTTCCGTCTTCGCTCTGCTCAACTTGATGAATATAATAATATCTTCTTTTCCCTGGCTCCATCCCAGCTCACTGTCTGCGAAGCCTGTTGGGGTCAGCTCTCCTCGTCCTCAGGTTGTATGCTCTTCTGTCCCGGACTACGTCCCCCAGACCGTGCCTCTGCATCAGGTTATCTTTTTGCACCACCCATGAATTCTTTGGTCTTCCTCTGGTTGTTATTCGAGGAAGATCCATGGAGATTGCCTGTTTCACAATGTGATCGGGTGGTCTGCGTCCAACGTGCCCATACCATCTCAATCGCCTCTCCTCCATCTTGCTGTTGATGTCTGTGACACCTAGGCTATCACGAATGCGTGAGCTTTTTATTTTGTCTCTTAGGGGCACACCAGCAGACCATCTTAGCATGAGCATTTCAGCAGTTTCTAGTTGCCTAGAGTAAGAGCTATATATACATCGTCCAGCATTCGGAGCCATAAAGGAGTGCGGGTCTGACAATCGTTTGGTATACTTTTCCTTTTAACTTTACTGGCATTTTCAGGTCACATAGAACTCCCATCATTGATCTAAACTTCACCCATCCCACACTAATTATATGTGTTATATCTGCTGCACATCCTCCATCGCTATGGATGAATGACCCAAGATACTTAAATGAGTCACAATTTGGTAATGTTTCTCCATCCATTTGCATTACGGGAGTGACAGCGTTTGTGTTCTCGAATGGTAGGTGCAGATACTCTGTTTTCTTTCTGCTCAGTCTCAATCCATTGTCCTCCAAGATTATTCTCCACCTTTCCAGACTATTTTGCAGGTCTTCATGTTTTTCACTTATTAATACGATGAATATAATAATATAATGATTTTTTTTTAAACGTGTGTTTGTAAAAGTTATTTTTGTTTTATATCATTCAGTTTTTCAGTGAGCCCTTTCAGTGGTCACTCTGTATAAATTTTAAGTGAAAATCAAAGTAAAATCCTGTTTTAAAAATATCGGGTACTGACAGGAATCAAACTCGTTAGCCCGGGCTGGACGGTGGAGATCTTACTTACTATCTCGGCCACGTAGGTCGAAATATATATAAAACTATATATATTTACTTATTTCTAATAGTATGTCGATTTCCACAATTATACTGAAGAGATAAAATCGTATTTTTTGAGTGTCAAAACTTTTCCTAGCAGCCTCGTGCCACAAGTAAAATATTATAATAGTTTGCGGCGATAAAATTCAACACTTATTCAAACCTAATTAAACACAATTTAACTCGGAATTAAAATATAAACACTTCCCCTGAAAGGATTTCAGAATAAACACTCAAAGTTGAACACTAAACTTCCAATTCGAGGGAAACTTCCTCGGAATTTTGTACATTTGGTAGACACAACGGATAAAATAAAAGTTTTATTTTAGTCGAATATCCTTTGGAGCAATTCGTACGAGGATTGTTCAAAAAATAAGTATATTACACAATGAGAAAGTTTAAAAAAAAAAGGGTTTCTTTGAGTGAAAAAAAGAAATACAGGTAAAAAAACCCGTTGAAACTAAACAAAAAGAAAAAAATACACCTTAATAAGGCTTTGTTCTGTTGAAGTGTATTCGAACAGTTGAATAAAAAATGGACGACGTGGTCTAGCCGTAATGCATTAATGTACTTAACAAGCGGGCGTCCTAGGGTCAATTCCTGGTGGATTAAACTCCTCAGTGAGTTAGAGCACCTTGAAGACACTCTATTCTCTAAACGACGCTTTATAAATTGTCTTTATTATTATGAATCTCTTCCAGAATGGTTTTATCTTATACCATGTTGCATCAAAATTATATTTTTATTATATCTAGCATATTAGGTATTATATAAATTCCAAACGCTCTGTATAAATTTGTCAATCATTTGCCAAGACTGAGATGTTAAATAAACGCTGAAAAAATATTCAATTTATTTTATATTTTAAGAAGTGACTGAAAAAACTTTTAATATCTAGTCAGTAAAATAACGTGTTTCATTCCTGATTTTTCTTTTCCTTTCCTCTCCACCATCCCATCCTTTTCTTTTTATTGATGATATCTCACTTTATATGAAAAATAATGTTCGGGTGAATATCCGTCTTTGGGGGGTCCGTGGGCATATGCTCACGTATTTGTTTATGGATTTCGTGGGGATGGATAGTCATTTGAATGATTTATGCGACCACGTAACTTGCTTCATTTACTTTTGCCTGGAAATAAGCCCACCAGATTGTATTTGCAATAAAAGTGGCAAATAAAAAAATAAATAAATATTTGATACAAATCTATCATATCCAAAGCGCAAAAGGTGACTACATCACATTTGTGTGCATCGGACATTGAAATTGTATCATTACTGGTTGGCTGGGAAAAAAAGCTGTACAGCAATCAGCCTGCCAGATGGGCCATATATAACCATGTACACAAAATAATTTAAATAAATAAATCCACCTTAAATTTCTTTATAACTTTGATTTATTTTTATAGTGTAACATAATAACATCAAAATAAATGTACAATACAATAAAAACATAAAATAGATAAAAGTCTAAAAATGCTTCTCTGACAAGCGACTTTTAAATATTTATAGCTCAACCTTTAATTTATACACCAAGATATGGAAGATACCGATATCAGAAGATTCGTTCAAAAATATCATACCGCGTGCGAGTGGTGACGACTTTAATAGCTCAGTTCGTGACTACGGCATCGAAAACAATTATTGTTAACAATGGCGTAAATAATTATTATAATTTATTTTCCAAATGTTACATGGTGAAAAAATCACTGTAACCAAAACAAATAGTTAATAATAGAATACTTTTTAAAATAAGTTAAATATATTTATTAATTAATTTACTTGCTTGATATGGAATTGTTTGAATATATTATTTATGAAAAACAAGACAATCGACAAAATCAAAAACAGCCAATTGGAAGTGGACACTCAATTTATAAGGATCTGGTTTTGTTGCTTTTTAGTTGTCGTGTACCCTATGGCATGTATCTTACTGAGGACTTATAAACATAAAATAATAAGTTGACGTTTTTACCGATTATCAATTTCTTATTCAAAACCTCCGTCATGAGCCCCCATCAACTTGATGAATTGTGAGATTTAATAATATATACGAGTATGTATGTACAACATGAATCAACTTTGATGTATTGTACGTTATTTTAGACAAATCAAAAATCCATCTCACAATGTCCCTCATACAATCCTCAAAAGCACGCCTTACTTCGAAGAAATCACACAGATCTTTACCACAACGTAACCTTATGGCATTCTCAAGAACTCATCATCCTGTCATAATAACAACCACGCTAAAATCCTTTGACATTATGTGATTTAATTATTTAATTTATTGGAACTGTCTGAATAACAAAATATCTATTTGACTTATTTTATTTGTTGTTTTATGTTAAAATATATATAATTTCATAATCTGCTCTACACAAATGTTTTTTTTTCCTCTTCTGTGGCAGTTTTTGTCTATACTAAAGATAATGTAGCATGGTCCCTGTGACGTTTAACAAATTTGCCCCGATACAACCTTGTAACGACGTTCAGTAATTTTAATTATTTTATCAACTTTAATATAAGCCTCGATTCTAATAAATAGCAAGTTATTGAGGTAAATACATTACATAAAACTAACAATAATGACAAATTAATACATCTTGTTGCAAATTAGCAAAAATATGTCTGTTTGTTAAAATCAAATAATATTTGGCGACTTTCGTCAAAAGTCACTACATTAGTCTGCATTGGCTAGGGATGGGGTATACGATAATTGGATTTTCGATTTTTTTGTACATAAAATTAAATGTTCGTAATTATTATTAATTCATAGTGGATCTTGGCCTATTTAAAGATAGATACAAATCATACAATAAATTAGAAAGTCAGTATAATGAATATTAGGAATTAAAACGTCAGTTTAGAGAAAAACAAGTTTTCGATTTATAAAAAAACGATTCGATTTTTAAAAAGAAAACGATTTTACCCACATTCCTTTGAGACATGACATTTCAAACGTCACAGGGACCATGCTACATTTTCTTCAATATAGTACATCTAAATTGAGATTTTTTAATTAACAAAATTTTCTGATTAATGTAACGAATAAAGCTCTTAATACGAATTTTAGGTTTATGATAGTTATTTAAGTACCAAATTGATTTAACTGACAGAAAATATATTTAATTTATGTGTATATGGACATATTCTAAAAAAAATATTTCAAGACATCAAGCCTTAAACAGAACCAGGAGCTTTTAATATGAAAATAGCTATAATATTAATAAAAATATTAAAGAAAGTGAATCTCATAATTCAAATGCGTGAAAACCAATTTACAATTGACAGTTGTAAATTGGATGAATGAATTGTGATTATTTTAATGTGGACTTGTAGAAGTTCAGGATAGTCCTCCTGAATTTTCTCATTTCAAGGCATATAGGGAGATCGATCGTTCCATAGTTAATTTATGAAATACTTTTTTTTATTTTCCCTACAATTCGTTTTCAGTTTCAGGTTGCTCTTAAGGCAGACTTGACTGTTTCTTTCTCATCTTATATTGTTGATTTTATTTTATTATTTACATTGTTATTTTCACTCATTGTATTTTAAAGATAGTCATGTATTCTACTTTTTTCGACACACTACTGAAATGTAAAAAGTATGCGTCATACATTATAACAAAAATATAAAAAAGTATGCGTCACATATTTCAGCAAGGTGAAATTGACAAGATGTTTGTTTTTAATGAAAGTAGCCCTCGATGTGATTATGCTGACATACAGGACTCTCAAAACATGATTTTGTTTTTAACAACAGGACCACATACTCTGGACAGGACCTTATACGTGCAAATGAAAGGGAAAACTCTGTTGCATCTTACTGGATTCAAATTGCATAAATGACAAGTTATTATCCGGATACAGAAAACAATGACATTTCAGTATTGCGAATTCTATCTGCGAGAGTTTTGCTCAGATGCATTGAAGTATCTTTATCTCTGATATTTTGATTCGTAACTTTGTTCTGAAAGTATCCATTTTCGTTTCACATATATTCTACACTACACCTAAAGCTGAATGTGCTACAATCATATATCGGAAGATCTACACAGATTTCTTTCTAGTACGTTTTCCATTGATAAGTTCTCTGTTGTTTTCTTGTCAAATTTGTTTTTAAAACACGTGCAAATACGAGGGCGTTTCTAATTTAATGACCGCAGACAACATCATGTCCTTACACTCAACTTGTTTTACTAATCTGTATGTTTGAATCCTTAGCTAGAACGCCCTTGAGGAGAGTTTGCTCTGTAACCAGCGCTATATAAATCCTATTTGTTTTGTAATTATTATTTCAATACTTAAAGTCAGGTATATCAAAACCATTTTATGTCACCGCCAAAAAAGATACTTTGCACTAGGCTAAGGGCTGAATGTTTTCATATTTTAAAAAAGCAAAATAAAATTTCATTCATTTGCTTTAAAATAACTAATTATTTCTTCCATCTAAATACTTACAAATATAAACACGACATGTCTATTGCAGGCTAGGCGGAAAGAACAGATCTTCAAACTTGTTTATTCAAGCACACAACTTTCACCTCATCTACACTCAAACATTTTGTCTTACTTCTTCTTCTTTTAGGCCTGTTGGCCTGTTATGGTCCTGCATCTTCGTTTCCCTCTCGTGACGTCGACAGCCAGCTGTCTTTCCATCTTTTGGGAGGTCGTCCTGGAGGTCTGCTTGCTTGGGGGGTACTGTCTTACGGCTCTCGTTATACACAATCTTCTATTATTCATACTTATTAGTTAACCTTCTAAAACATAGTCCATTTGGTCCAGCCACGTTTTTCTTGGTCTACATATTCTACGCATATTTTGCATTTCAAACTTGTATACTCGCTTAGTCATTCTTTCGTTCTTCATTTTCTCCACTTGTCAAAGCCATCATAATGCGCCTTTCTGCATCTGTCTATTTCGCCTTCCACAAATCTTCTTTATCTAAAAGATAAAAACACTATTTCATTATTTTTAACGGGCCGCAGACTTAATGTAGAAGAGTCGCATGTGACCCGCGGGTCGCATGTTTGACACACCTGCTGTATTTTATAATCAAATGTGCACATTTAATTTTTTTTAACTCTCCTTCAATATTCATGATTGACTAAAATACATTTAAATTCATAAAGGAAATATTTTTACGGGAAAAAAGTATGATTTTAAGTGTCATAAAAAATTATATTAAAGGATTAGAAATTTTTATGGCATTTTATATTTTTTTTTTTACAAAGCATTACTCAAAATGACGAATTAATTTCTTTCATCTGTTGTCAGGGATCGTTAAAGTATTAGCGTTTTAATTAGGAATTGGAGGCATTGTCTCGAGACTTTTAGAACAATCCTCTTAATAGGAAAATAAAGCGCGCCTAAAGGAAGAGTAATCAAGCGGAATGTAACGATATTAATGGTTATTTTATTCAAATTACTTTCGCTCGGATTGAATTATTCGACTAAAACAAAAGTTATTGCCGTTCCATGTGCCCCATGTAACGAGGCTTTCAAACATTTTCCACATTCAAAGGAAAAATCCAACCCTCATTTTACCTGTTTTGAGATAATTGAGGTAACTTGTGAAGGCTTTGATGAAATAATAATCTCTATAATAAGTAACATTTTATTGTATGTTATTTTAGACTTAAGCAATCTGATGTGGTTTAAGCATATGATATAAGGGGTTTTTCAAATTGAGCGCTTTTTTAAATTCTTGTATTAAATACAGAGGGCGTCGCGAACTTGCCTGAGTCTTGTGACACTTGAGAAGTGTGATATATGGCATTTATAAAAAATTGAGTCGTATACAATACAACAACGCGTTCAAATTGTTAAATTATTTTATGAAAATGGGCGTTCAGGGAAAAATGTTTTTAGAAAATATTTACGGTTTGCGTAATCGTCCATCTGAAAGCACTATCAATTGAACTGTTAAAAAAATTCAATGAACTGATTCGGTGGAAGATAAAAGAAAATAAAAATATAGCCGTAGTGGTCGTTCACAAGATCATATTAATTTGGTTCGTGAAAGTATTGCTGAAGACCCAGAAATGTCCATTAGTTGACGTTCACAACAAGTTGGACTCAGTGAATCCACAACATGGCGTATTTTACGAAAAAAATTAGCACTGAAGGCACATAAGGTTCAAATAACACAGGAACTAAAGTCATTGGATCACGCAAAACGTCGTGTATTATTTGTCAATTGGATCAAAAAACAACTAGATGAATTTAAAAAAGCGCTCAACTTGAAAGACACTAAAGAACGAATTAACGAAAAAAGACTAAAAAATAACAAAACGCATTATGACTTCTGTAGCCTCGTTGGTAAGATTCCATTCTTCAAGTCCGAGGGTCGTGGGTTCGATTCTCGCTGACACCTAATTTTTTTTCAATATAGTTCCAGTGTAGTTTTTACTTCAGACTTATTGAACACTTTTCTAATTCGTTGAAAAAGATTTCTACATGACAATAAGCTTTCCAAGTTTAACTACCATATTGGCTCGACTATAGGGCGACCCTGATTGTAAGGCGACCCCTATTTTTTATCTGTTTTTTGGAGAAAAAAACATTTGCCTCACCATTTTTTTTAACCTGGTGAGTTTATTGCCATGTGAAAATCTCTTCCAACCAACCAGGAAGATGTTTTTATAGGCCCTATAATTATAATATAATTATAATATTATGAAAAATAAAACTCGAATATAAGGCGACCCCCCTGTTTACGTGTCGCCTTTTTAAATAAAAACCTCGCCTTATAGTCGGGCTAATATGGTATATACAATGAAAGTGTGAAATAATACAATAGTACCAAAAAAAATTATTTCAGTGAAACTAAGTTTAAAAAGGCTGAAAGAAGTTTAATCAATGTTGTAGAAACGCGTAAACTAAGAAAATTGCATGTAAAGATAAACATTTTTTTTAATGAAGAATTGAGTAATTATTTGGTTTGACCATATAGAAAGAGTGAATGAATTACAAAAACAAAAACTGGAAATACTTATAAAAACTAATCAAGGCCAAATTATTATAATTCTTTAAAAGGGAAGATTTAAAAACCTCTTTGACTGGAGATACAGTTGACAAGGTGTGTAAATATGACATAAGAAAAATGTGTTTGCCTGGAACTAGTCAAGTAGATATCGGTTCTATTAATTTAAACCCAAAATGACAGCAGTACGATGGTGATGACTCTTCTGTTATTAATTACTAACCATTATCAATTTCATAGATGACAAAGTTTTAACAATGCAAGTGTTTTACACACAACACAAGCTTAGTATCACATTGTAATTTCTACTAACCAACCATAAAAATAAAACAGAAATAAGTAAAAAGTTGAGAATTATGTACCAACAATCAAGCTTATAGTAAAAAATTTAACAAAAAAATGCTTTGTATAATTGAATGCTGCAAATGGGAAACAATTGAATAAGGAACAAATATGCTGTCATTATGTTATTTATAGTTAAGGCATTAACATTGTGGAGGTTTAAAGACATTGTAATTTGTTTTATTAAACACTTGTAGGAATACCTACCCAGATAAATAAATAAATAAATAATTGTCAAAATGAATAAGTGAATTGTTAAACACAATTGAATTAAATTAATTATTGTTAATAATAAACATACAGGGGCAATGACCGATGAAGAATTCAGGGATTGTTACACGCTACGAACAACAACAATATTTACTATTTTATAGTATCTGCGACTCGCCTAGTCATCTCCAAATATAAATAATTAACCTACCGCCAGTCCATGCGCCAGAGCGAGATAGAATATGTATCGCGAACTGGTTCATTCATTGGTATAAATTGTCCGCACTCTGAGAAATAAATACACTTTTATTGTCATCCATTCAACTGTCAAGACTTATTATTTATCGTCCGTTGTCACTTTAATTTTTATATATCCGCATTCCTGAGTCTATATTTATTGAATATAAATCAAGATCATCACGACAATTAAACTTAAGCAACTCGCTATACACTGTTTATTCCACTTTTTTTAACGTTATTAACCTACCGGTTTCAAGGCTTTCACCTCATCTTCGTCTTGTTTGTGCTCTCCTGAAGATGAGGTGAAAGCCTTGAAACCGGTAGGGTTATACTGTTACAAAAAGTGGAAGAAACAGTGTTTGATAAAACAAATAACAATATGCTGTCATTGATGCAAAATATATTGTGGTCTAAGCCATTGTTTATAGCAAGCCAAGGAGAGTGCGAATCGTATAAAAGCGAGTTATTGGTTCCAGAGTCAGACGGCATGAACAGTAACGGACGAAAAACTTATGAACTGAAAATACTATGTTTCATTGAACATCCATTAATTTCTATATTTATTAAACACTACATTATAAAAAACAATCTATCATGATTATGGCCAGGTGGGAATCCCTTCCAACCAACCAGAAAAAGCACATAAGGAAGAAAAATATTCAAATGATTATTAATCTTCATAAAATTTATGAACATTTGTATAATAAAAATCAAAGTTAGATATCATCAATCAAAAGAAAAGAAAGGGGTGGAGAGGAAATGAAAATCAGGAATCAAACACGTTATATTACTGACTAGAAATAAGAGTTTTTTTAGTCGCTTCTTAAAACATGCCAAGGACGGAGCGAATCTTATATTGGTTTGTTACTGGTTCTAGAGTCTCACTGCATGGACAGTAAAGGACGACGTAAAAAAAAGAGAAGAGCTGTGAACTGGGAAAGCCAACAAACAATCGCTGTCTGAGTGTACCGCAAGTCCATGATCGAAAAGACGATGAAAAATTTCGGTGAGATAAGGCGGGGTAGCGGGACAGTTAAGGATATTATACAAAGTATGTAGTATGTGAACTTGGTATCTATTTCTTACGTTCAACCAGATCAGCTCCTTCTGGTATGAAGTGATGTCATCGTATTTCTTCAGGTTGTTAAACTAAATCTTAGACAAACATTTTGAAGACGCTGTAATTTGATTGAATTTTTTTATTTAATAACAACAACGATAAATTAAAAATTCAACGATATTTTTTTAATTTAACATTAACGGTATAAAAACTTATATTTTGTTAACACGAAAAAGAGCCCCTTCGATTTTCAGCATTTCAGATATTAGTTTCGCGTGCCGACTTTGACACGTTCATTTAAAGTTTATTGCCGTTATGTTTAAAGAAACAAAAATTAATGTTATGTCTCTTTTACTTGCAAGGATAATAAAGTTCTCAAAATACCTTAACAGAGCATTGCCCTTTGAATTCATTATTAAATTGAGTAAAATCAACTGTGATTTATGAGAGGAAAATATAGACCTGGAATAAGACTGAAAATAATGAAATAAATGTTTTAGAAATGTATGCTCTTGTATGAATATACGGAGAGACAATGTTTGATAAAACATTGCAATTATTGATGAATGGGAAATAATACTTAAAAAAATAGTCAAAAAGACGCAGTACCATAATTTTTTTTTTTTTTTTGTTTTAGTTAATTTTAATTCTGATACTACTAAGGTAGTATTTTTTAGGAAGAATTATGAGGGATATTAAACAACGTTTAGTGATTGAAGTGTCAATTAGGTACTAAAATATATTCTCGAATCACACAATATGAAATTCTACCTAGATATCTAAGAACCAACTTTCATGAATGGGTTGTGAAACGTGGATGTGGAAAAATACTGAAAGGAGTTGAACATACATCGTAGAAATGCGTCCACTTAGAAGAATATATGACAGAATACTGATTGAAGTTAAATGGGATGTATGTGAACTTAAGGCTGATAGGTTGAGTAAGATGAAGAGCACACTGAGATGATTTTGGTACTTGGAACGAATGAATGAAGAAGACTTAATATATATATATATATATATATATATATATATATATATATATATATATATATATATATATATATATATATATATATATATATATATATATATATATATATATATATATATATATATATATATATATATATATATATATATATATATATATATATATATATATATATATATATATATATATATATATATATATATTTGAATGAAAGTTTTGATAAAACAAGACCAAGGAAATGGTTAAATCAAGTGTTTAATATTTCGATACAAGGAAATGTGAAAGTCAGAGAAATCATAAAAATTGTATGGGTGTAGAAGAGGCAAAAGATGTGTATCTCGATAGCAAAATCAAACGATGTCTCATCTCTGCCTATCCCGACAGGAACATGGCGTGAGGGTATGTGTGTGTAAATATAGTTTTAAAAAGTCAGAAAATGTGCTCTTCAATAAATCTGAAACAGTTAACTTTTAATTTAGTTTATAATTTTAAAAAGCTTACTTATACCAGGAAACACAATAACGTACAACGCTTTACAAGAATCAAATTATTAATTCCGGTTTAGTCTAAATGACTAACTCCCATTACTTAGAAAGTTCAATATATTTTCCTTAAAATATTTTATGAATTGTTGAAGATGTCAATATACGAAGACCCCTTGAGAATAAGGAAGAATATTTGGCCAGTCTGTACTGCTTATTGCCTAACTAAACAGATCAATATTTGTTTCTTAAATATTTATCACAAACATTGTTTGATTAGCACAGCCTCGCACAGACAACATTAAAATTCTGGGTGTCTTTTTCTACAGCGATCTCGTACCTGACCCCCTCATATGAAATGTACGAGTATGTACAATTCAGCTTACAAAATTCAAGGATTGATGATTAAAATGTCAAATCAAATATAGTAGTGCTAAAAATGTTATTGATTCGTAGCCAACTAGAATGCATGGCTTACATTTGGAGCCCGCTGGAAGCACAAAGCTCACTCATGGTAGATAAAGAACCAAAAAATACCTATGATATCTCTATATAAGTGAGTTTGATGTCTATCCATGAAATTATTCAACTCAGTTGCTGATAGACATGCTTGTATGTTGTATACTTCTTTGAACGTAAGAAGAAATCTTCATCTCCTGGTATACATTTTCAGGCTCGTTTGAGGTGTTATAAGCTGTCCAGTATTGTAGAAATTAGCATTAAGTGTTACTAACAATTACGTTAGACTGTACCGAATGGATCTGTTCCTAATGTAAGGGCCTTTTTTGTTTTGAACGGAATTGTTTCTATGAAATATATTTCAAATTACGTTTTTCACAAAATATGTTTTCTTCTAAGACTGGAGAAGTTAGAAAGCATTCATTATCTTTTTTTTTTCAAATGTGTTTAATCTATAAAACACAATAAAAAATATAACTTTATGGGAATAAGCGTGTGTTTTGAATGAAAACAAATAAATGAAACAAACTATTAGATATTGATCAAGTTAATTATCTTTAGGCATATGGTAAAAAGAAATCCTCTGAACCCAACTTATTACTAGAAAATAATATCCTAACATGCTTATTAGAAATCTTGTAGGATAAAGCCAAGGGTAAAAAGCACTCTTCTTCAAGTAGTGATATATCAATACTTGCTTTTGACTTTACTCCAACATTTAAGTATGTCGAGTCTTATGAAAGCTGCACTTAAGAGGAATCTGAGAACTTATATCCCCTCAAATTAGTTAAAAGCTGGTATCATTAACCCCAATTCTCCATTAGCAAACTCACACGATTTCTTCGTGTGATGACCCAATGAGAGCCTTCTGTCGAAATGAGTACCCAAATGGAAGTCTTGTATTAAAAAAAGTGTTTTAATAAACAAATATCAATATCTTCAAATTTCTACTCTGTTAAAGTAGTAACGTTATATAGTATAATACCCAAATCTTTAATGCCGTCTACACTTTGAACTAAAGTACATTAAAAGTGTGCCTACAAGACTTTTATAGCATGCATATAATATATTGTAATTTGTTTTATCAAACACCGTTTATTCCACCTTTTGTAACGATATAACTCTACCGGCTTCAAGGCTTTCACCTCATCCGGTAGGGTTATACCGTTACAAAAAGTGGAATAAACAGTGTTTGATAAAACAAATTACAATGTATTGAAACCTCCACAATGTTAATGCCTTAACAATATTACATATAATATATTTTATTTTGAATGTTTTGTAGTGATTTATCCCACAATAAATAATAAATTTAATATTTTTTCAAACCTTAACTGTCAAATATCACAAAATGTTATCATTTTAAATAGTGTTTTGATGTCCTTTTTAATGTTATGCAATTATTAAAAGTAATAAATATTTTTTTTTGTTTTCAGATCTGCAACTGCTAGGAACTGACGATAATTAAACAGAGATATAACATACTTAACTTTTATTTTGAAAAGTGTGCAAGTCTACAATAAATTAAAATAATTCAAAAAGGTACAAGTCTTAAACCCATTTTAGTGAAAGTGTCCTACAATAGTTAGTGATTGTTACTTTCAATACTAATAACCACTAATATAAATCACAAATGTTAACTGAATAACTTTTTTTTTTAATATTTTAGTATTTTAATTACCATTCACAATAAAAATAATTCGTTTTAAATCAATATAAATATGACTCGTAAAAAATTGATATCTGAGTTGAGTGCACTCTGGAGCGGGTTGATTGCAATTTCACTTGCAATATCTTCAGTGATGTCGCAAGGAACAGACGTGGGTCCGCCATGTCGGCTCAGTGAGTTCTATTGTGATACTGGGCAGTGTATAGCTTTGGACAAGTTCTGTGATGGCGAGGATAACTGCGGGGACAAGAGTGACGAGCCCAGATACTGTTCACGTAAGTTTTTTTTTTTTGTTTATCTACAACAATGTTTTCCGAAGAGAGCAATTTGACTTACCTAGAGATTAAATAACTATAAAAACATGTGACTTACCTAGATATTAAATGAGTAAAAATAATAAAAAGTTTTAGGGGACGTTAAGCTTAACAGAATTATGAGAGGAGCATTAGGGGGTCCTTGTGCTATTCACGTAAGTTTTTTTTGTTTATCTACAACAATGTTTTTCGCCAGAGCAATTTGACTTACCTAGAGATTAAATAAGTAAAAATAATAAAAAAGTTTGAGGGGACGTTAAGTTTAACAGAATTGTGAAAGGAGCATTAGGGGGCCCTTGTGCTATTCACGTAAGTTTTTTTTGTTTAACTACAACAATATTTTCCGACGAGAGCAATTTGACTTACCTAGAGATTAAATGAGTAAAAATAATAAAAAGTTTTAGGGGGCGTTAAGTTTAACAGAATTGTGAGAGGAGCATTAGGGGGTCCTTGTGCTATTCACGTAAGTTTTTTTTTGTTTATCTACAACAATGTTTTCCACGAGAGCAATTTGACTTACCTAGAGATTAAATAAGTAAAAAGAATAAAAAGTTTTAGGGGACGTTAAGTTTAACAGAATTGTGAGAGGAACATTAGGGGGTCCTTGTGCTATTCATGTAAGTTTTTTTTGTTTATCTACAACAATGTTTTCCGACGAGAGCAATTTGACTTACCTAGAGATTAAATAAGTATAAAAACATGTGACTTACCTAGAGATTAAATGAGTAAAAATAATAAAAAGTTTTAGGGGGCGTTAAGTTTAATAGAATTGTGAGAGGAGTATTAGGGGGTCCTTGTGCTATTCACGTAAGTTTTTTTTTGTTTATCTACAACAATGTTTTCAACGAGAGCAATTTGACTTACCTAAAGATTAAATAAGTAAAAATAATAAAAAGTTTTAGGGGACGTTAAGTTTAACAGAATTGTGAGAGGAACATTAGGGGGCCCTTGTGCTATTCACGTAAGTTTTTTTTGTTAATAAAAAATTGCGCTTTCAAAGAAGGGCAAGAACGCTTTCCTGGGGAGAGAATTCAATATTTCAAGTCTATCATGATAAAAAAGTTTATTCATTGAAACTCTTTATTGAATGATGAGACTGTTAAGCTCTACTATAACAAAAAAAGTGACTGAATAAAACACTTTTAATTAGATGTCTGTTTCCTCAGTCGGGAATTGACAATGTGGTGTTTAATCTTCATCAGATACATCAAATCAAACATTATCTCAGCATTCCCAATTCCTTCATTTCACACACATGTTTGACGAGTGTGTGGAGAAAATTGCAAAAGAGGCTGTTAATTTATTTTAATTGATAAAGTATATCGAGTGTTGACTAACGCAATTCATGATTGTAACTAGGTCTAGCAACTTATTAATTTTGGGAGAGCTTTTAAATGAAGGAGTTAAATAAGAATTAACTAGTGGTAAAATACATCAACATTTTATTTCATTTATCGAAGTTTTCGATTTCCACTTCTTATATCAATCCCCGCTACATAAATCCTCCACTCCAACTAAAAAAAGTTTCGGGATAATTAGTAGCAACACGTAGAATTGTAATATATTTAGTAAAATAACAAAGTACTTCACATCCTATTTATAGTTCAGGCATTAACATTGTAAAGATTTAAAGACATTGTAATTTGTTTTTGTCAAACACTGTTTATTTCTCTTTTTGTAACGGTATAACCCTACAGGATTCAAGACTTTCACCTCATCATCAGGGGAGCAACGTCTTGTTTGTACTCCTCTGATATAGTGAAAACCTTGAAACCGATAGGGTTATACCGTACAAAAAGTGGAATAAACAGTGTTTGATAAACACCAATTACAGTGTAATTTATAAATAAACATTACATTTGTTTTGTATTTATTTAAATTTAGTCTTTTCTTCGATTATGCTATAGTTAAAACTCTTGTTGTCAAGGCACAATAAATACTTGCCTAATATGGGTATAAAATTATTACAGTGTGCGAAAAAAACAAACAGAGACTCCTTATAGTAATGTACATGGATCGAACCGTGGAAAGATGAGGTAAAGAACACATTTACAACAATTAAATCTTATTTATCATATATGAAATTGATAGTTCATTAAATAAATCGTTTTATGAAAAACGAATCGGTTTATATCGTATAAGTGGTGGTGTACAAAATGTATATATACTCGTATGTTTTTAAAATATGGTGTCACAAAGTTAATGTTTATATTTACTCAAAAGTGAAGTATTAACTCTGCGGAGATATTTTATAAGACAAATTCTTTTTAAAGCGTTATTTGAATATTTATAAAATAAGCGATGTAGTGGAGTAAAAGTGAACGCTGTAGAAAATTAGAGTGTAACATAGAATGTGTGGAAAAATAATGTACGATTGAGTAAGAAAAGATAACATGAGGAAATAATAGAAATTGGAGAAATTTGTAACCTTAAATATGACGAAAGGACCATCGAGAATGTCTCGGCCACATAAAATGAATGAAAGATTTATAAAAAAAAAACTTAATGATTTGTTTTAAAGGTACAACATGTTTGAAAATACCCAGATAAATCAAATTCTGAAAAAGAGAAGACTTAAAAACATTTAAATATGAGAGTTATATGTAATATTTAAAATGTAAAATGAGATGTATGAACGTGGTAAAGGCTAAATGTGTATACCAGACTAAAATAAAGTTCACCATGTACCGTCACAGAAAATTGGGTGGATAGTGATAAGTATTTTTCTTTTGATTAATATTCCTAATGCTTGGTTATTTAAAAGCTCGTGTGTTAAATAAATCATCCCCTTACTAACCATATAGTTCAGTGAAGACCAGCAAAAATATTAAAATAAAGGGAACAGTTCCCAGAATAAATAATAGTAGGTTTGTAGGAAACACGTGGATTCATCTGTTACATCTAAAAATCATATTCAATGACCAGGGCTGACGAAAATAGAGCTTTCATTAAAAAAAAATCGTTGACTTTCATCTTCAAATAATTAACTCCACAATACGTGCTTTCTTGATAGTGAAGCTTTTATTTTACTTCTTAACCTTCTTTTGTGTGTTAATTAAATAATATTTATTCAACTGATTTAGTACGTTTGATGAAAACCATAGGGTTGAGAATAAAATGCATTTTGGGTAGAAAAGCTTTATAATTAGTGGAAGCAAGTGTTATTTCATATGTATATGCCCCATGTCACACCATGCCCCTTGCACAGTATGCAAAAAGAACAGATCTCCAAACTTATATATCTAAACATACAACAATCGCCTTCTTTACATTCATACGTCTTATCATACATATATCTAAACACACAATAATCACATTCGTACATCTCATCATGCGCACTATTCAATTATTCATACTTCTAGCCTCCTTTCAAAATCAGAGGCATTTGATCCAACTCCTGGGTCAACCATTTCTATGCCCAGCTTGACTTGTAATTTTTCACATTCACCATTCATTCTCTCCATATGTCCAAACCATTTTAAAGCTTCATTTTTGTCTTACTTAAAAACATGTATCCACGCAATTGCTAATGTCTTCATTTCGGCATCTTTCATACATTGAAAATCACTGAGATAGCAAATATTTCCATAGCTAATTAAGGGCAAAATAAGTCGTTGGGCTAGGAACACTTTGCTTTAACTAGGGAGGAAAATGCGCAATCTTTCGAGAAAATGGAGACATTCGTATTTGTTATCTTTAAGATTTAAAATATGACAATTATATGAAAATACTATACATATGATGCGTAGGGAAGTAAACATTGTGTTTCACAATATAAAAGTTGATACTCGTAAGAGGTAAGGAATATCATAATATGAACTGATACAGGAGAATAAAAAAAATAATTTATAAAATCATCCAAAAATACATGACTTATTTCATAAAAATAGCACAAACAAGTGCGAAATGACCGCCATGTGACGCTTGACGACCTTCACGAAGAATTTCCTGACATTTCTCAAAGTCTCCTTGCTAATATTGTGTCGGAAAAAACTTGGTTACAATAAGTTGTGTGCGAGATGGGTGCCCAGAATGCTCACATCGGAGCACCGTCAAAATCGCGTGACCACCAAGCGTGAATTTTTGGATCGTTTTGCACAGGAGGGAGAAACTTTTATGAACTCTATCGTGAGGGGGGATGAGACGTGGGTGTGTCACTACACCCCAATAATTTTCCAACGATCAGGAGGTCGAGGAAGCTGTGAAGAAGTGGCTGAAAGAACTGAAGACGGAGGTCTATGACACTGGAATACAAAAGCTGGTGCCCCGACTACAGAAATGTCTCAATCTCGACGGCGATTACGTTGAAAAATAGTTTAATATATTGTATTTTTGAAATATCCTGTGAATTTCAATTAAATACAAGCATTTTTTGATCCGACATAAATGTTGTAACCTTACTTTCTGGATGACCCTTGTACATCAATAATATCTACGTGTTTCTAGCAGGAATGTGGAAACCAATTTGTTTTAATATATCTAAGCTATCAACGATATTGCAAAAACCCTTTTACGTAAAAATCAAATCCTTCTTCCAGTGAGATTTTAAAGGTGGATGTAATTCAAGAAGACATCGTAGTCGTTGGCTTGAAAATTAAAAATACTTCAGTTATAGTTAAGTTACCCACTTTTTAACTAACCATCTCATTTTCATTCATGTAGCGTGCCCGGTTCCCCTAACGTTGGCAATAATTCTTGAGAAAATATGGCGGCACGGAACAGCTCCTCAACTATCTGGATATCTCTCCATTCACGAATTTTTCGTAACCAAAACATGTGCCTTCTACCGATTGCGCATAGACCCTCAATTAAATTACTGCACCTGATCATCCAAGGCAAAATAGAAGGCCGAAGAGGTGTTGGCAGGAGGCAAATCTCCTGGCTTCGCAATATACGTGATTGGACTGGCATAAGGGGCGTTGGAGATCTTTTTCGGGCTGCCGGGGACAAAGATGTCTACTTTCAGGTGATATTCAACGTTGGGGGGGGGGACCTGACATGACACTGGGAAGAAGAAGATCACTCACGTTATGAAGCTTTTTTTTCTTCTCTCCATATATACGAGTAGCTTACATTGGAAATCTTTCGACATTTTATTGTATTAAAGAGCTCTTTTTCTATATCTGCTCGACGTAGTACTTCGGTGTTGAGTACGCGTCAAAACGAAGAAATTCTGAGGGTTCTCTTGCGAATTCACATTTTTACTGCTTCTAATTCATTTAGCAAGAGTGCTATAAACATGTACCATGAACACTAGAAAGTTTCCATGGTCCATGTCTCAACACCATAAAGGGGATAAGACCATATATCACTCAAATCGGATAGGATCATAATCAGCTAGATGAGTTAACAACGATATTACTAGTACCATCTATGATATATGGAAGAGAATCGTAGACGTGGAAGAATGCTGAAAGGGTCCAAATGAATGCTGTAGATTTAAGTACACTGAGAAAATTACATGGGGGGACAATATATGACAGAAAAGGGAATAAAGTTATTTATGATTAATAAGAACTTAACCTTTCCTTCCCTGTGATGTGTAACTAGTACACATTGCTTCTAAAAACTTTAATATCTCTATAAATATAATAAATACTGGGTTCAGATTTTAGGTATTCCTCCATAATACATTTACGCATTGAATGAAAAAAATAATAATAATCAGTACTTATCGGCCACATCAGAGATATTTAGTGAAAATCGGGAATAAATTCACCAATGCAATCAAACGTGTGCCAGTGTGAGACGTATATTCATTCTAAAAATCCGCTATGGGTGAAGAAGTGACGCTATTCACGTCTCACTCTCACTCTACTTTGGTATATAGGAACGCAAGAAATAGAATCTCAGTTTGCAGTTGCTTCTTCCTCCGAGGTATAACATACACAATAATAGTGTTCAGAGTTCCGTCTCAGTAGCTTTCGGGCAACCATTTGAGGTGGTCTCTTCGCCCGTTTTATGAACGTCGGCCGATGTTTTTTTCATGTTTTCAGCAATTAAATTTCAATTATTATAACTTTTGACTTGAAATTCAATTAATTTAAGCGATTGGCTAGGAATATTCCTATTTTTCCGATTTTAAATCGCTCATTTTTACATGTGTATTAATATGTATTGAATACACAGCACCGAAACGCGTGGATTTTTTAGCACAGGAAGGGAAAGGTTAAGGTTGATGTGTTGTACAGGACGAAGAGGTATATTTTGAGATGGTTCGGACATGAAATAATAAATGAAGAAAGGCTATTGAAACAAATATGCCGTGCAAATAAGACTGAAAGACTAAGAAAAGTTTACTTAGATCGAGTAAACGATATTTTGAAATTAAAAAAATGTTAAAGATCAAAAGAATTTGTCTGAGACGTTATATGCATATAAAAGAGGTGAAAAATGTATGTTGCGATAGAAAAATATAACGCAGTCTTCCCTTAATCTACTCTGACAGGGAAACGGCTTGATGGTACGTATGGTATTGAATATATTTTCGAATTACCTTTTTTTTTTTTTTCTTATTTTAATGATAATGTTTGCTTAAATGTGACATAACTTTCAACGCCCGGGGTAGCAGCCCTAATGTTCGGTCATAATGACAGACATTATGTTAGAAATTCTGACGTGGAATAATTCCCTCACGCGTGGGGCCCGGTTCTGGTTAATTATTGATGACGTCATTAGAGAAAATGTTCCTAGGAAAGTTTTTTCAAGTAAATATAAATTTTGGGCAGAACTCTCCCTTCGGGCGTCATTAAAAATGGAAGTGTACTATTTATATTCGTATCAAAATAAAATCAACGGCCAATTGAAAAATAAACATTATCCTCCCTTTTCTGATGTTATTTCATAATCATGGTCACTTTTTGTTGAAAGTCACTTATTTTTTAAGCAAAACTCGATATTTTTTCTCATCATTTCTAGCATCCTCATTACTGAGGGTCATAATAATAATAATAAAAGGACAACTTATATAGCGCTGTTTAGCGAACAAATTATTTTCAAGTACCATCTAACACGCGACTCGAACTCATTATTATTAATGACAAATAAAAAATGTTACAAAATAAATATACACACGTGTATATAAGTTGAGTATTAAGGTAGGAAAGAAGTGGCTGCGGCCATTAGATAAGCTACTTACTAGCATCTGCATGCGTTAAGCAAAACATATTTGTTAACAAAACTGCATTAAACATAAGAGAAACACGAATTAAAAATATTTTTTTGTGGATCTTCCGATATGTGATAAAAACACATTCGGCTTTAGGTGTCGTGTATAAAAGATTGCCACATGACAATAATTTTGACAAGTGGTATTTTTTTATTATAAACTTTTAATTACATTTTTACAATTCACTATATTGTTTTATATGTGACATAGTTATGTTATTATAAATATTATAACATATTATTTAGAAATTACTTGAACGAGGAACCAAAGAAGGTCTGCTTCTAGCGTTAGCTTATTAGTTAGGAAGAATATCAGCCAGGATTCTTCTCATACTGCTAGGCGGTACCGAGAATATATCCATAGTGTCATTTAGTTGGTTCAATATCTCTATACCACGCGTGACTGAGTGTTTAGCCATAATATTCGTCCTGTAAGTTGGTATGTAGAACAGAAGGTGATTCCTTGCACGGCTATATTTATCGGGTACATATAAACTTAGTGCTTCTAGAATCGCGGGACAGTTAAAGCAACCTTGAAAACACACGAGTCTCAATCTGTTATTTTTTTTAACACAAACCTCATAATATCTTACTGGCTGGTTAGATGAATTTGTCATTTAACAATACTACCCTCATATTATCTTACTGGCTGGTTAGATGAATTTGTCATTTAATAATACAAACCTCATATTATCTTACTGGCTGGTTAGATGAATTTGTCATTTAATAATACAAACCTCATATTATCTTACTGGCTGGTTAGATGAATTTGTCATTTAACAATACAAACCTCATATTATCTTACTGGCTGGTTAGATGAATTTGTCATTTAACAATACAAACCTCATATTATCTTACTGGCTGGTTAGATGAATTTGTCATTTAACAATACAAACCTCATATTATCTTACTAACTGGTTAGATGAATTTGTCATTTAACAATACAAACCTCATATTATCTTACTGGCTGGTTAGATGAATTTGTCATTTAATAATACAAACCTCATATTATCTTACTGGCTGGTTAAATGAATTTGTCATTTAATAATACAAACCTCATATTATCTTACTGGCTGGTTAGATGAATCTGTCATTTAACAATAAATAGAATTTTTGGTTTTTTTTAAACGGATTTTTTGTGTGTAGGTTGTTTTTTCGAGTTCTTCTATGCGTGGGATCCAGCCGTAGACCTTGTTCAGCTGTGTGCAAGTATATGCTTTGTAGTGATATGCGTGTTCATATTTTCATAGTGATTTTGTATAAATAGTTTGTAACATTTTGTGCTTTGTATTGATGGACACAACATTTTTTAAATGAGTTATTTTAAAGGCCGAAATCGACCATACATTGTAAGAAAATTTAATTAAATTAAAAATAAATAATAAACAAAAAAAAAAATAAGAGTTTTCAAGAAAAGTTTCTACTTTGTTGTTCATAAAGGATAAGTAAGGCTCTTTATTGAGTACTAAATCACAAACCAGCATTTTCAGAAATCGAAATAGTCCGATTCTTATCCCCTTGGCGATTGTAAATTCCGGTAATGCCAGCCATAGCGTTACTACCGTTGCACTTCGCCTGACAGTTAAATGCATATTTTCTGAATACACCCTCATACCGACCCGCTACCGTTAGCCTTTTGCCTTTAACTGAAGTTTCTCAACAATTATTTCAAAGTATTTAAATAAAAAAATAGAAAGAAAATAGAATTTATACAAATAAACATACGATAGAAATTTAAAACTTTATATACTTAAGCATATCTTCGTTATAGAAATTTTAAAGTTTATTCTTTATTCAGTGAGATACAGGCAAAAGCCTTGTTTACTGGGGCCACGACAAATGAAAGGCAACAAACCCAGATCCATAAAAATTGTATGTCCAAATAAAATTACCTGTTGTTTTTTCGCAAATTGTGTATATTTCTTATCATGTATATATAAATAAAAAAAAATATTGAAATTTTGATCTTAAAAAAATGATTTTATTGGGAAAACTCTGTCTTTTGATTTTTTTTGCACCGATTGTTTTAAAACATGGTTCCAGTCTGAATACAGTCAGATTTCTAAACAGCGCTATATAAATTGTCCTTTTATTAATATTATTATTAAAAAAAGGTAGAAAGAACAAAATCGCATTTTCGTTTTTTCAATGGTGTTAAGCAGTGTTTTTTTTGCGGTGTAGCGCAGTGCAGCGGCGCTCCACCACCTATTTTACGGTATACAAAAAGCTTGACAAGAAGTGAACTCCGGCACCTTTTTTTTAATGCACTGGTATTATATATATATATAATATATAAATTTTAAATAAATTCTGTGATTGAAAAGAATTGAAATAAAATCTAAACCCTTTTCGAAATCTTCTAAAAAGAAATAGACACAGAAATATAATAACATTTGGAAATTCGCTGCAGCGGACTGGCAATTGTGGTGCTTCGGGGCAAAATAACTGGTGGAGTCGAGAAGGCTTTCCGACAGCGGAAGAATGCACGTCCCGTATTGCCCGCCATTACCCGCTGGCTCTTCTTCAGGAGGAATCGCCCGCGTAATTTCTCGCTACTCGAGGGTGGTTTTATGTTGAATTTAGGTATTCATTGCTCGCATTGCGCCGGCGACATTCATTTATGGCTGCTCGAGAAATACATATATTTAGCCCATTTCCTGAATAGAACGGTTACTTTTACAGGAGCCATGAAACTCTTGAATAAGGCATCTTCTAAATTAGAATAATTTATAATTAATAATGTGCGTACATATCACCACGCTATTTTTCTGTCGCAGTTGGTGGAGAAAACAGAGTGCCAGACTTTTCTTTATTATCAGACATTCTTTGCCTCTCTCGTTTACATACATACACCACCTCATACAACTTTCACGATTTCTCTGACTTTTTACGTTTACATCCTTCAAAATATAATTAACTTGATCAAACTATATTTCTTAGTCTTTCTAACAGTAGCACTTTCTCGTATATTTGTGTTGTTAGTCTTTTGTCATTTATTCATTCCATATACTTAAGTAGTCTAAGAAAGCTCTTTTTAAACTTGTTTATTACATCAACTTTAGGTTCACAATCATCCCTTATCATTATATAATTAATTTCATTTACATTTATTTAAAACAAGACAAAAAAATGACCCATATAACGATGTTTCAGTAGGAAAAAAACCTTTTGATCTGTATTGGCACTCGGGTAAAAGGCGTCGTTCCACTTTAATTTATTTACTGGCGCTAATGAGGTACCTTTAATAAATTCATGAACAAATCGCGCTCGAAGCAAAATTTTATTTATTTATTGACAAAACATACGTCATATGTTATATTTGTCATATTATTAAATATATAAATTTAAAGAGTCATATAACTTATATATCCAGAAAGTATACATAAATTTAGGGGCAGTGGATCAAAAATACATCTTAGAAAGAAGCTAGCAAAATATCTGAGCTCATCTCATAACATTCCCCCCCATTTGAAAAACATCTTAACCGACAAAGGGTAAGCCCGGCCATGAGAACATCAGATGTTTTTCACCCCATATAAAGAAGCTAGCAAAATATCTCAGCTCATCTCATAGCATCTCTCCCATTAAAAAAACATCCTAACCGACAAAGAATAAGCCCGGCCGTGAGAACATCAGATGTTTTTCACCCCATACCCTTTATTACATATAACAGTCAAAATTATAAAACAAAAGATCACTAATTCAGATCTTTCAAAGAACCTACAAATTCTTGATGGGTACAACACGGAATATTAAAAAAATATTATTTTATTCAATTAACAATACAAGATTCGAGTAGGAAAATGCAAAATCTCTCTCAACTGCATCATGGATACGAAATTATAAAAAAAATTGCAAAAAAAATCTTGAAATGAAATGGAATAACCAGTCTGTTAGGCAAGATCCAAGAGTAAGAAGACGGTGAAGAAGGACCCTCATGAACTCAACATTATCTAAATTAAAATATTCACAAAAAAACAATAAAATAGCCCTATATTTTTTATTTCACGATTGATGTTAAAAGTAAACGTGCAACTTGTAAACAATTTAACAGCAAAAATACTTCTTCTTGGTCTAGGTCGTATGACCTCTTTGTGATGGTGGGCTGTCTTGGAATAATGACGTCCAGGTGTTCTTCCACCTTTTCAGCGGCCTTCCTGGTATCTTCTGCTGCTAGGGTTTTCAGTCTTAGCGATTTTTGCCAGTCTTGTTGCCCCAAGCAAAAATACGATGAAGTAATTTGTTTTATCAAACACTGTTTATTCCACTTTTTGTAACGGTATAACCCTACGGGTTTCAAAGCTTTCACCTCATCATCAGAGGAACATAATCCAGACTTGTTTGCGCTCTCCTGATGATGAGGGGAAAGCCTTGAAACCAGTAGGGTATGCCGTAATAAAAAGTGGAATAAACAGTTATTGATAAAACAAATTACAATGTCTTTAAACCTCCACAATTTTAATGCATTAACTATAAATAAAATAAAAAGACGATGTTTGTAACACTATTGATGTGATCATGCGTCAGTGTTAAAAGGTTGCGCAGCAGTATTCACATATCTGTGAGGTCGTCGGAAAGAGTGCGCGGTCAGGATGTTCTCTCACTGAAGATCGCAAAATTGACGTGGAGGAACAGCTAGAGATTGGAGTTGGAATGACAAAGGGATCCTCGACTATGAGGAACTGCAACGATGGCGACGATTTCGTAATAAAAAGTTTTATTACAAAATAGTGCTATATACAAAGTGAATTTGTTGTTTTAAAAATACTTTTGCTAGTTTTACTTCATTAGAGCACCATCAATTCATGAATTAGACCCAACCCAGTCACAATCCAAAAATTCCAACGAAGTGTTCTAAGGTGCCAAAAAATAAGCAATAATCAGATTTGATATTTATTGAAGAAATTCAGCAAAATCTCACGTGTACGCCATCCATCGTGCTGGAACCGGAGGGATAGGAGGGCCCGAGGGCGTGCCCAGGTTTTTATGGGGGTGAAAAATCCATAAAATTGAAAAAATATTTAACGAAACAATTTCCAGCGAAGGGTTGGATGCTGCCTTAGCATTTTTAGTATTCCCGTACAAGTGTCCCCTGAAAATGGTTAATCTTTGTCAGCTTTCGAGAATTTCTTTTCATATAATCGAATTTCAGGTTTTATTGCGAACAAGCTTTTACCCTTGTGAAAAATTTTCAACAGAATTACGAGCGAACTCCGTAAGACAAGAAAAAAACTTTGGAATGTTGGAGCAATTCGTTTGTGTTTTTGAAATTTTTATGAAATATTTTTGCTTAAGTGTATGCCCAATATTTTTTTTACATACTAAATTTTATTTTTATTCCTCGACATTAATAATAATCTTCGTATTTTGATACGAAGTCTTTTGTGACAAAATATTTTTTTAGAAAATTTCGTGACCGTATATACCGTTGTGAATCTACTTACATGAGATATGAAGGCATTTATTACATGTGGTACGGTCAGGAATTGTAAACTGTGGAAAAAGAAATTCTCGAAAAAGAAAGTGGTTGGTGGGACGCTCACTGCTCCGCCGGCGTGCACACATACATACATCTTCAAGGACAATGAATTGATGAATATAAAGTATTAATCTAAATTAATACGATAACCTATCCATTAATTAAAATTTTCAAGAAGTATAGTTTTTTTTTCAATAATTACCTTCCTTTTATTGTCTACAGCAATTGTTGACTGTCTTGACTAATTAAATGTATGTTTGTTATATTTCTTTACAGTTTTTATTGAATATTTGTCACTTTATTTATTTAATTTTTAAATATTGTAATTATAGGAAACATTCAACTTAATTTACATACATCTATCATTTAACATCAGAGAATTTCCTTTAACATATGTTGGTTTTTTATGCATATTTCAACATCGCTAAAATTCATCCTTAATATACGAGGTTTGACAAAAAAGAACGAGAATTTAGATTTTTATAGAAAGAATTTATTTAATCATTAGTATTTATAATGTTCCCTTCAAATAAGTCCCCATGGGATAAAATACACTTTTGCCAATTGTTTTTTCCAAAGCGCAAAACATTTGTCGAATATACTTTTTGGGCTAGCCTTTAGCTCACCCAGTGATTCTGTCTTTATCTCCTCTATGGTCGCAAAACGTTGCCTTTTCAACGCCCTCTGCATCTTCGGGAACAGGAAAAAGTCACAGGGGGCATATCTGGTGAATACGGTTGTTGAGGCATCACAACGGTATTGGTTTTGACTGAAAATTCACGAATCAGTTGTGAAGTGTGAGCTAAAGCAGTATCGTTGTGCAAAATCCATGAGTTGTTTAGTTTTTTTCGGATTGCCTCATGAAAACTGTATAAAACCTCAAAAAAATTGTTCATTATTTTTTTTAAATGAAAAAATCACAAACGTGTCAAAATGTATTGAAAATACTGGCCTGTCAAACACAAACTGCCATAGGGAATTCCATTTAAAGCCATCAAAAGATTTTTTTACAATATATGAAGCGTAGTGTCACGACTGTCTAGAATTATATAAAAATACCAAGTTTGTAACTTTAAAAAAGTTTATAAATTTTGATGACGATTTATTTTTGACTACATAAATAGAATAACATAAAAGAGTAAATGTTTAATAATGTCTCAAAATATATTCCTTCACAACAGTGAATAATGTAATCTCCTTAACTTGGAAAAGACAATTTTAAATAAAATCACGTAAAGAAAGCAAGTTTTAATGCTGACATTTTCATGTAAATAGGCGTTTTATATCCCTCGATAAATTTAAACAGAGCAATATTGCATGACAGTTTAGACGCCTGAAAAAGCTGAAAGATATTCCTGAAAGATATTAGGAGTACTACATTATTACTTTAGGTAACAATAATCAGGTTTACAACTGATGCCTTGTATCATAGCCGCACCCGTTTTAATGAACCCGGAGGTATGACTTTTTAGTGCTAGAACATTAAACTTTATTTTTAGCGACGAGTTTTTAGTGACATTTCACCCCAATGTTAAATAAAATTACTGCCCGTGATATAATAAATATTATGCATGTTTATGATTATTTAATGTAGGTATGTTTTTTAATTTTCTTTTATTTTATTCAGGAACATAAAAGTATAATCCGATCCATTTCATAAGCAAAGGATTACATTCAAAGGCATTGTGGTTTGTTAAAATAAATACTGTTTTTTTTTTAATAATTATAATGGTATAATCCTACAGGTTTTAACGTTTTCACCTCATCATCAGTGTGGCACAAACCTATCTTACTTGTTCTATCCTGACGATGGGGTGAAAATCTTGAAATCGGTTGTATCATATCATTATTTTTAATTAAAAAAAAAACAACATTATAATACTCGTACTTAACAAATTAAAATATCTTTTAACCTTCTCAGTATAAATGCCTTAACTTTAAATAATTTTAACAATCTACGATCATTAATTTCCACATATAATTTAAAACATAAATTAAAAGCGATCTAAAAAGAAAATACAAATAAAATTAACTCAAGTCATAATGCGTTGCATATGACATATATTGAGAGGAAATAGGGGATGAAAAAAAACGACAAACTAGAAGTAAATATATTTCTTCATAAGTTTCAAATTGGTTCAATGATCAAAATTCGGAGGTGAAAGCCTTAGCTTTAAAAATAAAGCCTTAGACAAAATGAAAATTAAAAAATGTACGTACATATTGTCGTCGATGCTGGGCCTCGAAGAAAAGGATTATCTCGGCCAGGGTAAGCAAAGAGGAGTGAGCGCCAGACTGTGCTATCGCGACACATATTTCGTATTTTCTTGATCCATACACCGTCTCGCATACCTTCGACGATTTTTCTGACTTTTTACATTTCCTTCTTTCAAAATATCATACATTTGATCCAATTATACTTTTCTTAGTATTTCTCTACCACGTGTTTCACTCACTTTTCCACTATTTGTTTTGTGAGTTTTTCTGCATTCATTCGTTCCACCTGCCCAAACCATCTCAGAGTGCATGTTAAGAGTAAGAGGACACCTGTGATTTGATTTGCTATATCCAGATTTCTTAAGCACTAAGACTTTTTAAAAAAGGATTCCAGTTTGTTTCTCATATAAGGTTACTTAATAATACCTTTCTGGTTGGCTGGAAATATTATCAAATGGAAATGAACCAACTAAGTTTTACCGAATATAACCAAGCGTAAATTAATCATACTATTTCATTCCTTGATCCAACCAAACTTATCTCGGTTATCCTCAACAACGACTCCTACTCATGACTGCATTATACATTAATTTAATCCGTCTTTCGTCATCTATTCGTTTAAGATATTCAAACCAACTCAGTGTGCTATTTATCTTTTCACTAAACACATCAGTTTTTAGCTGAAGCTTAAATTATTTTCAGCCTTCAACGAAATGTTCTCAAAGAATGAAGTACGAGTACATTACATACACGCATATGAATGTATACAACTTAATCAAGCTTGAGCCCTACAGAACTTAAGGCTTCGCTCTGTTCTACAAAACTTTAAAATTATTATGATTAATATGTCAAAACCGCACATGCTGAATTGTATGTCTCGGCTGAAAATAAACTTTGTTAAGTAAGCTTTAAATTTGCGAACAATGTTTAAGGAAGGTTTTATCAACGGTTCCCATCCTAGTTCCCTTTGTAATTCTCTCCAATCGCTTTACAGGACCGTATCTGGATACACGCTCAAGTGATGCATATCCAAAGATATTATTTTTAACGTTTTTTTTTAAATATATTTTTTCGTTTAACTTTAATACTGAAATACTCGTATACAAAATACTTGCTAGTCTATTTAGGTGTTTGTCCGTCTGAAGGCAGGTAGGTTTCAATCAATAAGAATTAATATAACATGTATAGAGTAGTTATAAATATAAAAAAATCCTCATAGCGACATGAAACCAAAAAGGAGAATTCAAATTAGAATCACTAATTTTAAAAAGAATTATTCACAATTTTTTAGATAAAAATTAGTACTCATAATTTCATGATCAATGAAAAATTAATGAAAATATTTTATTTGTGAAAATTCTGCAAAAAATATTATTAAATATCCAAAATCTTCATATATTTATATACAAATCAATATTAGAAAAGTATCAACGAGTGTCCTAGCGCCGCGGCCTTACAAATATTAAGTAAATTATCAGTTTTCGTTTATAGTTTTTAAAAATTGACCATTCTTCTTTTTTAGTTTTAAAAAAACAAAAAAACAAACCCTGTTTATTCACTTAGTATTAAAACAATAATGTTCGGCCACGATTTATATATAACCTACTGAACAGTACTATAATCAGAAAGCCCAAATCTTATCAATAGTTGTGGCTTAGTTGATATGACGCCTGTTTTTTAGCTCGGGTATTGCAGGTTAGATTCCAGTCAGTGCTCAAATATTTTTAAAATACAAGTTCTCCGTATGATTTTTGTTTAAAGTGTATTTAACACATTTCTCTTTGTCAAAAGAGACTGCCACATGACAATAAACGCGCCAGACTATACTGAATACAACAAAGTATAGTACAATCTTAATCCTTATCATAGCATTGTTACACTAATTTAGGGATTTTTAATCCAGAAACTCTAACATAATTTCAAATTTGGCAACACATTCAAACACTATACATGCACTATTGTGTGCAATGGTATCATATGGTGATAAATATTGACAACACTACAAGCTTTCAAAGGACATCAGGTCAACATGTCTGGACAGCGTGGGCGAGTTTTGAAAATTGGGGTAAGTAATTTTTAAATATCTTATAAATATCACTACATACGAGTACATGTAGAGAAAAAATATTCAAACCATTTTATTTGTTGATAATTCAGCTTATACTATAGAATCATTTTAAAGCGCTTTTTGTTTAATTTTATAAAAAATCATATTTTGGCAATGTAACATAGGTGTTACATATAAAAAAACTATAAGGTAAATTTGTGATTTTTAAAAAAAAAGAGTATATTTAACAACTTATAATTTTTTCATGGCATCTATTTTTTTATATGATATATCGTTTATCTAAGCAGAACTGTGACTTCTGTTTATTTGTTAATTAATCAGTAAAGCAATGAGAGAAAATATTGAAGAAAAACGGGTGGAGAGCATTTTATTTTTTCACGAAATGCACAATTAATTTTGAATTTTATTTCATCACAATTTTTTTATTTAATTCCGTATCAAATTTCGATCTTGCACAACCCATTCATCCTAACGTTGTAGTTTTTGACTGACCATCAATATAATAGCCCTTGATGACTCTTTTCCATGCATTCCTGCATACAGTGGTTAAGGGTAGTTTTGTCGTGTTTTTTACTTAGCCAGCCTAACACACTGGAGTGATTTCTCTTGTGCGTCGTTCTTCTACGCTTCCAATTACTAAATGTCTCTCCAATTTGTATCATTGGGCACGAAAAATACGTTCAAAGAATTTGAGAATTCGTCGTAGGAAAATTGTAGATAATCTGTCAGTGACTCTCGGTTCTTTGAGAATGTGGTGCTTCCTTCTCTATCCTTCTCCAGTATCACATTTCAAATGTATCGTTTCTACGTCTCTCGTTTGCTCCTAGAGTCCAAATCTTTGCGTCGTACATATGTGACATATTGACTTAATTAGATATATTTTCTTCAATATTGCTCATCCATATCTTTACCATTATTGACGTAACCTTCTTTGACATTGTTATTCTTTGTATCTCTGCCTCACATTTTCCATTTGTGGTGTTTCTAAAGCCTAATTGAATAACGTCGGCAAACCTTTTTAGACCATGATTTAGCCTATATCCTCGCTTGGACCGTGAAGTTCTATAAAAGCCAACAAAATCACAGCAATCCCTAAGTCGCTGTCCTGTGGGCTTACGAGAGTAAATCCGACCTACCCTTCCGTTATAAGCACAAGCTCCCGAAGCATTATCTGTTGCCTGACTAGTCCACCTTCAGTATTAGCTGGGACGACCAAGGTCTGGGTGAATGTGATGGAATACAAATAGCCTGAACGAATGGACTTGTTATGCTAAATAATTAGTGTAAGAATTGTTATCTAGTTATAAGTAGTATGTAGGTGTTAATTATTTCTAAGAAATCATATATTAAGATTGAAAAAAATAAAATAAAATGATTTGTAGGAAAATAAGATTAAGTAAGTGCATAAATTATAACATATAATTAAGAATAGTTAAGTAATAAATTTGTATGTAGGTATAGCCTTGACAAATGTTTGTACAATAATTTACTTTGTTTAATAAAATTTAAAAAAAAAAAGTCTATTAGCATCATCTTGGTTTTCGACGTATTAGTTTCCAGGTTCAAAGTTTTGAACAATACATATTTACAAATACAATCCCACCATGTTCTTTGCGAGCTCGATATAAGAAACATGTTTCGACTCAATTCTTTGATTACCTCGTCAAACAATATCTACTTTCGTTCTAAATGTTGACTTTTTCTTTCATCAAATTCTGGTGATGTCGATTCAACCATGATCTATAAAGTATATCTTTCTACAGTGAACTCAACTAACTTGGGTCAAGGATACATTTTATGAGGACCTATTTATTTATTTAATTAACGACACAACAGTGTCTTTATATACAAATGAACATGGGACAGGTAATAAATTACTTAAAATTATTGACAAATAATACAACTTTATCTTAAACTAACATGAAGATACAAAAAGCAGTAGTAATAATAAATTACAGTCATCGTTTTAAAATTATTTAATAATCTTTGAGAATTTTGTGGGAATTTTATGGATAGATATTGAGATATATAAAACACATGGCATCATTAGTAGAACGAGATCCAAGCTGCTTTGCAGAATTAAAAGCTTCATACATGTTGATGCAGGGTTACTCAACTCCAGAGGCAAAGTATTGTCCTTAATGTTTTGTTTATATTACGTCATTAATATTAATAAAGGAGAGCACAAAGTTAGTAGCTATTTCTAAATATTGTTGTGATATTCTGGCGAATACTATATATACTTATATAATATTAAAAATATCGAAATTGTTGCAAAACTCGTTTCCAAGTCTTTGCATACGAATTATAAAAGAGTTGATTTTATAATAAGTATAGCAATTTTCGGTATAAAAGGGATTGAGCTGTCTTGTGGATCTAGTGGGAATACGAAATGAAATACTTGCGAGTAAGTGAGGTGCATGACTCACTGAGTGAATGATTTTGTATAGCAGTACTATATCTGAGTGAATGATTTTGTATAGCAGTACTATATACATGTTCCTATAGTTTATTTTCAATACAGCCCCGTAATCCACAGAACCAGCCCTGGCTGCCTTCGCACCCCGAGTAGAGCATGCGGCTCAATGAACCTCACGCGGTGGCCGATCGTTAAATTTTATTATCACTTATATTTAATGCGTCCTTGTCAAAGAAGTGACTAAGTGAAATTAGCTCCACAGACGTGACGAAATAAAAAAAAGGATTTTATTTGGTTTGAATGTTTGGTATATTTTCTTTTAATTATATTATTCTCGTCCTTACTATCTCGAGGAATGATTCGATAAAGGAAACTGTTTGTAAGAAACGGATTTTATTAATCATTTTCTTGTCGTGTCTGGACAGTGCTGAGCATCCTTGAAATCAAATCCGCTTGGGTACGAAACACTGGGCTGCTTGCAAACTACAACAAGTATCACATAGACTGCTTCTCACAACATATACAGAGAGTCTATCTATCATATAACATTCCCGATTTGGCAAGTTGTCCTTGTTTTGCCAATCCCTGTTCGGAGCCTGTCAAGAGATTTCCAAGTCCTACAAGAGCAGCTCAGTGCTAAGTGGTAATGCTAATAATACAAGCAAAATCCACCCCTTGATTCCGTAACAACGACCTGGAGGGTTGAGGCTTTTGGACATAATGAAGCTTTTGGACGTGGTATTAAATTCAGACATCCTTAGGTTCTTAATTATTTCATGCCGAATGTTATCCAGAAAATAGTTTTAAATTTTTTAAATAGATGTCGTTAAGACAAAAAAATGTATTCATTCCAAACTCTGAATGTATATTATTATAAATAAATAATAGTATGACGCATTTTTTACTGAAATTGCTTGAGAGTTTTTATTTGGTTTCATTTTGAAGGCGGAACAAAATAAGATGTTTTTATGTACTTAAATCGTTTTCATTACCGTCAAGGAAACAATGAGATACAAACAATAAAAAAAAACAATGTAGTGGCAATGCAAGAAGCGATCGAGTATCACAACCCATTTAAAAAAGGGAAAAAGAACATGAATATGTTATGTGCTCCAATCGTCTCATTTCACGTGTGCCATCGGATCCCGTACAGTGGTGTGGCCGGCGAGTTTGCTGGTGCGCAACGGCTTACTCATTTAAAAAAAAAAAATTCCACGAGACGGCATCGCTTTCCAATAGAATTGACTTTGGAATGGTGAGGGTATGCTCGACTACGAGGCCCAAAAACGACGATGACCAAATTAAGTCAACTATTAAACACACGTAACAGTGACACACATATTTTTTTGGAAAAAAAGTTGTGTGATTAAATTGTTCCATCAACACATTAGTTGAAGATTGTTGATGATAAATTGTTCCATCAACATATTAGTTGAGGATTGTTGATAAGAAATTGTTCCATCAACACATTAGTTGAAGATTGTTGATAAGAAATTGTCCCATTAACTCATTAGTTGAAGATTGTTGATAAGAAATTGTTCCATCAACACATTAGTTGAAGATTGCTAATAAGAAATTGTTCCATTAACACATTAGTTGAAAATTGTTGATAAGAAATTGTTTCATCAACACATTAGTTGAAGATTGTTGATAAGAAATTGTTCCATCAACACCTTAGTTGAAGATTGCTAATAAGAAATGGTTCCATTAACACATTAGTTGAAAATTGTTGATTAGAAATTGTTCCATCAACACATTAGTTGAAGATTGTTGATAATAAATTGTCCTATTAACACATTAGTTGAAGATTGTTGATAAGAAATTGTTCCATTAACAGATTAGTTGAAGATTGTTGATAAGAAATTGTTCCATCAACACATTAGACGAAGATTATTGATAAGAAATTGTTCCATCAACACATTAGTTGAAGATTGTTGATGAGAAATTGTTCCATTAACAGATTGGTTGAAGATTGTTGATAATAAATTGTTCCATTAACACATTAGTTGAAGATTGTTGATAAGAAATTGTTCCATTAACACTTGAGTTGAAGATTGTTGATAAGAAATTGTTCCATCAACACATTAGTTGAGGATTGTTGATAAGAAATCGATACTTTTTTAACGCGCGTTAACTCTATTAGTTTAAATAATTTATAAAAGGTACAAATAAAACGTAAATGAAAGGTACCGACAGAAACCAAATCCGGAAGGAACACAAGCGCTGTGGTAACTAAACCATGTAACTGGTTAGC
This sequence comes from Odontocerum albicorne, assembly GCA_949825065.1. NCBI lineage: Eukaryota > Metazoa > Arthropoda > Insecta > Trichoptera > Odontoceridae > Odontocerum > Odontocerum albicorne. The sequence goes on along the minus strand of OX463847.1, from coordinate 3,583,770 downwards.
ATGTTTCTGGATAGTTGGATGTTAATAAACCGAACAGGTGGTAGTGCTTTATACAATGAAACTGTTATACAATACAATACCTTGTCTATCTGTTTTATAATAAAATTCAAACAATGAATCGCATATGATGAAAAACTTTTATATTTAGTACATACATATCATCCCTATCTGGTAACCAGTTTCAATTTCAATGTTCCTTCCTATCTGGTAGGCAATTTCCCTATCTGGTAGGCAGATTTTCTTATTTCAACACACATCCTTTGTCTATTCTACATCCACATTCGTTATGATACAACTCTTACGATTTTTCTAACTTTCTACGTTTTTTTCTTTCAAAATAGCATAAAACTTATCCAATAATACTTTCCTTGATCTTCATCTCCACGCCTTCTACTCACTTTATCACTATATATTTTTTCGTTAGTTTTTCTTCATTCATCCGTTCTAAATACCCAAACCATCTTACCGTGATCGTCTTCATCTAATTCAATACATCACACTTAAATTCACATTCATCCCTTATCACTTCATTCCATATTCTCTTATACATTGTCACTCCATGTATTCCACTCAATGCATCAATTTTCACAGCATTTATTCGGCTCTTATCAATTTATTTCTACGTCCACCTTTCACTCCTACACGTCAAAAATAACGCCAAAATAATTTATTTTAGAACGAAGCAATTTGAAGACCTTCATGATTTTATTGGGGAAGCTGTATTTTGATTTTTTGGCACCGATTATTTTTAAACATGGTTCCAGTCTGAATACAAAGAAATTGTCATACAATTCTATAATAAAAAATATAGTCTACGGGTATAAGGAAATTTGTATATCGGTATCTCTGAGTTTTTTTTTTGGTGCATCTTTTGAGTCTTTTGAGGTTACCTGCGACTATTCTACTTTGGGTCTCATCGAGATACGATAAAGATCGCACCTCTCTGAGGGTCAGAGAATCACCTGAAATAAATTATTATTGAAGATTTAGCTGGAGATAAATCTTATGCATTCTTTTTATTTTATATTTTTTAAGACTTCGATCTTTAAAGACATAAAAATATTTATAAAAAACGCACAAAAAAAAAACAAAATTCAAATCCTTCATAGATTGTCATCCGCCATAGATTGTAAATCTGTCATAGATTGTCATCTCATGTATTCTTCACAGTGCACGCATTTTCACAGCATCCCTTTCAATATATTTCCACGTCCAAGTTTCACAACCCATTTATCAAGCTAAGTTGTAAAATATATTGTTAATTTTAATCTTGGCTAATTTTGATAATTTCCGGTTTAAGTATATGATTTAGTGTCCATTTGACTTTATTTCCAATCACTATACGCCGTTCGATATGTTTCGTAACTCTTCCATCATCAGAGAAAATCCAACTTACTCTAAAGCAAGTTGAAATATGTTTATAATTATTTTGAAAATAAATGAAAATATTAAAAAAAAAATTGCACAATGTATTTTTGGCTATTTTTTTCAGTAATATTCTCTGTTATTTGTATCGTTTGTATATTTTCAAACAAAAGTTAATACTTTTAAAGATAAAGGTGTGAGCTTTTGAGTATGGCAATGAAACGATGACGTGGTAAAAGGCTCAGACGAGCCGAAAAAATGCAGTAGAGATACGTGCAAGGGACAATGCATGAATGTACGGAATGAAGCGATAAGAGATGAGTGTGAACTTAAGGTTGATGTGTTAAAAAGAACGTATAGAACGAATGATCATTAATGGCAAAGAAATTATGGTTATATCTAGTGAATGATATTCTGAAAGAAGGGAATTTTGAAAGTCAGAGAAATCGTAGAAGTTGTATGACAAGGCGTATAGATATATAAAAGGCTAAGGATCATAGTATAAATAGGCCAAAACCCATACGATGGTTGTCGTCAAAGAAAGAATACGAGAATGGAATTTTGAATACAAAAGAGCGAGAGATGAATAGTTAGATTCTCTGCGAAAGTAATTCGAAATTTGAATCTCGGTGGGTCTGTGATACTGAACGAATTTTAAATACCTAACAATTTTTGAACCGGTGTAAAAGGGGACGATGTATAAATTATATGTAAATGATATATAAATTACATTTATGAATATATATTTTCATAAATGTAGAATTTGTTTTACTTCCGTGAATATTTCACGGGTTGCAACTTGTATTGTATTACACTTTTTGTTGTATACAGTACAATCTGGCGAGCTTATTGCCATGTGAATATATATTCCAACCAACCAGATATATGTAAAAGAGGCCATAATTAAAAACCGGACTGGAATTCTTTTTTAAAAGATCTATGTTCCAACGGTAATCGAACCCGTAACATCCGGGATAAGAGATAAGCGGCTTACCAACTAGGCCACGGAGGATGTGTGTAGAGTTAGGAAAGTATGGTGCTCTGTTCTATTTGTCTACCCCAACAGGGATATATATGTTGTACTACGTATTATGTATTGTCACTTTTGCTATATTAGCGTGGTTGTTTACACTATATTACATTAAGTGCTAAGTTTACCTTGTTCGCTGTCGCTAAGGGTGTAATAGTAAAAATAATATAAAACTCACCATAATTCCACAAATAAAACCAGAACAAGACCCAGTCGATACAATCAGAATAAAAAGTGATGTACTCAATTGTAAATGTCCCTCGTCCGTTAATATGTCGCTTTTAATTCTTCATTAATTTTAAGTCACATATTTGAATTTATTTTCTCTTTCACTATTAATACCACAGTAGTTTCTTACATATTGCTAAGATGGTCAGCTGGTGTATCCCTAAGAGACAAAATAAAAAGCTTACGCATTCGTGGAAGCCTAGGTGTTACAAACATCAACAGCAAGATGGAGGAGAGGCGATTGTGATGGTATGGGCACGTTGGATGCAGAGCACCCGATCACATTGTGAACCAGGCAATCTCCATGGATCTTCCTCGAATAACAACCAGAGGAAGACCAAAAAATTCATGGATGGTGCAAAAAGATAACCTGATGCAGAGGCATGGCCTGGGGGTCGTAGTCCAGGACAGAAGAGCATACAACCTGAGGACGAGGAGAGCTGACCCCAACAGTCTTCGCAGACAGTGAGTTGGAATGGAGCCAGGGAGAAGAAGAATAATTAGTTTCTTACATATTGTCACACTGCCTCTTTTCCTTCATATTATTATCGGCCCAAATCATCCTCTTTATAGAATAAAGTATCTAATTAGCTGATGATTATTTTGAGTTGTATGAATTACTAATTGATTCTCGAATACGTTCAGTAACGTTGACAAACAATAGTGGTTCGCGTCTCATATAAATTTACGACCATCCAGCATGCAATTAATTAAATGCTTCGCTAGTCCGACATTGTTAATGAATATGGAGATGCATTTCCGCAAGATACAAGTGTCTCCTTAGAATTTCAGGGTACACCTGCTGTAACAAGAATTTATAATTAGAATTCAGAATTATTTAATATGTTTAACCTTTCCTTCCCTGTGTTGGGTATCTTCTACACGTTGCTTCTAATAACCATCAATATCTCTATAAATATAATAAATACAAGGTTAAGATTTTAGTTATTCCTCCATAATATATTTACGCATTGATTTAAAAAATAATATTATTAATAATCAGAATTTATCGACTACATCGAGGTGTTTTGTAAAGATCGAAAACAAATTCGCATTTAAACGCGGCGCTGCCTCGTCTTGACGATAGGTGAATAGTATGCGGGAAGCGCGACACTATATTCGTATCTCACTCTTGCATACTAGACTGAATTACGAGAACCTGAATTACCTCAACGCCGCAAGCATATGCGTAAGCGCCGGGGTATGCGACTGTATTCCGCGCCGCTAGTAGCTTCTAAGCTTGCAAATAGGTTGGACGTACGCCCGTTCCGTGAGCGGTGCCAGATGGTTTTTTAATGTTTTCAGCAAATAAATCTCAATTATTATAATTTTTAACTTCAATTATAATTAATTAAGGAGATTATCTATGAATGTTCTTATTTTTCCGATTTAAAATCGCTAATTTTTTATTGCGTACTCACTACCCAACACCGTAACACGCGTATTATTTTTATCACCGTAAGGGAAGGGTTAACTTCAAAAATACCTCTCATTATTTTTCATTTCAAGAGAAATATTTCAACCTAAATAGTATCAACATTTGTTGTTGATAAATACGCCAATGTTCTAGCCGGGGAGTTACATATTCGATTCCCTTTTGAATCCAGTTTATTTAATAAATATTTATTTCAGTTGGTTGAAAGATATTGTCACATGACTATGATCTTGTTAGGTTGTACTGTTAGTTGTATTCAATATTTTCATTTTAAAAATGCATTTATATAAAAAAGGTATACATGTCTTCATCGATAGAAAGGATAGAGGTTTCAATCGCATTTTTACTCGACTTGACTATTTGAGCGCTTATTTAAGTGAACATTTTTACATTAAAAGATAAAAATGACAACTAATTGAATGTTACATTTGCACTTTAGACATACGAGTATATTTACAAACCATCATATTCTCACACACACTGAATACTTACAAACGCTTGCAAATGTATGGTAAAGTGACCAAAAATGTTGAAAAAACTGTCTTCATATTTACATATCTTAATATTGTCTCTTTAACCTTAATTACATACAGTACTATCTAACATATTTATTGTCCCTTGGCAATATCTTTCAACCAATCAGGAAGACCTTAAAAACTGACTAGAATCCTTTTGAAAAAAATCTGGGATACAGTGGAAATTAAGTATTCAACCCCCTAACTGAAACACAGGCATTTTAGCTACTAGGCCACTTGCCACTTGAATAAATATTGTTTTTTTTTTCTTTCTCTATTAGAAATCATAATATAAATCATTTTAGCAACTTTTCGGTTTAATTTATAAATCAACAACCTTCGTAATAAAATCAGCAAATAAATATTTTTTATTCGTTTATATTATATCAAATTTCACGGATTAAAAACCATCAAGGGCGATATGTGTTCTCATGAAAATAAATTTAATTTTTAGTATCAAAATCGTAAAAATTCTCGGGCGAAAACGGAAAGCGCTATCGATCTGTTACTTGTATATAGCGGGGGCGCGAGAGACCGAAAGTGGCCATAAAATTTAACGATCACCCGCGGCGCTAGCGGCCCGGGCCGTGCACCTCGCAACCGCCCTGTGTGATGTACGAGTGCCCCTCCAAAATTATTAAGAGCGGGAGGAAAAAAAATAAATACATTCCACTTTATATGTAAGTACATTCGTGTGAGCAATCCTATTTCTCTACAGTCAATGATTTTAAAAGTGTTTTTATGTTGTGAATAAATTAATTTGTTTATTTCATCAACGGTACAATATTCATTAAAACAAAATTTTAAAAGGTTAACGTTTCATTAATTCAAGAAGACGTATATTCCTAAAAAAACAAAAGATACATTAACACAATAAAAATATACATTAACACAGTAAAAAAATACATTACCACAATATAAAGATACATTAGCACAATAAAAAGATACATTAACAGAGTAAAAAGATACATTTCCACATTAAAAAGATACATTAACACAATAAAAAGATACAGTACCACAATAAAAAGATAGATTAGCACAATAAAAAGATACATTAACACAGTTAAAAGATACATTACCACATTAAAAAGATACATTAACACAATAAAAAGATACATTACCACAGTAAAATATATATTAGCACAACAAAAAGATACATTAACACAATAAAAAGATACGTTTGCACAATAAAAATATACATTAACGCAATAAAGAGAAACATTCACACAATAAAAACATGCATTAACACAATAAAAATATACATAAGCACAATAAAAATATGCATTAACACAATAAAAAGATACATTCCCACAGTAAAAAGATACATTAACTCAATTAAATTGTACATTAACACAGTTCGAATATCACTTAATATTGTATTGTATTATACTAGTATTGTATACAGTACAACCTGGCAGGCCATATTATTATTACCATGTGGTAATCTCTTCTAACTTACCAGAAAGATGTTAAAAAAATCGAGTAAAAACCAATATATAATCAATGTAAGTGTTTCATTAAGTACAAGATTAAAATAAAAAAAAACAAATATATTAACAAAATAAAACAATTTAAATATCACTTGGTAAAGTATTGTTTTATATTATATTTTGTTGTATATAGTATTGCCATGTGGCAATCTTTTCCAACCAACGAGAATAATTTTAAAGAAACCTTGAGTTAAAACCAATATGTAACTCTTTTTTTAAAATACCTGATTTCCAAAGGGAATTGAATCGGCAACCCCCGGATTTAGAGACAAACGTTTTACCAACTAGGCCATAGAGATTATTTTACTAATTAGGTCACTTAGAATGCAAGTACATTACATAATTATATTTATTATAAAAATATAATTACACTTAAAAGAATTATTATTCAACCTAGGAAGTTCACAGCTAAGTGCAATATCTTCCAGCCAATCAAACAAAAGTTAATGAAGGTAGTTACTTGGTTATAAAAAATATTTAAATTATTTAAGGCTACATGAATTTCAATCAAACTGTAAAAAATTTAACCAATTAAATAAAATATCTTTCAACATATTCGCGAGTGTAGCTTTAATATATTCAAGAGCGTGGCTTGAGCACAATATTTTCTTAGGCCCCAGTTATCGACCCTTCAAGTTTTGTACCACTGGAGCAGGTACAGAACTCGCGAATCATCATTGTATGTGTTCGCAACACTACTGCATGTGAAGGCGCCATACCACTCATACACGGACTCAGCACAAGTATTATAATACGACGAACTATTTAAGCAGACTGAAACCCTTTTTTTTTTGGTTTCCTTCGGGAATCAAACCCGACACCCCTGAGTTAAAGTTAAGCATCTTACGAATAAAGCTACGGAGGTCGTTTAACTTAGAATAATAAGCAGGCACATTTCCTTGTATGAAAGTTTTTTCAAGCTGGAGCTAATATATAACTAAATAGATCTGTCACTTATTGCAAATTTATCGGGTAAACCTTATGCACAATTTAAATGGTTTTTGTTTCAAACAAAAATGACGAAATAAAAATGTTGAATAATTCGGTAAAAATTGCATTAATAACGCTTTCTTTGTCTACAGTACAACCTGGCGTTTTTATCATTATCTAATAATCTCTTACAACCCTACTGAAATATATTAAAGAGGCCTGAATAGAAAATTTGTTTCATATCTATTAAAAAATAACATTGTTACCGACGGGAATCAAACCCGCAACCTCCGGGTTGGAAGACAAATATCAAGTCAATCAGGCTACGGAGGTTGTCATTTAAAAAATGATTCCTATCTTATTTGTACTTAACGCATTTTAGCGGGATGCTTTACTGGTACGTCGTGATGATTATGATTGTTTGGTATTTAAAATAAAATACGTCGATTCAGGAATGCGGAAAGTGAGAGTGAACAATCAATGAATAGTAAACAGCAATGAATGGTCAAGCGAATAATAATCTTTATTTATCGATAAGTAGGTATTTATAGATGTGCTTGAATGCGCCCGCAATATATACTTTATCTCACTCCTGCGCGTGCAGAGGTGTTTGCGGACGTTGCGAATAATATAGTGGGTAGGTAATTTGTTGACGAAAACGGTGAGACAACGCGATGCGTTCTCTTTCTACTGTGGAATGTAACGTAAATAGTATTTGCGGGTAAACAATATTAATGTTCTGGTATGCGACCTTTGGACATGTGCGAAGGTTGGTTCGTCGGTCATTGACCGTGCGTGTTGACAATATTCAGGGACGACGGTATTCCCTACAGCATCTTCAACATCTTTCTGGTTGTTTGGAAAATATTGCTACGTGGCATTTAATCTGCCAGGTGCTGGCTGTATACAACAAAAATGTAACAAAATATAGAATAATACGAATGTTAAAGTCTTCCAATCAGATAATAAAATTATATTTTGGAAATCGATGCATAAATGTGTCAACATTTAAATACTCGATACAAGATGTTTTTAGAAAAATATATATTAATTATTTTAAACGAATAATGTCCAAATCACTAAAGAATAGTTTAATTTAAAAAATATATAAACACAACGTTTTACACATAAATCTATCACGCATTTGAAGATTTTCAAGGATTCTATTTTTAGTTTGTTTTTCCTTGGCAAGTTTTCTGTGGCAATCTTGCCAAATATGTTCCTAATACGTATGCAAATGTAAGAAGACATCCAAAAAGGAGCCACAGTCGACATTTTCTTTCCTTTCACTCACATTTTGAGTTTTTTCAGTATGTCGTTTGATTAATAACACAAGCCTACAAAAAAGTCGAAGGGTCGTATTAAATTATCTTCATTTGATTAAATATATTGTATTATACTGTATATTGTTGATAGTTAAGGCATTAACATTGTGGAGGCTTAAATATATAGTAATTTGTTTTTATCAAACACTGTTTATTGCACTTTTTGTAACGATATAACTCTCAGCGTCTTTCCAATCATGGATTAGCGCTACGCTCAAACAGAGATTGTCTATTGGCCTTTCCAGTTCACCGCTCTTCTTTTTTTACGTCGATCTTTACTGTTCATGCAGTCAGACTCTGGAATCAGTTACAAACCAATATAAGACTCGCTCCGTCCTTGGCATGCTTTAAGAAGCAACTGAAAAAACTATTCATTTCTACTCAGTAAAATAACGTGTTTCATTCCTGAATTTTCTTTTCTTTTCCTCTCCTTTTGATTAATTATATCTCACTTTATATGAAAAAGAAGGTTCGAGTGATTGACCGTCTTTGTGGGGTTCGTGGGCATATGCTCACGTATAAGTTTATGGATTTTTTTGGGGATGGATAGTCATTTGAATGATTTATGCAACCACGTAACTTGCTTCATTAACTTTTGTCTGGTTGGTTGGAAAAGATTGCCGCCTGGCAATAAGCCCACCAGATTGTATTTGCAATAAAAGTGATAAATAAATAAACAAACCCTACTGGTTTCAACGCTTTCACCTTATCATTAAGAGAGCGCAAACGAGACTGATGATGAGGTGAAAGCCTTGATACCGGTAGGGTTAAGCCGTTATAAACGTGGAATAAACAGTGTTTGATAAAAACAAATTACAATATTTTAGGCCGATCGTAATATTTTAATTTGTTTTTCCATATTACGTAAGGATCACAATCAAATAAACAAAAGTATGATTTCTTGAATCTTCGAAAAGACTATAGTTTCACTTTGTGGTGCCATTTTTTACATAAAAGGTAAAAAAATAAGTAAAATAAAAAACTAACTATTAAGCATAACATGTTTCCAATTTAAACCCCCCCCCCTGTCTTAAAGATTCAGTCACTTTCACATATTTTTTCCCCGCCCCATTCACCATTGTATTACATCTCTCCCCACTTCACTCCCTCTACCCCATCTCTTTTATATTAGGTTATTTACACTTGTACAGAATATATTTTAGCAGCTTAGTTTATATTCACCTGACAAAGAAGACGGTGGTCTTCGAAACTAGTTGTGAACCTAAATTAAATCTGTGGTGAACACAAAATATAAAATAAGTTTTATATTTTACTTATTTTTTTTCTTTTATGTTAAAGTATGATTACTTACATATGTAGTCTAAAATTTTACTACGACATGGAGTTCTTATAAAAACATTACGCATTTAAACACAAATATTATAAAAATATGTTTATATGCTTTACAAGCATACGCCGTAAACTAAATTACGCCTTTTTTTCTTCAAATGAGCATTTGGTGACTTTTTTACTCCGACAGTCTCGCATCCAAAGTCTTTTTTTTCAGGCACCAGCAGTAATCTGCTATTATATTTCCATTCCAGTGTACCTGGTTTGTTTTATTTTTATTTAATCTACAAGTTTTTTTTTGTAAATAAAGTGCTTTGTCTTTGTTTAACCTTAGTTCGATTCACAATTGAAGTGAATTGGGTCACTAAATCACACATTATAAATTATCTGTCATGTAGAACAATATAACACTTTTGTTGTATACCTTCTGGTGAGTTTTTGTCATATGGTAATCTTTTCCAACCACCCAGAAAGATGTTCTAGAGGCCACAAGAGACACCAGACTTAATGTCTTTAAGTAATACTTAAGGGAATCGTACCCGCAACTCTCGGGCTGAATTACATGTGTTTTTCCAAATATGTCGCGAAGATAGTTCCTTATTATTTTATTTATTTTAAGCACCCTTGAGCAACAAGTGTATGTCACTTTTCTTAAAGAGCTGTAGCTCTAAAAAAAAGTTATATTCTTATATTCTACTCACACCAAAAATCGACTTCATCACTCCAGAAAAGCTAACACAAAGTGTAAACTAAATATTTTTTCTTGGTTTAATTCCATTTATACGATAAATGAATACCAGTAACCTTGCAGGTTTTGAAAGGAATCCTCTCTTTTTCAAGGCATATTGTAGACTCACAAGTATCAATTATGTCATGAAGAAATTAATATTTACTCTAACTAGTCAACTTTCATCGTGTAAGTCGTCAAGGTAAAAGAATTCTACTGTTTTGTAAGATAGATTTCGGTCTGATATATTATATATCATATACTCGTATATACACTTTTTTCGACGTTTTTAATTTCTGTTAATGAAAAACTTACGTAAATAAAGTGATTACCTTGAGTGTTTACATTAACCCGACAGCGTTAAAAAAATAAGAAAAATATTTTTTTTGTCAAAAAGTGAAATATCATGCTTTATACTTTTGATAAAAAATATTAACACGTTTTTTTTGTAAAAATAAAATTCATGACAGATTTTATTTAATATTATTATACACATACATACCATCACACCGTTTCCCTATCGGGTCAGGTAGAACGTAACTCTTGCGTTACACATATTTTGCCTCTTCTATATACATACACCTTGTCATAACATACAGCTTCTACGATTTCTCTGACCTTTTACACATCATTTTACTATTTAAATTTTTTTTAATAAAAATACAAAATTTTGGAAATAAAAGATATTAAATTTATAACAGTCAAATGATAACTACAATTAAATTATCATTTCTGTTTTTCTCTAAATTGGTTTAATATATTAAAGCGTACCACAGTGTAGGCCTTGCAGGCCCTGGGTGAAATATAGTGGATAGCGGAACTGAGATAAACCTGTCGTAAAAAGGATTTTAACACCTCAGGGACATCTCAAGGTCGTAGGGATGAAGAAAACACATTTAGGGGATCACTTTCATCCAATTTAATAATGGACGCAAAGAGCAAGATTTAAAATTGGTTCAGCCTCGGGTTTATACTGGGTTATTGCTCTGGCAAGACGAAATACGGATCGGTTTTAAAGATTAACATGTAATCCTTTAAAAGATTGAACTGTTTTTATAAAATAAATTAACTGATTTAGACTATTTAACTTGTTTTGAACGTTTTCTTGTTATGGGATAATTATTTGTATCCCACCAAATCACACATATCTTAGTTTGCGGTTTACTTGACTCACTTATATATCATGTTTACTTTTACATTTTTCTATCACCAAAACAACAGATTTCGCCACATTAATTCACAGATCCTAATTTCATATACAGTACACGGCGATAAGTAATACACATCGAGCTTAAGAAAGAGACTCGGCCATAATCGGCTAACTTTGACTTTGTAGAGCATCGTCTCTTGTCATTCATACATTTGTTCCGTCGCGATTTGTCAGTCGTTGTCAAGCGTTCTAGGGACAGAGACGACGCTCTACAAAGCCGAAATTAGCCGATTATGGCCGACAGTCTCTTTCTTAAGCCCGATGTGTATTACTTACCGCCGGGTACTGTACTTTGTTTATTAAACTACGTTATTCATCAGCATTCTCCGCGAACACTACCATTTCATCAGCATACAGTAATCCGCATACATTCCCATTTGACATTTGCATGCCACCCATTTACCTATGTAATTCCTTCACACATGATTATACGAGTAAGTAAAAATATTTAAAGCATTTACAATAGTGGATAGGGTTTGAAAAATTCATCCAATGTTAAACCTCAATTTATTACTTCAAGCGAGGAAAAGAATAATTTCAATAAGATTAAATTTTATTCGATAAATGAGGAATAATTTTCTTTGATGGGTGTATTTTATTAATATCTAACACTGTGTTTACGGGGACTTAAATTTATTGCTATTTTCGCTTTCATTTTTGACACCTGCCAAGCGTTTCAAAGGTTGAAGAATTATGGTTGGCCTTTTCAAGCAAACGGGAATTTGTAATATAATAAAATCTGTTAGTAGAAAAGATTCCAAATTTTCTAACAGGAGACAGGTTTAAACAGGTGAATAGAATATGCAATAGGGAACTAATCCACAAAAAAAATAAAGGTTTATTTGAAAAATGGGCATACCTTAATTCAAAATAATCTATTTATCTTGTTTTTGAAATATCTGAAAACTGAAAGTAATAAATATTTTTCATGCTTATTATTTTTCTTCATCGCGTGCTTAATGCTGAGCTTTGTGGTAATCTGCTTTTTGTTGAACTCGACACACTATCTGGCGTCATCCCTCCCAGTCCTGGGTCATGTTGAAGCAGCGCTTAAAGAAGATCCGGTTAACTCATTTATTTGATCTGCCCATCTTATAGGACACCATACTACTCCTGCACGCCTCCCTCAACTGTCCCGTGATCACCAGTTTTTACAAATTTCCATTTTTTTTAAATACATAAAGTAAAGAGTCTTTCAAATTGTGCGTTTTTTTTTATTCTTGGATAAAACACAAATGGCGTCGCGAACTTGACTGGGTCTTGTGATATTTGAGAAGTGTATTGTATGACATTTATAAAATTAGAGTCGTATCCTTCGAACCAGCGAAATGAAGATACTCAGGAGTACCGCTGGCAAAACCCTTCGTGATAGAGTACGAAACACATAAATCCGAAGGATGTGCGAAGTTGAAGATATTGTCAGATGGGGACGACAGAGAAGAAGGTTCTGGAACGAACATGTATCCAGAATGGCGGAACCAAGAGCTGTAAGAATGGCCAGGGACAGTATCCTCCAAGCAAGCAGACCTCCTGGACGACCTCCCAAAAGATGGAAAGACAGCAATCAATTCCTGAGCTGAAGGGCGAAATTATTCGCCTTATTGGTGAGTTAGAACCGCAATTATGCCAAAATGTCATCGAAAATGTTGACAAAAGAGTGGACATTTGTGAATCTGCCAGAGATGGACGTTTGGCGGATATTGTTTTATGTGTTTAATGTCTTGCATTATACTTCAATGACCAATAAAAATCTTTTTGAAATCAAAGCAAATTTTGTGTTTTATTCAAGAATTTAAAAAAATTGAATTAAAAAAACCGCTCAATTTTAAGGACCTTTACGTTAAGATTCTTTTCCTTGACGTTGTCAAAACATTTTCGCTCATCAACAATTCTTGAATAATGGAGATGTTTGTACGCCTTGCGGTCCGTGGGATGCAGAGTATATGCCTCTATCACAATATTGCAAAGCTATCTACCATTTTATTTATTTTTTCTTCTTTTTCATCGCATATGTTTTTATTCCACACATTGCTATGGAGAATACTAGAGACAGATTTTGGTTTTTTATGGTATAATCTTACACCGGCTAGTTGATATTTTTATCAAACTTATCATTGCTGTTTTTCTATTTCAATTCGTCTTCGGATATCTGTTTCACATCTTGTATACCTTGAGATAAGAGCACTTAGTAAGATAAACTCTTAGACCGCTTTGTTTTTTTAATAAATTTTGCTAAATATTGTTACTTTTTTTTAAACTATTTTTTCATGACTTGTATGATTATAATGAATAGAAAAAATTAAATCTCATTCTTATTAAATGTGCATATTTTTTTTAAGAATAGATATGACCGAAGTTATAGATATACCTTCGAACACTAGGCGGAAAAAATGCCTGTGTCGTTCGAGGGAAGTAGCACAGGGCGGGATTCGAACCGACGACCTTCCGTACGGAAGTCCAGTGCGTTACCGCGTGGCTATGCACCTCATTTTATAATTGATCACACATTCACATAAAATATTATATGTTTAACACCAACAAACCATGGAATACATTTCTATTTCTCACGTCACCCTCGGTAGATTTTTTTATAACTTTCTTCTTCTATTACTTTCAAGATATTTTCTCTTCCTCATTTTGCAAATGCTTTACAAATCTTTCTATCAAGATATTTAAACCATCGTCATCTAGGATGGTTTTTGGCTACCTGTAGCATTCTCTGCCACTTGTTACTCTCAACAACATCTTCCTCTAGTTGGATTAACTGTAACTGTGATTGTTCTCTGCCCCACCTCTGTCATCTCAGCTTTGCTTTCCCCTCTCTCATACGTTTTATTGGATCGCTGAACAAAACTTAACTTGCAGAGCTAGTCTCCTGCATGTGAGTTAAGTGCTCAACGCAGGCTTGTATTTTGTATAACTTTTGAATTGCATTTTACAGTTTTACACTAGTTCGCCAAACATGGAATAGAGCTTTTTCTTTAAACTACATCTCCACTCAGTTAATTTCTATCTTTTATTTTATTTATTAATTACATTAACTTTTTGGTTATATCAAGAACTAAAGCAAAGAACGGAAAAAGGAAATTGGTTATTTTTCCACTGGATTAAGAGACAGACAATAATTTTAAACTCGTCAATAACAAAATAATATATGGCAAAAAATAGGTATTTTGTGCATTTGTGGATTAAAAAAAAGCATAATACCGTATGACAAGATGCAGCTATGTAAAATATTGAATAACTATCATGTCGAATATATATTCTTACGTATTAACTCGTCATTATACATGGAAAGAAGAATATACTCGTATGTTATAGTCAACGGTGCCTATACTGAGTTGTTCAATATTTCGTAAGAGGTAAAACAAGGATTCATTATACCCCTTTGGTTGTTTAATATTTACATAGATTCATGTGTGAAGGAACCACAGAAGTCAATGGGTGAAATAAAAAATTGAAATGGGAATGTGTGCGGTTTTACTGTATGCTGTAACATGATAGTTTTAGCGAAGAATGAAGATGAATTATGGAGTTTGATAATTAAACTAAGCGAGAGATGCGAAGAGAAAGATCTGAGCAAAATACGAAAACGGGGTGATAGAGAAATGTGAATTGATAAGAAAATTCTTCCTAATAATAAAATTACCTCTAATAAGTAAATTTTCTCTCTCCTTGACTGCACATAATCGGAAATTAGTATGCTGTGGTCTTGGAAGTATTTAAAGTTAGATTACTGACCTATAATGAGTGCCTAATAAGGTACCTTGATGTGGGATTTCGCGTGTCTTTCCAGGACTTTTGAATACCTTTTTTTAACTGTTTTTTTTATTGATTCTTGTATTTTTACTATTTTTGTTTTTTTTCCTCCATGCTTTTTGAGAATTTGTGAAGTTGTACCTGTCTGACTCTGTCTTTTATATTTTGTTTTCAATTTGTTTTTTGCATTTGATTTGATTTTTCAATGATTTATCTATTGTGTTTATATTTTTTTGCGCAGTGCAGGCTGTGCGCCTGTGGACGGCTCCGTATTGTGTTGGTAACATGTGATTTTAAGACGTGTCACCTGTTTTATTAATTCTATCAAACATAATGAGTAGAGCACTGAATACTGGATCTTTTATATTTTTTGTTATAAGGTATGCTGACGCGTTCACTTATAAATAAAATGTAATTAATATATCGGTGAAATATGACATTTTGTAGCAATTTGAGAAATTCAGCTGTGTCGGTAATATATTCTCAAGCTAGTTAAGAGTAACGAAAAATATCGAACGGCATGTAGTAACAGGAAACAATGTCAATGAGGCCCTTTTATTTTCTGCCATATATTATATTTTTTTAATCTAGATATACGGGGGTGTGGGCTGAAAGCCCCCCGATGTCCTTGCGATCGGGCTCGCCCTACATTTGTGGGGTGTATCTCGGCCGGGGGAATGTTTGTAGGATGAGCCCGGACCTTTTAATGTCTTGTATCTTAAATGTGTTTTCTACAGTTTGTTTTGAGATGTATTGTATGTTATGTGCGATACTCGGGTTATGATATATAACATAAACACATTATGTTGCCGTCAAGGAACCTTTATTTGTTTGTTTTAATTAATCTGAGGTGGTATTTGTGGATTTGTTTATTTTTCTTCCCACTTTTTATTTTCTGTTTCTTTTTCTTCTTCTTACTCTATATGTGCAAGGGTCTGGACTGAAAAACCTCTGGTGTCTCTGTGGCTAGGCTCGCCCTATATTGGTGGGGTGTATCTTGGCCGAGGGGATGTTATTAAATGAGCCCAGACCTTTTGATAGCTTCTGTCTTTAATGTTTTATCTGCAATTTATGTGTTCTTGGAGTGTTATTTCAATACATTATGTACATACTATGTTGCTGTCAATAAACCTATATTTATTTATTTAAACAAAGATACTCGAACCACTCAGTATAAAATTCTAATAAGATGATAGTCTACAACAGTATTTAAATAACAGTTTTAAAAAAGGCTACAAAAAGTGCTGTAGTAATGCGTTATCTGAGAAGAATACATGGGGTGACAATGTATGATAATACAGAATAAAGTGACTGAGAATGAATATGAACTTGAAGCCGATATGTTGAGCAAGATAAACAAGAACACTCTAATATTCTAAGATGGTTTGGCATGCAGAATAAACTGATGACTAAATACTAACAAAACAGATTTAGAGTGTAAATATGAG
This sequence comes from Odontocerum albicorne, assembly GCA_949825065.1. Lineage (NCBI taxonomy): Eukaryota > Metazoa > Arthropoda > Insecta > Trichoptera > Odontoceridae > Odontocerum > Odontocerum albicorne. Next base: position 3,567,018 of record OX463847.1, on the reverse strand, counting down.
TGAGAAGCGTGATGGTAGAAGACCGAGGAAAGTATAGTATGATCAAGTGAATTAGTGAGATACAGGCAAAATCCTAGTTTACTGGGGATACGACAAATGAAAGGCAACAAACCCAGATCCATTAAAATTGTATGTCCAAATTAAATTACCTGTTGTTTTTCGCAAATTGTGTATATTTCTTGTCATGTGTTATAATAAATAAATAAATAAGTAATAAATAAATAAATTATATTTTGAAAGAAGAACACTTTAAAAGGCAGAGAAATCATAGGAGTTTTATGACAAGGTGAATGGATATATAATACTAGACACGAAGTGTGTATAGCAATATAAGAAAATTTGGCGCTCTCTCCTCTCTTCATACCTTTACAGGGAAATAAATGTCGATATGGTACTCGTATGTATATATGTAAAATATTTAAACTTTTAAGTTCCATCAAGAATTTTTTAATTCCATCAAGACTTTTTAGTTCCATCAAGAACTTTTAGTCCCATCAAGAAATTTTTAGTCCCATCAATCACTTAACTAGAGAACGAAAATTAGAAATTCATTTACTTTATAACTCTTCAATAATTAAGTAATAATAAAAAAGTAGTCAATAATAATTAATTGAATTGTATCAATCCTGAAACCGGAACTTTGAAATTTCAGTACCGATCCAGAAAAATCGTGGCAAACCAGATCTAAATCATTTGACCTTAATCTGTGGGATCTCAAGGTTTTTCAGGATGTTTATTCTTACTTTTCGATAGGAAGTATCTAACTTTATTTTATGTTCTCCCAAGATACATTGCCTTCGATAAATTGACCGTATGGGCAATTCGAAATCATTTGACCGAATAACTAATTTAAGATGAATACCAAAATATGGGTAAGAAAAAGAAATACAGTAAGAAAAGGAGACTTTTGTGATAAAGCAATGATTCTCAAATTTGGGTGAAATACCTAAAATTGGTTTAAAGTAGTTTTTCTTATGTAAGGTACTTTATTTAAATTACATGAACATCATTTGATAATAATAATTTTAATCGAAACATTGTTAAATCTACTTGATAATATTAATATATATTTAACCCAACTAGTTTCATGTCACATTCGGTTCTACTTCAGGGGTATTCCGAACTAACTTTGAGACACATGTGATTTTAAACAAATTGGGTTAAATATATGATACATTTTCAAGTGGATTAACCAATTTTTAAATTTATAATTATATTTACATAAATATAAACTTCCAAAACGTTAACTCTTAAACTCTAGAAACACATAAATTTGATGTATGTGATAAATGGGAGTGAAATGTGAACGTGGAAAAATACTGAAAAGGGTGGAATAAGTACAGTTGAAATGCGTGCACTTAGAAGAATACAGTGGAATAAGTACAGTAGAAATGCGTGCACTTAAAATAATACAGTGGAATAAATAACATATAGTAGAGATGCGTGCACTTAGAAGAATATAGTGGAATAAATACAGTAGAAATGCGTGCACTTAGATTAATACTATGGAATAAGTACAGTACAAATGTGTGCACTTAGAAGAATACAGTGGAATACGTACAGTAGAAACATGTGCACTTAGAATAATATAATGGAATAAGTACAGCAGAAATGCGTACACTTAGAAGAATATAGTGGAATAAGTAAAGCAGAAATGCGTGCACTTAGAAGAATATATGGGATATCAACGTTTGACAATATATGTTAGAACTGATTTAGGACAAATGCAAACTTAAGACTGATTGGTTGAGTAAAATGAAAGAGCGCCAGTTTTGCCAATTTTGAATAACACACTAAGTCTCCTTCACATGCTTACTACACATTTTCATACAACTCCTATGTTTTATTTATTTAACACTTTTATTGCAAATACAATCTGGCGGGCTTATTGCCAGACGGCTATCTCTTCCAGCCAACCAGACAAAAGTAAATTGAAGCAAGTTACGTGGTCGCATAAATCAATGAAATTACTATCCATCCCCACGAAATCCATAAACACATACGTGAGCATATGCCCACGAACCCCACAAAGACGGACAATCACCCGAACATTATTTTTCATATAAAGTGAGATATCATCAAACAAAAGGAAAGGAAGGGATGATGGAGAGGAAAGGAAAAGAAAAGTCAGAAATGGAACACGTTATTTTACTATATTACTATAGACAATCTCTGTTTGAGCTAGCGTGAATCCATGATTGGAAATACGGTGAAAATTTTCGATGAGAAAAGAGCGGGTGGTGGGACAGTTAATCATATTATACAATAGAGACATTATGTAAATTTGGCGTATATTTCTAACATTCAACCAGTTCAATGCCTTTTGGTATGAAGCTATATGATCGTACTTTCATAGGTTGAAATGAAATCTTAGACCCCCGTTTGATAATGTATGATTTTTTTGTTGAAAATAAATCTTAGACACACATTTGATAATGTGTAACGTTTTATTTAGCTTTCTACATTTCGTTCTTTAAAAAAATGTCAACTTGATCCCAGAATACTTACTTGGTCTTCCTTTCAAACGCCTTCCACTCACATTTGAACTAAGTATTTGTTTTGTTAGTTTTTTTTTCATTAATTCGTTCCACATACCCCAAACATTTCAAAGAGCTCTTCTTCATCTTACTTAATACACCTGCATTAAGTTAACATTCATCCCTAATCACTTCATTCCAAATTCCGTTATACGTAGTTACTCCATATTTTCTTCTTAATGGAAGCGGTTTTACAACATTTAATCTACACTTTTTAACCTCATTCCACAATAAAATAATTGTATTAAAAGAAGCTTTTTTTTTCATTTTAACCTCAATCCACAATAAAATAATTGTATTAAAAGAAGCTTTTTTTTTTCATTTTTATTTAAGTAATATGATGTGAAAACTTAAGTAAATCATACTCCATATCACAGGGATTGACCGCAACGCTGAATAATTCAACATATTCAACGAACGGGTCTCGGATGGGAAATGAGATTTTACGTTTTATTTCGTGGAAAACAATGAAAGGTTTATAGATACAAGAAAGGGCACGCTGAAGGCTTTTGTAATATCCTAAAGGTTCTGTTTGATTTGAGCTTGGGATGAAAGAAATGAGTAATTGATAAAAGGGGAGACAATTCATTGAACGCCGAAAAGTATTAACCCACATAATAAATATTCTTTTTAATTGTTAGACATTTTTTTATTCTCCACGTTATACGAATTTCTCCTATTAAATTATATGCGTCTGATTTTTTTACTTATAGGGGAGATTATACGAATTTCTTAACGTTATATGAATTTCTCCTATTAAATTATATGGATTCTCATAGTGCTAGGCGGTATAGAGAATACGAGTATATCCACTGTGTTGCTCAATCGGTTTAATAATTTTAAACCACTCGTCACTAAGTGTTTAGCTAACATTTTTGTTATGTCAGTAGGTACACCGAATAAACAATGATTTCTTACACGGTTTAAGTTGGTACACAGAAAATAAAATGATTTCATACACGGTTTTAGTTGGTACACATAATAGAAAATGATTTCTTACACGGTTTAAGTTGGTACACAGAATAGAAAATGATTTCTTACACGGTTTAAGTTGGTACACAGAAAAGAAAATGACTACTTACACGGTTTTAGTTGGTACACACAATAGAAAATGATTTCTTACACGGTTTAAGTTGGTACACAGAATAGAAAATTATTTCTTATACGGTTTGAGTTGGTACGCAGAATGGAAAATGATTTCTTATACGGTTTGAGTTGGTACACAGAATAGAAAATGATTTCTTCCACAGTTTAAGTTGGTACACAGAAAAGAAAATGATTACTTACACGGTTTTAGTTGGTACACACAATAGAAAATGATTTCTTACACGGTTTAAGTTGGTACACAGAATAGAAAATTATTTCTTATACGGTTTGAGTTGGTACGCAGAATGGAAAATGATTTCTTATACGGTTTGAGTTGGTACACAGAATAGAAAATGATTTCTTGCACAGTTTAAGTTGGTACACAGAATAGAAAATGATTTCTTACACGGTTTAAGTTGGTACACAGAATATAAAATGATTTTTTATACGAGTTTTGCGGAACAGGAATTTACATTACATACAGTATGATTAATATAAATAACGTGATGTACTCTTGTCTTCTTATTTCGATGCTTCTATTATATAAATGTATTTCTTCTAAAGTTCGCTATGATGTGCATATTTTCGAAAATCGCCCTCTGTTCTATACCATAAATATTTCATATTACCATAAAACTGGTTTACAATAATCATTAAAACTAATAGGGATGAGTTTGAATCCTTATCAAGTTCCACGACATATTTTGAATGGGGTTTTATCTTAAAAGCACTGTTAAAAGTAAAGATAACTGATTAACTTAAATCTTTTGTAACTTGATAACTTAGATTTTCATAAGTTTCTATGGTTTTAGAATGTACCTTTTTCAAAATCCAACAATAATAACCCGGCACATTTATATAACTAATTATTTTGCGAATTATCTATTGCCTGGACTACATAGGATTGAAAATGAGCACGCTACAGTCTCAGACATTTTTGAGTTAATTTATTAACCTTTCCTTCCCTGTGTTGGGTATCTTCTACACGTTGCTTCTAATAACCATCAATATCTCTATAAATATTATATAATAAATACAAGGTTAAGATTTTAGGTATTCCTCCATAATATATTAACGCATTGATTTAAAAAATAATATTAATAATAATCAGAATTTATCGACTACATCGAAGTGTTTTGTAAAGATCGAAAACAAATTCGCATTTAAACGCTGCGAGTGCCTCGTCTTGACGATAGGTGAATAGTATGCGGGAAGCGCGACACTATATTCGCATCTCACTCTTGCATATTAGACTGAATTGCGAGGAGCTCAATTGTCTCAACCTCGCAAGTGTAAGCCACGCCCGGGTTAGCCACCTACCCTGCCGCGCCGCAGTAGCTGTTGGGCTGGCAACGAGACTAGATCTACGCCCGTTCCGTGAGCGTTGCCAGATGGTGTTTTTAATGTTTTCAGCAAATAAATCTCAATTTTTATAATTTTTAACTTCAATTATAATTAATTAAGGGGATTATCTATGAATGTTCTTATTTTTCCGATTTAAAATCGCTAATTTTTTATTGCGTACTCACTACCCAACACCGGAGCACGCGTATTATTTTTATCACCTTAAGGGAAGGGTTAACCTAAAAGGAGTGTCTGAAAAGGTACCACCGAATATCAAACGCCTAAGATCCCATGTGTTTATCGAGAACTTTTAAAGAATTTTTTCAAACTGCTATTGATCATTCTGTTTTTTTATCTTATCTTGTAGTTTTTTTCGTGCTGAAAGAAATTTTCGAAGTTATAGCTGTCTGATTTCGTCCTTTATATTACGTTTTAAATTTGTTGTACTCACCTGTATTCCCTTTTTACACTGATATCAAGATTGACGCCTGATTTAGTGCAGTGCGGATAATTTACCTATGAATGACCCCATATTATGTTGAGGGAGTTTTTTACGCTAGTATAACATACACCTGTATTTTTGTTATTATTTTTGTTGTTATTGTTTTATTTTTTTTAAATTTACTTTTAATATGTTCTGCTCTTTTTTAATGTATAAATGATGTATTACTGATATTTTACCATTGTTATTATTATTGATATAAAGTTCATTACACCGTTTATAAAAGATATAAAAAGAAAAAAAACAAACGTGCATATATTTATAAAAAGACCCTTTTCTCCAAATATTCTCAAACAATTTAGATTTTTTTTGTGCTAAATGTATATTTTTTTAGTTAAAAGTGTTTGAATGTGGTTTTAATATCAGTTGGATCTTTTTTGCATATAAACGTTCACTTGGTGTTTAATTTTAAATGAAAAACGTAACCCCAATAATAATTTCATAAAAGTCAAACAAAGGATTAAACTCAATCAAAACCCTTCTTGTTAGGTAACGAAGGATCGTGGCTGGATTACGCAGTTTTTCGATTTGAACTAGAAGCTTCAGTATAATTTTATCCAAAAAGGGTGGAAATTATTGCAAATAGCCGTTAGATAATTCTCCTCCGCCAAGCTTATCTAACTCTCTAGGATATTTCTCACTTTGTTCTGTAAATAAGTATCTGCGAGGATCGTATAATCTACCGGATATCTTTGACCAGAAGACGTAAGTCTGACGGAAGTCTATTCCCTTTTGTTGTACTAAAGTCCTTTGGGCACGAGGACATTCTCAAGTTGTTGGACAAGACCTGGTGACAAGTGAGACACCCTTTCTTTGATTTATCTTCACAACCTTTAACTTTGCAATCGTTTTTATACTATTTGTAATAATTTTTGTTTACATATCATTACGTCTTATTTATTATATTTTTTTAGTAAACGGTTTGCTTATCAAAAAGGTAAACACACCTTTCAATATTTCGTACGTTGAAGTTTGTGCAAAGCTGTTGAGTTGAGTCATTTTTCTATTCCATGTATAGGTTTGATTTCTGGAGGAACAAAGATGGATCTGTGGCTTCATCAAAATTAGCACTTATCGGGCACATCAGAGATATTTTGTGAAAATCGGGAATAAATTCACCAATGCAATCACACGTGAGCCAGTGTGTGACGTAGGTAAATTCATTCTAAAAAACCACTATGGGTGAGGAAACGACGCTATAGGAAACGACGTCTCACTCTACTTCTGTATATGGGAACGCAAGAAATAGAATCTCAGTTTGCAATTGTTTCTTCTTTCGAGGTATAACAGTCCGAGACCAAGTCCCGTTTCAAGCCTCGGTAGCTCTCGGGCATCCATTTGAGGTGGTCTCTTTACCCGTTTTGTGAACGTCGGCCGATGTTGTTTTCATGTTTTCAGCAATTAAATTTCAATTATTATCACTTTTGACTTCAAATTTAGCTTTGACTTCAAATATTCTTATTTTTTTCGATTTAAATCGCTCATTTTTACATGTGTATTGTATTGAATACACAGCACCGGAACGTGCGGATTTTTTTAGCACAGGAAGGGAAAAGTTTAAAGACCAAGAAAAGTGTGGTTGAATCAAGTGTATGATATTTTGAAAGAAAACAATATAAAAAGTCAGTGATAACGTGCGATTTGTATAAGAAAATGTATAGATTTAAAAAATCTGAAAGGTGTTTCACGTTATATAATTCTGATCCTTGTTTCTGCGTACTCGGAAAGGGAAACGGCACGATGGTGTGTTTTTAATAAATGATTTAAAATATAAAAGGTAACACCCGCTCACTTTGATTGACTAAAACTTAACGTTGCTTAATAAGTGAATGTTATAGTATATGTTTAATATACATTCACACGTGCCAACTTTAACTTTAAACCAAAAAGAAGAGAGTGGAACAGTAAAGGAAATGTTTTCCTGAAGCTTTTGGCCACTCGCCATCCCCGTCAGTTATGAAGCGTGAGCAAAACAAAAAAAACAACAATTGGATGCACACAATCATACGTGATTCAGTGAGCTATTTGAAACTTTTGTTATTTATTACTTAACACTCTCTGCTTGCCCCGACAGGGAAACAGTGTGATGGTATGTACATATAAATTTATATTCGTTATTGATTTCATACTGACTTTTTCCGCGACTTTTGTATTGCAGGTCTAGAGCAAAGACTTACTTCGATATATCCGGCGAAAAAAGTTACCATTATTTCCCTTCAAATTTAGATATTTTTTTCTGACAGATTACCAGCGTATCAAATTTAAAGTGCAGGCCTCCTCTTCCTCTAAATTTCTTAACATTTTTACTAACTGCAAACTTTTCGATGTGTTATGTAAAATAGTGTTTGACATTAAACAAATTAAGTATCAGAAATACCTTAATGAAAGTCGTTTTTAAATTAGATTAGCTGTTTTTTTGAGTTTTGGGAATTTAAACAAGGCAAACAAATTTATCTAAAGACATAGTTTGTTGCGATTTTTTTTGTTAAAAAAATGAAATAAAGTTTGAAATGAATATATTAAACGGTGCAAAAGTTTAAAGAGATCTTGAACATTGAAATTCATCTGCAGTTGAGGTAATTTTAATCCGGCTTCGTCGCATATTCAGTAGTTCCTAAGCCGTATAAAGTAACCGTCGGAGCCATAACAAATTAATGGCTTATCGATAAAACCCCATCTGTTGCCCCAATGATCTTTTAATATTATGGGATCGGGGGACTTTCATGTTGATTTACGATTCTCTAAATGTATTTATTAATTACTACTGCTATGGCGATATTAAGAATTACATCTGGTTCTAGTTCTTAGTTAAGATTCAGTAAATAACAATAAGTTTAAATTGACATATTTAACTACTTTAAACTGACTACTTTAATTTTTTGATACCCTTTTTGTAGTTTTGAATATTTCCAGTAGTCAACGACCACACCATGTTGATTAAGATACAATCCTCGTTGACTTGCTCAATAAGATATTAATTATATTGAAGATTTGTTTTATTTAATTTTTCATCAACGATTAACAAAATTATTTTAAATAGCAGTATGTGCTTTATTAACAATATTTACAAAATAATCTTAAAATTGAAATGAAACACTTTAATTAAATCAATAAACAAGGCACACCATCACAACAAAACAAAATAATACATGTATAAATATGAAAAAAATATTTAAATATTTCCCACTGACGACTATTAAATATATTGGGTGTTAATATAAGTTGTATCCGTTTTTTTTTTCAATTAAAAAATGAGCACTAAAAATAAAACCAAATGGTAAATGTTATACGTCATTCGAAAGAAAATATTCTGCTCTATAAGACATTGTGTTTGCTTTTACGTTACATATATTATTTTATTTTATTACAAGCCTTCAAAATGGAATGTCAAGTAGACGAAAGTGAGCATTTTTGACACCTCCTTCTGTCCGCATTCAATCGAAGGAATAAAGCTACCAAAGTTGCTCGCGATATTTGCGAAGTGTACGGTGAATATGCTATGAATTAAAGGACAGCTTTACAATGGTTTTTGCGTTTCAAAGACGGTAATTTCGATCTGAAAGACATGGAACGTTCCGGACGACCAGTGGACTGCGATAAGGACGATAATGGTAAAGTTTGTTACTGGCTCGCTTTGGACTTTAATTTTGTATCCTTTCAAGTTTTAAAAAAAAAAAAAAACATAAAATTATACAAAAACAACACTATTGCTCGTATTGAATGCTGATGGAACTGAAAAGATAACTGGAAAAATTGCCTGCGTTTTGGATGATTATTTTTTTAGCTAGAACATTGTTAACTATTTTCAAGCATTTCCACATTTAACGTCGAAAAAAACATTTCGAAAATTTCACAGGTGAGAAAAACAAAACGGTTTGGTATGAAAAATACGTATTAAAATATCTTTAACATATGTTTGAAAAATATAGGTGAGCGTTTAAAAATATAGGTGAGCGTTTAAAAATTCTTAACGCGTTTTTGTAAAATATTAAACACAAGAAAAAAGCATTTGCAATCTTGAAAAAAAAAAATTACAAATTATGGGATGTTTTCCTAGAATCGTTCGATAAACTCACATACTATCCGGGATTTCTCCTTTAAAAATACACATTTACATTGCTTAACCGAACTTTACAAATTAAATATTGAAATGCCGTTTCAATTAAAACAAATTACTCTCATCTCGATTCCAACAAGTTCATAAAGGAATTTTCGTATGCAAATATTGACATTTATCCATAAATGGTTTCGCTATGAAAACGTATCTGCCTCATTCCATAGAACCCACATGAGGTACTATTAAGGACCATGGTTTTCGATAGTGAAATAATCTAACTATCCAGTAAAAGCTCAAATACACTATGAGCAAATGTTTAAATGAATTTATGTTACTTGTGACGAGTATACTAAAAGGCACAATACAAAGTGTGTCATAAGGGTACTTGACGTTAGTACCACCGAAGATGACTATGTTAGTAAATTTGTAATAAGCTATCCTGTTGTATATAAGAAGCGTCAGTACTTGTAGCTGCGTCGTCTTTTTCTCAATGGCGTCCCTGATAACAAGTTAATGTTTTTTATACTTTATCTGTTTTTAAGCGTCTCCCACCGACCTTTCTTCTGCATTCCACCAGCTAGCCAATTAGGATATTTCTAGGAAGTCTGTGCATAGCCATGCGAAGTACCAACCACCTGAACAGAACTGGGCATGGTCCTCGAATATTCTTCTTCGGTACAAGACACGGACAGCTTGTCTTTGCTTCTCCTGATTCTTGCTCAAAGTCTATTGAGAGATCTTCAGGTCCTCCAGGTTAGTTTAAAGCTATGCGGTAAATTCTCTTCATGTAAAATCTATCTTCTGTATCTTTCTAATCGTTCCCACCTTAATGTACGAAAGTAAAGCATTGGCTTTCCAGAGGAAGAATAAAATTAAGCTTCTTTTTTTCAGTATTATGTCAGGTTCTCCCAACGTTGACTATCACCTGAGAGTAAGCATCTTTGTCCCCGGCAGCGCGAAAAAGATCCCCAACGCTTCTTACACCAGTCCAATTACGTATATTGTGGAGTCAGGAGATTTTTCTCCTGCCAACACCTCCTCAAGACTGAAGACATAAATTAATTAATGGCTAAAATTGATGTTTTAAGTAAGACAAAAAAAGAGCTGAAAGATAGTTTAAATATGTCAGATACAAGTCAAAAGTATAAAGTGTGCATGGAAGAGGTAAACCGAGAAAAAGTGGTTGGATTAAATAACATAGACTAGATTTCGAAAGAAAGTAAAGGAAGAAGTATGAAAAATAGAAAAATGTACGTGACAAGATGTATGAATTTGAAGTAGGCAAAAGTTGTGGATTGGATAGAAACGTTTGTAGATATTTTATATTTGCAAGGCACATGTTGTTATAATATAAATGTGTGTTGTAATAATATAAATCAAGGCACATGTTGTAATAATATAAATCAGTAATATTTCAAAAGCCAGTAACTCGCAGTAAATCTCAGAAAGGATAACAATTATTCGTATTACAAAACATTCGTAGAGAGAAAGAAGCTCTTCAGTTTTTTTATAGAGTTTATTCTCGTTTCTGCAATTCAATTTAATTTGAAATAAAATTCCTCAATTTTAATACAGATGCAAGCTATAAGTCCTAATAAATAAATTAAGCTTATCAAATGTAAATACTTTAAACTGAAATATTGAATAAGAAAACTATTAATGTAATTGATAATCTCATTTTAGCGTTATCTGTCAAATCGGAAAAATATTTCGTAAATAAATAAAACGCAAAACTAAGTACGATGCGCTTCAAAATATTATTGAAATCTTTAAAGTATCTTAAACTGTGTTTCACGGATCATCCGTTGACTGACAAGTCATTTAAAGGGTAAAAAAGCCTAAAACTTATTTTGTTAAAATTCCTGGCAAATATCTCAGTTGATCTCGACGTAAACGAAAAGAAGTGGGATGAAACATGTTTTTTTTTTAAATAATGTACAAAAAAAATTGTCGTACACGCTCTTGTCAAACAGACTGTACGTAGTTAAAGCATAGTAATCAACTAAATACATAGTAACAACATAATCAGCAACAAAACATGTTTTGACAACGTAATAATCAACAATAATACGTAGTTATTAAAAATACTTAGTAACAATGTAATGTATTATAATATAACAATATTCAACAAAATACATATTAAAACAATAGAAAAACTTATACAATTTAATTGGATATTTTATAATAAGGCGATAAAAAAATACAAATGATTTAGAAATATTTCAAAGTTCATTCCCATTTTTACGATGATCCTGCCTTATATTATTTTTAAATAATTTGTTTAATTAAGTTATATTTAATTATTTTTATTTCTTATTTAAAGTAATTTAAAAAACAACCACGTTTCGTAAAAATATCCTGACAGATGTCCCGCAATATATATTATACGATACAAATTGAAAATATCGCTAGAAATAGGATTCAAATGCACGAGTATGAATTATATCATCCGGCAAACAAAACCGGGATGAAAGGCAAACAACAAAAGGGCATACATGGGTCGAGGGAGGGTAGAACGTCCGGGACCCTTGCGGAAATCTGTCCACGATCATAATGGAAATGTCCGGGCTAAAATACGGCAACCCTTCCCCTATTCGGGCCGCCTGTCCAACAAATTGTGGTTTCAAGAACAAAAATAATAAAAATATTCTATTTTCAATCCCCCGCGCGGATAATGTTCAGTTTCAGAATTAAACTTTAAGTTGAAATTGTTTCAAACCGGTTTGACCGCGACACAAGTTACACTGTGGTTCCCGGTAGTCATATTGGGGGTTTGAAACTTCGCTGAAGCATTTCAGCATGTTTGCCTCGTGGCATCCCGTCTGTCGGGGTCTGGGCTATTACTTTTGGTGATTGCGAAATATGCCAAGTGGTTGTGTACAAGGGAAGGAAATCGGCGTAATTTTCGGTCTAATGTTCTGACTGATTTGTTTAATAAATTTCATTTTGTCTCCGAGTAACGTTCAAAATTTTACACAGATATTTTCGTTCTATTCTTGGTGAACAGAAGCAATCACCCTTTTCCAGCCAACCTTAAACTGTGCAAAGCATGTTTATGTTAGATTTTAATGTTTTGGCTGAATTTGTCGTAATTTAAAAAAATATGTTCAGAAAGTTTAACCAAAACAACACGAACTTCATAGACAAGTCTTTGTAAGTCTTTCGACACGCTAGCGTGACACATTTTATAAATTTTCATCTGTATGTTTTACAGGAAATAATTTTTCGAAAGATTATTTTGATGCTTATTTTGAAATTTCTTTATTAAAATAAATTACGGTACGCACTCGCCAATTCCTGTGCTTTTAAGGTACGCACTTATCAATTTCTAAGTTTTTTTTAATACTTAGAAATTGATAAGTGCGTACACAGTTTTCTGGGATTCAATGGTACTCATTAACTAATTTATAAGCTTCTATAGTATGTCTTCGCTAATTCCTGAGCTTCCATACCCATTGACCAATTTATAAGCATCTATGATACCCACTCATCAATTCGTTAGCTTTTATGCTACGCACTCACCGAATTCTAAGTTTCTATGGTACCCATTCACCAATTACTTAGCTTTTATAGTACCTACTCACTAATTCGGTGTCAATGCTGCACGCTCACGGATTTTTGAGTTTTTATGGTACCCAAGAGTAGAACTATCGCCATCACGGCAAAAATGCGCCAAGTTAAGTCCCTGGTCTTTGCAATATTCATGTACTCGTATGGCGTTGAGACTTGGACTTTGAGAGTAAGTGAAGTGAGAGATATCGACAGCAAGACGAACTTACGTCTCCATTTTCGAAGAACTGAGAATCACTGACAGATTTTCAGTAACATGCATTCGATGGGTCCTCCGAATCCTTTGGGAACCTCCAAGAACTTTTGAGAACATTGCTCGTAGCCAAGGAGACAGTTTGGAGAAGTTTGTGATTACTGGAGGTGTGAAAGGACGACACACCAGAGGAAGTATTCCGATGCATTGAACTGACCAAGTGAGAGACGCAATTAAACTACCCTTTGAACCACGGAGTGCAGATATTGAAGGAGGGAGCTGTTGGAGGCTAATATGGGAGTCACGATGCTCAGCCATTAACTGCAGGACACGATGATGATGATGATACCCATAGTTCAATCCCTAAGTTACAAACTCGCCTATTCCAAAGGTTTAATGATATTTGGCAAGTATATTTTTAATAATACAAAAGTATTTAATTAAATAACTATATACATCAATCCAAACATCTGGTAAACAGTTATATCCCAAAAATCTTTCCGCTCTTGGCCAAAATCGTCCCATACCTCCCTCACCCCTCAGTTCCCAACCGTTATGAGCGTGTATATCGGTACCAGTTCGAACAGCATTTAGTCTTGTTTGTGCTCCCCTGAAGATGAGGCGAAAGCCTTGAAACCGGTAGGGTTAAACCGTTACAAAAAAGTGGAATAAACAGTGTTTGATAAAAATAAATTACAATAACTATGTAGTTATAAATAATGTAAATATTTTGTTTCTCTTTTACCAAGAACAGTCTGAATTATCTAGACTCTCATATAATTATTGAACTACTCGTAAGAGTACTATTAGAAAATCTTTAAGTTTTGCACTTCGCAAAACTGAATCTAGCAATTGATGACTAATCACTTATGCTTTTAAATTGTTTATAAAAATATAAAAAGTTCTCCTGGATTAAGTTGATTCATTTTACATCGAAAAGAGCAAACATTATATCCCCTTACAGTCACAGCATGGGGCTTGCGAAGGCCGTAAATTCTCTCTATTTTATTCGATCGGGAGTTAGCTATCTATACACATATAGTATTAGGGTTGAAGGTTTTTTGGTAACACTTGATAATCAGGCTGTATTTTTTTCTTAGAAAAACAGGTAAATCAACAAAGATTTGAAAGCAGTGGCTTGGCATCCATGTATGATGTAGAAGTGCCGCATTCTCTAATAACGCAGTATAACAATATTCTGTAATTTTTCAGTGTTTCAGCATACAAAATAAAACTTAAAACATTAACAAAATCCGGCTTTTAGCTAGTGTGTTATTATTTCAATATCATAACGTTCAATAAGCGCGGGCGTTTTCTGAATATCAATAACATCCCTTAACTCACAAATCACGCTACACCGCCTAAAAGATATTTTAGGGTATGTATGATAAGTGAACAAATAATAATGTTTTCTTTTAACGTTTTCAAAAGAAAAACGAAAAGTTTAAGAGTTTACACTTGCTAAAATGTGCGAGTGTTTGTTTTTTTTTTCTGTTACACAAAGAGGGTCTGCTTCTAGCGTTAGCTTATTCGTTAGGAAGAATATCAACCAGGATTCTTCTCATACTGCTAGGCGGTACCGATACTACGAGTATATCCACAGTGTCATTCAGTTGGTTCGATATCTCTATACCACGCGTGACTGAGTGTTTAGCCATGATATTCGTCCTGTAAGTTGGTATGTACAACATAGGATGATTCCTTGCACGGCTATATTTATTAGGTACATATAAACTTAGTGCTTCTAGAATCGCGGGACAGTTAACCTTTCCTTCCCTGTGTTGGGTATCTTCTACACGTTGCTTCTAATAACCATCAATATCTCTATAAATATAATAAATACAAGGTTAAGATTTTAGGTATTCCTCCATAATATATTAACGCATTGATTTAAAAAATAATATTAATAATAATCAGAATTTATCGACTACATCGTGGGTATTTTGTGAAGATGTCGGAAACAAATTCGCATTTAAACGTTGTGAGTGCCTCGACCTTGTGTCTTGACGATAGGTGAATAGTATGCGGGAAGCGCGACACTATATTCGCATCTCACTCTTGCATACTCCACTGAATTGCGAGGAGCTGAATTGTCTCAACGTCGCAAGCATAAGCGTAAGCGCCGGGGTATGCGACTGACGTTCCGCACCACAGTAGCTTCTAGGCTTGCAAATAGGTTAGACGTACGCCCATTCCGTGAGCATTGCCAGATGGTTTTTTAATGTTTTCAGCAAATAAATCTCAATTATTATAATTTTTAACTTCAATTATAATTAATTAAGGGGATTATCTATGAATGTTCTTATTTTTCCGATTTAAACTCGCAAATTTTTGATCGCGTACTCACTACCCAACACCGGAGCACGCGTTTCAATTTTAACACCGTAAGAGAAGAGTTAAAGCAACCGTGAAAAACGTTAAGTAGGAATATCGCAATTGATTATTGCCTTCTTGTTTCGAAGCTTCTATATTTACACACCGTGAAGACATGGTAAGCATATTTTGGGTAATCGCCCTTTGTTCTGCACCATGGATATCTAAGGATTTTTTTTTGTATTTGCTCTATATTGTTTTTATATTTGAGCTGATGAAGAGCCCAAACTGTAGATGCATATTCTAATTTAGTTCTAATTAGATAATTATATAAGTTTCGGAGGATTCTGCACATGCATTAGTATTTCTAATACATTCAAAGATAAACTGGGACTTTCGTGTCTATTTCTCTGTCTTTTTTTATTGTCGCATTAGTCTAACGTAAATACGATGGTTGAGCTTCGGAATAAAAAAATGAAGCCACATAACCCAAATTCAAAACTTTCAAGTTGAATTATTATTTTTACCATATGTTCCAGTCACGGACTTGGGGGATAAATTTTGCGAAGCCTAACAATTTTTGCGGTTTTTTATTTCTCTTTTTATACGATCTTTGCCACTATGGCGACCTCATAAACCATATTTAATGTTGGATGCAGTCTTCAGCCTTTCGCAAAACTTCTTTTGTAAGGGGAATTTTTTCTCGAGTGATTTACAACTTTTATCCAATGACGACACTCGGAAAGGGGAAGAAAAACCAAGGGATGAAAATAAACGAATGCTCAGTGCTTAAATAATTCAGTGGTAATGATGCGGATTTTCGAATAACATTTCAGCGTTTTTTTTTTTTTAACCAAAACAAACTTTCTCATTTTCCAAATTATTCACGAATATGGATGATCTTAAAAATAAACAGACCGCATTAAAGTACAAATTTATTCTGAATTTCATTTCAGTAAAATCAACTTTTGATCTTGAATCAAATTATACCAAAAATAAATCAATACTACAATTTGCATACAAAGAACATTGTTTTGTAAAGAGAAATCTATACTTATTTATTTAAACATAATTTTGTGTACATAAAACATCTGGTAGGCTTATGCCTTTCAGTAATATCTTTCAACCAACCAGCTTATCTTGGTGAGCTGTTAACATAATTTTTCATTCCTTGAAATACGTGCACAGTCTATGATTTTTTATGTGTTAGTTAATACTTTTAATAAACATTGTAATTTGTTTAGTAAAACACTGTTTATTCCACTTAATATCACGGTATAACCCTTTCTGTTTCAAGGTTTTCACCGTATCATCAGGGGAGCACCAACAAGACTGAATTATGTTTGTGCTGAGACGTCTTGTTCGTCCTCCCCTGATGATGAGGTGAAAATATTGAAATGGGTATGGTTATACCTTTATATCAAGTGAAATAAACAGTATTTTACTAAACAAATTACTTCTTCTCCCTGGCTCCATCCCAACTCACTGTCTGCGAAGACTGTTGGGGTCAGCTCTCCTCGTCCTCAGGTTGTATGCTCTTCTGTCCCGGATTACGTCCTTCAGGCCGTGCCTCTGCATCAGGTTGTCTTTTTGCACCACCCATGAACTATTTCGTCTTCCTCTGAAAATTGCCATGAAAAAAGATCCATGAAAATTGCCTGGTTCACAATGTGATCGGGTGCTCTGCGTCCAACGTGCCCATACAATCTCAATCGCCTCTCCTCCATCTTACTGTTGATGTTTGTAACACCTAGGCTTCCACGAATGCGTGAGCTTTTTATTTTGTCTCTTAGAGACACACCAGCTGACCATCTTAGCATACGCATTTCAGCAGTTTTTAGTTGCCTAGAGTAAGAGTTATACACCGTCCAGCATTCGGAGTCATAGATGAGTGCGGGTCTGACAACCGTTTGGTATACTTTTCCTTTTAACTTTACTGGCATTTTCGGATCACTTTTATATAATATACTTTTAATAGTATTTTACTAAACAAATTACGTTATAATTTTAATAGTATTTTACTAAACAAATTACATTATACTTTTAATAGTATTTTACTAAACAAATTACATTATACTTTAAATAGTATTTTAATAAACAAATTACATTATACTTTTAATAGTATTTTACTAAACAAATTATATTATACTTTTAATAGTATTTTACTAAACAAATAACAATATACTTTTAATAGTATTTTACTAAACAAATTACAATATACTTTTAATAGTATTTTACTAAACAAATTACATTATACTTTTAATAGTATTTTACTAAACAAATGACATTATACTTTGAATAGTATTTTACTAAACAAATTACATTATACTTTTAATAGTATTTTACTAAACAAATTACAATATACTTTAAATTCCACTATAAATAATATCCTCCTAATTATAAATAATATAGTTTTTTATTGACTTGTCAACCTTTTGCCAAAGTTGAACCAAGAAAATGTTGACACAATAATGAGGTCTGTAAATATCGTAAAAACTAAAACGACAAAAATTCAAAATTATTTGCAGAAAAAAAAAGTTCAAATTTTTAACAAAATACCAGAAAGTTAAAAATAAAATCCTTCAAAATCATGAAATCCAAATTTTCTTTTTTTTTGTTAGTTTGATAATGTTTAAAAACTAGAATTATGATTCGGGTAAGTAAAGAAGGCAATGGCAACCAAGCGAAAGGGAAAACTTTTGTATTTCGATAGATTTTTACTGACAATTATTAAAAATCCGTTCTCCCTAAAGATGCCCTTTATATTTTCCTAAGGACCAAAGCTACAGAGAAAAGTGGTCAAACACAGACGAATGAAATATTAAACAAGTGCCATTGAGTGTGATGAACTGGACACATCACATCGTGTGAAGCGTGACGATGGCAGGCGGACATGTACTCAAAAGCTTGAAAAAATAAAACTAGGAAACGTATGAATGAATGTTACGACTCGAGAAATAAAACGCAAAAGGGGTCGTGTCGTGCTGAAAAGGTTAACCTTAAATACGTCATTTTCTGAACAAAGGGTCGGTGTGACGATTATTGAAAGAAAACGGACGATTCAGAATATTTTACTCGTTTTAGTCGGTGGCTTAAATTTAAAATTAAATTGCCTATTTCAACGTATTTAATTAATAATAATGCTTGAAAACAGTTATGAAATCATTAAACTATTAAGATGTAATACTTATTTCAGTTATGTAAACGACTTAGATTCCTTAAGTCATTATTAAATCAACAATATATTCCTCGTGTATTTTTGTGTAATAAAACATTATCCCTGAGGATTATTTGAAAAACGTACAACATACCTATTAAAGCTGTCAAAGATTTCAAATGCAAAAAAATATGATTGATAAAGATAATTTTCAAATATTAAAACGACTGAATGGGGTATCAATTACGGTAAAAAAGATTCTGCAAGAGCTGAGGTAAGTTTTTCTTTTCATTAGGAATCACGACCAAAACTTATTTTTTATTAGAAAAGTTAAGTTCAGGTTTAGTAACGGCGAGATGAAGGGTTTACGCTAAAGAACCTCATGAATTTGGATCTCCCAAGAGATTCAATAAGACCCTTCATGAGAAAGTGGAGGAGGGCACGAAGAGTCTCGGACTAGCCCCGAGTGATGGTCGAGAGGTATGGAGGAAGAAGGTCCATGCAGCCAACCACAAATTGATAAGATAAAGTGATTAAAAAGAAGAAGACCTACTAAGGTTGTAACAAATTATGATTGATAACATTCTCTTCAAATGTTTAAACTACTGGACGTAGTCATTATGAATATAAAAGTTCTATAAAAGCTAGATGACCAGCAGAAGTGAGGTAAGGTTTTGAGTCAGATATGAAGAGTGTGCGAGGCTTCACTTCTAGCCCACAACCGCAATGACTGAAGAAATATTGTGCAGGCCCTATCATGAAGATTACGACTTTCAATCATGATAATGACGACTAGAAAAAGAGATGCACTTGGAACTGCAGCCAAGAACTCTCTATTATTATTAAAATATTAGATTAAGGCTGGGGGATTATATAATGTAATAGTAATACGTGTTTTCCTATCCGCTGCTCTATCTAAGACGTATTAATTATAATTAATATATAGTAACATACCGAGTGCTAATATACTGGATACCCATGCGGAATGTCGCCTATTCATATTCACCGCCATGCTATTCTCCTCTCCTCATATGAAACAACCATTTTTCAATTGCTCAAAACATAAAAAGAAAAAAAACATTAGCCGACGTTCACAAAACGGGCAAAGCGACCACCTCAAATGAAAGCCCGCGAGCTACTGAAGCGAGAGAAGTGAGCGAAATGAGATTCTATTTCTTGCGTTCCCATGTACCGAAGTAGAGTAAGCGTCGCTTCCTCACCTTTAGTGGTTTTTTAGAATTAATATACCTACGTCACACACTGGCACACGTTTGATTGTATTGATGAATTTATTCCGATTTTCACAAAATATCTCTGATGTGGCCGATGAGTGCTAATAATTATTATTATTATCATTCAATGCGTAAATGTATTACGGAGGGCTACCTTAAATCTGAACCCAGCATTTATTATATTTATAGAGATATTTAAGTTTTTTGAAGCAATGTGTTCTAGTTAATTGTTATTTCATTCAATGCGTTAATTTATTACGGAGGAATATATAAAATCTGAACATAGTATTTATTTTATTTATAGAGATATTAAAGTTTTTAGAAGCAATGTGTACTAGTTACACATCACAGAGAAGGAAGGGTTAAAGAGGAGAAGAAAAAAAGAAAGAACGAAACAAAATTCAATGGCACAACTTAGTTTTCCAACTGAATTGGTGTTGAAATGGTGAGTTGGAATATAAGGCCCAGCAATGACGATATTTAATATATCACCTTTGAAAGGATGATGATAGATTGAATTTTAACCTCTTGTTTCGTCTTTGAAAAGCCCCTCAATAGAGGCTTTTGTGATTATAATGGAAATGTCAAATCCATATTTGCGTGCTGCCCAGGTAATAGCTTCAAGTTTGGAATGAATCAAACTCCAATTCTGATTACTCCTTGCCAAATTGTATACTTACTCGTACATGCAAAACAGTTCTTAGGTTCCATCTTTCCTCGTGTTCAGTAAATTACAATATTAGATACGTGACCCAGAAAAACATTAATATATTTTTCATATTAAATTTATCAAAAGTAAATCTTTATATGATATTTTGAAACATGATTTTTTCTTAACCTGTTCACCGCGTTAAAAATCAAATTCCACGAATCCTGTGCGCGGCACAATTTCAGCGTTTTTTTAATTTCTAAGTTTAAACACATATTTTGTTTAGAACTACTGATATTTGATTACAACACCAAGTAAACATGACACTTAAGTAATTTTCTGATAATAAATAATAGTCATTACTCTTAAGGAGACTCATTAAATAAAGGAGATAAACTTAACATTACGTAAAATAAACAAAGGAATGCTACGATAAAATCAATGCTTCATGACACTCACCCAATCAAATGCATATAGCACTAGTAATGTTTATTTACGTAAGAGAGACTTAGTAATGTTTATTTACGTAAGAGAGACTCATCGCAGGACTCGATCCGCGCGACAGGCCGTTAATGCTGGAAATATTGAGAAACCAAAAAAATTCGGCGCTCTGTTTATTCAACAATATCTCATAAACTAATATATTATTTGACAAGGTTTTCAGAGATGTCGCTAGAATAAAGATTATTTTAAATTTTAGTTAAATTTTTATTCCGGTTTTGTGTCATTTTTTTTAAGTATTTGTGATTTGAAACTTGGATTGTCGTCAGATCACAGGCGTTTGTGCTCCCCGCGGGGAAAGAGTTAAAGTTTTCGTATCCTTGTTTTTTTTTTGTTCATTTTTATTATTTTGAGCGCATTGTTAAATACGGCACACATGTGAATTATTGTTTTACAGATTTTTTTTCTAGCCAACCAGCTCATTTTAGATACATTGAACTGTTTTTATCTATGATAGACTTTAAAAAAAAGTATTTAAATTTCAGTAAAATAACGATTGATTCAAAAATCAACATTGAATGACTCCTGTGAAATTTCCATCTTCATGTATATTTCAGCCTTAATGGCCTGGTAATTTAGATCTTCGTCTCCCAGCCTGACGGTTGAGGGATCGAGTCCCGTTGGTTCTAATATTAAAAAAAATGGCTCGAGTGTAGTGTTCACTGAAGTTTTGTTTTATATATTTATGGCTAGTTATGTAAGATTTCTATACAGCATTAAATGCTCCAGGTTATACTGTAAACAACAAAAGTGTAATATAATACAATATTATCTCCAATATCAGCCAAACATTGACTGGATTTTGTTATCTTCTAACGAAAATTTTAAAAAAATTGCATCAATATCAATTTTTCTATTGTAGTTATCGAGTGAGCCACTGCAGAGAAAGGAAAATCAGTATGGACACTTTATGGATCCATTTGAATTTTCTTTGAACTCACATAAAATTATTTTGAAGATTTTTTTTCTGTAGTATTTCCACAAATGTATCTTAATGATTTGTCAGATTGTCTATTTTTTATATTTTTTTATTGAAATGATATATAAACACTTAATAATATTATTTTCAAATCATCAACATAAATTAAAAAAAAAAGATAAAATAATAACACCATAAAGTAAAAATAATACAAAGATAAATTATAGTTTATTCCAGAACAGATGAGGTGCATGGACGTGCGTTAATGTACTGAACTTCCGTGCAGACGGTTGCTACCCCCTTAAATGTCACAAGTGTTTTCTGGCTTGTATTCAGGGAAATAAGAATATATATGCCTTTAGTTATATCTATTCTTTAAAAAAAAGTTAAACAAAACATGCCGGTGTGCTCCAATCATCTCTCGTCTGATATGCCATCAGACCCGTTACAGCGGTGTGACCGGTGAATTTGCAGGTGTGCAACGGCCCACTCACTTAAAAAAATAAACTCTATGCCATAACTTTGCTTTCCAAATTCATTAACATTGGAATGGCGATGGGTTCCTCGACATCGAGACCCAGCAACGACGAGAGCGGATAAAAAAAATATGCTCAAAAATAATAAAATCAAATTCCCAGAATTATTACAAGCAATATACTTGAAGACAGAGTAAGAATTTGCTGTATTCGAGAAACACGTGAAGTATAACATATTTTGTGAAACTATAGACTCCGCAGAAGGCATTAAAAACGACATGTACAAAAGATGCATAACACAAGAGTTCACTACGTGCCGATGCATTAAATAACCACTGGCAATCAACTCCCAGGAAGACCGCCTAAAATACTCGGTATGTTCACATTCGTACAACCGTATACGATTTGGAACATACAAACTCGGATTATCAGTCATAGTTTTTTTCGTTTTATTTTATTTGTACTGACAAATGTATATTAGTATATCATCGCGAATAAAATCCATTGCACATGGCCGATCGCGAGATTCGAATGAGGGTAAATTAAAGGTGGTTATTATTTTCATTATTTATAAATAAAACAACATACCAATATAGGCAATAATAGCTTATAAAAATATTTTTGTCATGGAAGAATTTTGCTTCTAATAAGTCGTGTTATTTATCAGCGTATTTGGTTTGAAGAAATTTCCGTATAACAGATAACAAGCCAGGTAGTCCTATACACAACGAAACTGTGTAGCCAAGTTGGTAACACACCAATGTTCCTATCCACTTCAGATATCTTTAACTCTTTCCCCGCGGGGAGCACAAACGCCTGTGATCTGACGACAATCCAAGTTTCAAATCACAAATACTTAAAAAAAATGACACAAAACTGGAATAAAAATTAAACTTAAATTTAAAATAATCTTTATTCTAGCGATATCTCTGAAAACCTTGTCAAATAATATATTAGTTTATGAGATATTGTTGAATAAACAGAGCGCCGAATTTTTTTGGTTTCTCAATATTTCCAGCATTAACGACCTGTCGCGCGGATCGAGTCCTGCGATGAGTCTCTCTTACGTAAATAAACATTACTAAGTCTCTCTTACGTAAATAAACATTACTAGTGCTATATGCATTTGATTGGGTGAGTGTCATGAAGCATTGATTTGATCGTAGCATTCCTTTGTTTATTTTACGTAATGTTAAGTTTATCTCCTTTATTTAATGAGTCTCCTTAAAAGTAATGACTTTTATTTATTATCAGAAAATTACTAAAGTGTCATGTTTACTTGGTGTTGTAATCAAATATCAGTGGTTCTTAACAAAATATGTGTTTAAACTTAGAAATTAAAAAACGCTGAATTTGTGCCGCGCACAGGATTCGTGGAATTTGATTTTTAACGCGGTGAACAGGTTAAAACCCTTCTTGTTAGTTTGTAAGACATTGCATCAAAAATAAACCCGCTTTGTTATATTGTGTACAAGGAAAGTGTTGTACAATACCTCCGTTGCACCGATGGTAGAATATTTAATTTCCAGCCCGGGTGATTTTTTTTTTTTAATACAAGTATCCTTTTTATAAAAACGCCTGGATGCCAACAAGAAGAGAACCGCAACCCCTGGGTATAAAATTCCATCGGAAAATCGAATCTCAAACCCTTGGCTGGAAGTCAGGTATCTTTACAACTAGGCTATGGAGGTCGTCTTATAATAGAAACGTAATCTAGTGACAAAAGTAAAAAAAAGTTATATTAAAAGTCATAAATGAACACAGATCGTTCAGAAACAGAAACGTAAATTAAGGACAGAAAATAGGGATAAGTATTATGAAACGTCATAAATGAACACAAGTCGTCGTAGAAGAATAGAAAATGTCGATAAGTTTTTATAAAACTTCATAAAATAACACTGGTTGTCTAGGACCATAAACGTAAACTAGGAACAAAAAAAGAGGATAACTGTTATCGAACGTCATAAATGAACACTGAACACCAACATTTGGTAACCCTATATATATACTCGTATCATTCTAAATTTATCTACGCATGGCATTACATCTAATCCCCTGATTTCTGCGTACAGTTCTTATTAGTTTATTTGCCTATCATTAAAATGTTCGCATGTACATCCAACTCCTCTGTTTACAATGGGGGAGATTATCAATCGTGCTATCGACAAAATCCCGAAAAGTTTTGTTTGCTCTTCCTCCCGAAGGATTCCGTTTGTTTATCTTCGAAAGCTTCTACCCTGCCACGTCATCAATTTTTCAATTACACTCATTTTTGAATTACCAAAAGTTTCCTCTTATTGTTCCCCATTTTCTTTCTCAGCCTAAGGGGAGGCTCTTTAATCTGATAAAAAATATGATAAAACGAGAAAATCTTTTTTTTTTATTAATTTCACACGAAAAGAATAAGAATATGAAAAACAAAATGTTTTAAAAACTGTTTCAATATCCGTCTAGTTCATAATGTAGTATTCTCCATAGTACTATATGGAGTGAAACATTGACGATGAGAAATAATGAAATAAACATGATATATGACATCGAGATGTCATATTAAAAACTTTATCGTCCAGTGTAAAATATGGTGGGTTTGTACAATTGTTTTACAAAGTTTTAAGTTAACACTTCCCTTACTGTGCTAAAAAATTACGCCAGTAACGGTGTTGGACACTGAGGGTACAGTAAACATGTATGTTTTAAATTAAAATTATGCAAAATCTATTAGTTTTTTTTTGTAATTAGCTATAAACATCATTTTATTATGTAATAAAATGTTGAATAATATAAAATAAGTGTAAGAAATGATAAAATAAGAATTGAAACAGAGAGGTGACATTTCTATAGGAATATAATTTTCCCACTGCGTCGTTCGGTCTGCGCAACGTTCAGAATGCGCATGACTGAAAAGAGGTCTCCAACCTTTTAAAAAATTTATATCATAAAATTATACAATAAAATATAGCGTGTATTTTTTGGCAATAAAAATAAAATTCGAATTAAGACAATAATTAACATATTAACAAAATATAAAATGAATATATAAATTCAAAAATAATAATATAAAAAATAATAATATATAAACACTTTGAAAATAGGTCAAAATTTGAAAATAGGACAAACATATCATAAAATCAAAATTTAACCTGTGGAGAAAGTCTATCGCAATTGGGGCACGAAATAACTTTTGTTTCTATTCTATGTACTAAACGCACAGGTGTTTGATAAAACTGGTATCCAATCCCTGGAACGAATGTACTCGTAAAATATTAACTGTCAAAAAATAATGAGTCATGCGGAGTGTTTTGACATTTCGTCAATTCTCGATTTAAAATCATTCATTTCTGTTGATATTTATTAATGATTTTATTTCGTAATGACATCATTCAAATCATAGAGGTTTCGATGAGGAATACATAAAGTATGAAGACCCTGCAAGCAGTATATTTCGAGAAATTAAATAAAATATACGTCTTGGTCACTCTTGTCCGTTCACAGATCGGCAAGGGTTAAACGTTAAGATTTTTTTTTTTATGAAAACAACGTGTTATAACAAAATAAATACAAATTTAACAAGGTAGCTATGAGAAAAAAAGTGAGATTAGAAGAAAAAATAAGAAATATCCAGGAAAAAATACGTTCATCACTGAAGGGAGGTTAAGATTCTTTTATTCGCTTTTTGAAACAGTTCTAGTGTTTTTTAACTATCTCTGTTGTGCCAAGTTCTAAATAATTTTCATATTATTTAGAACTAGATATTCTGTGATGGTTCTTTCATCTGGGGCGTCCTACGGAGATATTCATGGAAGAAGGTTACGCGTTGAAATATAAATTTGGAATACCTAACACATCGATCAATAAGTCCATACCATTCTCAGTTAATACGAACCTTTAGAAGTTACGTGTCAAACTTTCATGACATTCCGACATTGTGTAATTGAGTTACAGTGACCTTACTTTTGCTATTTTCAAAACAATGGAAAAAACTTAATTTCGTTTTTTGATAAGATAAAACATTGCTTTTTAATAGGAAAAAATACCGTTCAAACTCAGCGATGGCTTGAAAAGTGTTATCCGGGCTCTGCTCCGTCGAAAACAACCATTTGTCGGTGGTATGCTGATTTCAAACGCGGTCGTATAGACACAAATGATGCTGAACGCTCTGGTCGTCCAAATGAGGCTGTTACACCAGAAAACATAAAAAAAACTCAAAATCGTGATGGAAAATCGCAAAGTAAAGTTGCGTGAGATAGCTGACATCCTGAAGATATCATTTGGTAGTGTTTACACTATTTTGCATGAACATTTGGTCATGAAAAAGCTTTTAGGCTCCAATGAAGAAGTGATTGCCGAAACTAACGCCCATTTTGAAACCAAAGATAAATCGTTCTACACGGCTGGAATAGAAAAGTTAGAAAAGCGTTGGAATAAAAGGAGACTATCTTGATGAATAGAGAAAAATTTTGGCAATCAAATGTTGTTTTAGTAGTTAGTCCCGAGACTTATTGATCGATGTGTTATGTTCAGCTCAATATTTCCATTTCGTTTAATGCTACACTATTTTTTTTCCTGATCATGCAAATATATATCTTAAACTTGGTGTTTCTTTAAAACCATTTAAATATTCCATTATTTTTTATATTAACCTCCAAATAACGTAAAATGTATACTTATTCCAGTTCTTCTAATGGGATCCTCGAGTCACGAGTGCATCGCGCTTTTCACATGGTTTTTGTTTTTTAATGACATCGTCTGGTACAAAAGTGAATGCAGAATTGTAAAGTATGTACAGAATTTCAAATTTTCGTTTTATTATTTCATATTGTGAACTCTGAATGTGCTAAATCCCACGATCACCATTTGAATGTTATTCTTTGATGTTTGAAAACCGTATTCACCTCATCAATTTGAAATCAACGCATTTACTCCGAATGCTTCTAATGAGTGCTTTTAATCCAAACCTCTGAATTTTGAAGGGAAGTTGGACTTAGTAAAAGCGATGAAAACAATATAAATGTAATGGAAATTCCAACATTGCATTAAATACGTGAATAAACATATTTGATCGCATTAGAAATGAGAATACTATATAATAAAATTATTCGAATTTAAATGGGAACCAGATGAGAAGTCATTTATTGTTAAAAAACTTAATAAACAATGAAGTAATTACTTCTTTCTGAGGACATTACTGGATCTGAGACAATAATCTCCATTGAGAAATAGTGGTTATGGTCTTGCTGTCAACATAATTTTTGAACTTTATGTATTATACAGTGAAACCCCGTTTTTACGTTATTGAAGGGACTGATAAAAAAAACGTAATTGGAGGGAAAACGTAGATTCGGGGTTAGAAAAAAAATGGAAAATTATTTTTTATTTAGATAATCACGCAAATCGGAAAACTTTTTTCAATCGATTTGCGATTTTTTTATTATCGTAGCCAAATTTTTAATGGGTTTTTCCAAATCACGCGCTAGCGAAACACGTGAATCAACGTGTTTATTTACTTTTTCGAGAATTTTCCTTTTCTCTTGAATCGACAATGTTTTGCCGAGACATTGTTTGAAGGGATTCAACGAAAAATTAAAAGAAATGTAAATTAACACACGAAATACACGACAATTGAAATTGTATGTTTACGACCGACACGTTTAAAACAAAAGCACAGATTGACCTGCCTATACAGTCTGTCTGCCTCTGATTCGCTAAATTTCCCACCAATTGCATCGTATTACACGACTCGTGTAACCTTGGCCATGAGCGCTGCAGGTGCACACGTGTCTATAAATAGAAACAACATATTTCTGCTTCCTAACAGTCATTTCAAATATTTTAAATCGTCGCGCATTTAATTTAAAATGTTTATAAATTGAATTGCATTTTAAATATTTCAAACGTAAATTGCGGGAAATAAAAACGTAAAAGTGGGTACTAAATGTACTAAAATAAAACGGGATTGTAAAAATTGAACGCAAATAGCGGGAAAACGTGAATTCTGGGCACGTAAAAACGGGGTTTCACTGTATATATTTTTTGAGTCTGGTTGATTTTCTTACTTTTTTGGTTCCCTTAACTGAAAAAATGTAAATTTTGTATAATGATACCGTTTGTTTTTATTTTTTAATGTTCCATTCAGTGACGTAAATATTAAATTAATGCATGCGACCATATTGTTACCTTAAAACCTGGAATTCCTAGTAATTGGCCAGCAGGTCTACGTTACGGTATCTGAGCGTAAATAAAAAGCATAATGCAAGGGAGAGTAGGTTTTCGAAGTGAAACTTCTGTAGGTGCGGTAGGGCAAATTGGCCTGAACGTCACGAAAAATGAAACGGTGTATCATATTATTTATTAAAATTAAATATTTTATTTCTTAATAAATTATTATTAATTATTTTTATATTAAAAATTTAATTTTATTAATAATAATTAATATTATTTTAATATTATTGAGTGTATTATATTATTATTAAAACTTTTATTTATTATTAAAATTATTATTTATTTTTAAAAATAATATTTTTGTTATATGTTATTTTTATACAAATATATTTCACAATTATTAATTTTATTTTGTATAAAAAAAATTTTAACTAATTATTTATTTTAATATTTATTTAATCTATAATTTATATTTAATATAAAATTATAATAATATATATGTTTTATTATAATATTTATTATTATATTATAATTAATAATAATATAAGTCATTAATAATATATCATAATATAATAATATTATTAATAATATAATGAAAATAATATAATAATAAATAAATAATTATTTAAAGATAATTAATTTGATAATTAATAATGACATAAAATTATTAATATATTTAATATTAAAAAATATAAATTTAATATTATTAAGTGTATAATATTATTATAAAAATTCGTAGTGGCACTCTTTTTCATTCTTCAAACGATTTATTTCTAGATTCATGAGTTTGGACCTCGATGCGTGTCACTCAAAATGTCATGGCGTGTCATCTCTGATACGCGTGTCATAGGTTACCCATCACTAGTCTATAACTTCAATCTCCTAATCATTGTAACTTTGGGTTTAAACTGTCAATATTGTATGTTTGATGAAGTGCGACAGCTTGAACACAATAAACTAAAACATAAACACACATACGCCATTTGAAAGATGGTTGACAATCATATCGACTCCATAACCTGTCGTAACTGTTTCAAGACTGTTTATATACATTTAGATAAACCCTTCCCATCACTTAGATAAACCCTTAACATTTTAATTTTAACCAACATTTTTATTTTATATAAATACGACTCAAAATAAATTCATAAAATATTTCTGATGAGTTTTAAAGTAAATATTTTGTTGATTTCTTGTTTAATTTTAAGAAACTTCAGAAAATCTAAATAACCTCTAGACCTTCCAAGAATCGAACCTTGGCAGTACAGAACTTCGGTCCGTTAATTTATAAAATATCCCAAGGCAATGAAAAAAATCTGCTGTTTCCTTGACTTTCGTCTTGAGATTAAACAACATTTGAAAATTAGGTTGTGCATTCGCAGTCAAAGAGAAGTAAAAAACAAAATATGCCTTAATTAAAAAGTTTGATACTAGACTGTGTTTTTATTGAATGCTAAACCCTTCAACTAAGTTTATTTGTTCTGGTTTATATAACTTTTGATAAAATATTGATTTGATTCGATTCAATTCAGACCAACTATTGAAAAGCGTGGCAGCGAGATAACGCACTAGACTCCCATGCAGAAGGTCGTCCGGCACTGTAAATAATTCATTATTATTTTAAAAAAATGTAAATAATGAATTTATGCTAATACTTTTGTTAAAATAGCTTTAAAGTTTAAGTTATCGAATATAATCTTTAAGTTGTCGAAGACGACTGGACTCCAGAAATACGGAATTGGATTATTTTTTATAGGATCAGATATAAGTACTAGGCGTATCCAGAAAGTAAGTGTACTGAGGCTCTCACGACCGGATGGATTTTATTTTCGACATGTTAGCTACACTTCCGTGTAGCCTGACCCTTCCCCTCCGCAACGAGACCGGTTCGAGGTCAGTACGTTGAGAAGTGTCGACGCGACAACACGTTTCGTGAAAAATGTCAATCCGATCTCCCGCCAAGTGCGAAATACGCGGCGTCATCCGTTATCTCTTTTTGAAGGGAAAACCTCCGGTTGAGGTTTATAATGAGGTGAAAACTGCATATGGTGATAAAGCTATGAATCGTACGAGTGTGTACAAGTGATATCGCGAGTTTAAAAAGGGTCGTACGTCTGTGCATGATGATTAGAGGAGCGAAAGACCTTCAATTGTGACTGACGAAATTGTGGAAAAAATCGAAAATGCGCTCCGTGACGATCGCAGATTGACTGTGGATTCCCCTGCGCATTCCCCTGACCAAGCACCTTTAGATTACTATCTCTTTACTTCCTTGAAGCTGCACATGGGTGGAAAAAGGTTTTCAACCGACAAGGAGGTAAAGGAGGAGGTGAAGAAGTGGACGGAGGGGTTGGCGGGAAACTACTTCGAGGAAGGCATCAAAAAGTTGATACCGCGCTTCACCACCTGCATTGAGAGGAATGGCGACTATGTCGAAAAATAGCTTACATATGTACTACGGTAACCACGTAATTTTTTTGTTTAAATAAAAAAAATTGTAACCTACAAAAATTCAGTACACTTACTTTCTGGATATGCCTCGTATGTATGTTATGCTAAAGCTTTCGGTTCAGAATCGCTTCCCTCTTACGTAACCAGGTTGCTGAGTTTTATCAATCAGGGTCTACGTTATCAGTCATAAAAAACTGACAAAAGATTTTTGAGGTTACCATTTGTACTATCTACATACGATTGTCAAATTTATTATTTTTATAAGCTACCATCAGAAAGTGACCAGCACGATTTTAAAATTATCGAATCAGCATTATGTTACCTTTGTTTTTTCAACATATTTACATACCATCACGCTGTTTCCCTTATGAGGTAGGCAAAAAGGACCATTACAAATACTTACAATAATAAATATGGAAATAATTATTATGTATAAAACATTAATATTTGTACCAACTTTGTTAAACGAAAATGTTAGGTTTTCTCCAAAATAAAAAATTTAAATGTACACTTATACTCGTACATACCGTCACGTTTTCTGTTGAGATAGGCAGAAAGAATAGAGTACCAGACTTTCCTACCTCGACACGCATATTTCCCATCTTTCAAAAATCTTCTCACACAGCATTTCACTTATTTTTTATATTTTTTTTAAATTTTTTTTATTTTTATTTATTTAATTAACGACACAACAGTGTCTTTATATACAAATGAACATGTGACAGGTTATACAAGTACTTAAAATTATTGACAAATAATACAACTTTATCTTAAACTAACATGAAGATACAAAAAGCAGTAGAATAAATTACAGTCATCGTTTTAAAATTATTTAATAATCTTTGAGAATTTTATGGATATATATTGAGATATAGAAAACACATGGCCTCATTAGTGGAACGAGATGCAAGTTGCTTTGGAGAATTCAAAGCTTCACACATGTTGATGCAGGGTTACTCAACTCCAGAGGCTATAATATTATGTATATATCTTATTATATATCTTTCTTTCATAATATAATATTATATATCTTTCTTTCAAAATATTATTCACCTGATTTAACCACACTTGCCTTCCTCTTCCTATACCGCGCATTACACTCCCATTTACACTGTATATTTGATACGTTAGTCTTTCTTGACTAATTTGTTCCACGTGCCCATACCATTTCAGAGGGCTTGCATTTCTTCTTTGTCTAACAAAACACACCAGTTTTAAGTTTAAACGTATCCCTAGTTACGTTCTTTCTTATTCTATTATACACTGTCACTTCATATATCCGTCGAAGTGCGTGCATTTTCACTGCATTTTTTCGACCTTTTTCACTATTTTTCCACGTCCAAGTGTCACTCCCGTATCTCAAAATGGGTTCTAAAATGTTTTTAGCCTTTCCTTCCCTGTGTTGGGTATCTTCTACACGTTGCTTCTAATAACCATCAATATCTCTATAAATATAATAAACACAAGGTTAAGATTTTAGGTATTCCTCCATAATATATTTACGCATTGATTTATAAAATAATATTACTATTAATCAGAATTTATCGACTACATCGTGATTATTTTGTGAAGATATCGGAAACCAATTCGCATTTAAACGCTGTGAGTGCCTCGACATTGTGTCTTGTCGATAGGTGAATAGTATGCGGGAAGCGCGACACTATATTCGCATCTCACTCTTGCATACTCCACTGAATTGCGAGGAGCTGAATTGTCTCAACGTCGCAAGCATAAGCGTAAGCGCCGGGGTATGCGACTGACGTTCCGCGCCACTGTAGCTTCTAGGCTTGCAAATAGGTTAGACGTACGCCCGTTCCGTGAGCGTTGCCAGATGGTTTTTTAATGTTTTCAGCAAATAAATCTCAATTATTATAATTTTTAACTTCAATTATAATTAATTAAGGGGATTGTCTATGAATGTTCTTATTTTTCCGATTTAAAATCGCTAATTTTTGATCGCGTACTCACTACCCAACACCGGACCACGCGTTTCAATTTTAACACCGTAAGGGAAGGGTTAAAGACTCCTGTTTTGATGTTAGCAACGAGATTAAAAAATCTTGGTACTAATGGGAAAATAACCCGCAACCACAACGTTGACCTTCTAACTAGGCCACTTAAGTCGTTGTTGAAAACGTTCTTGTTTGAGTTTTTTTCATTTACGAATTTTAATATGTAACATATATTATGTTAATGCATATTTAATCGATTACCAATACATTGACTTAAATTTTCATCAGTAAGGCCTCGGCTACTTAGTTAGGAGCCTCACTTGGTGCTTAGAGCTACGCTCCGAGCTAGGTGACATATCCTAGCGAACTAACGCACCCCATACTATCGCAATGATCACACTGCACGCTTCGTTACCTAATAGCATAGCTCTTATAGTTACCTAATAGCATAGCTCTTATAGTTACCTAATAGCGACTATTATAGTTACCTAATAGCATAGCTCTAAGCACAAAGCGAGGTTCCTACCTGTGTGACCGAGGCCTAAGGATTCCTAGATTTTTTACTTATGTTATCTGGATAGTATGTTTACACGTGATGGACGAGCTGAAGAGGGCATTGAAATATGAGTAGTGACAGGGGACAAGGTAAACGGAGCACTTACTGTTATATACATTAACCGCGCAATATCAACAGAAGTAAAAATGATAACACATAATTATGTGCTGGTGTCCACCTTTGATACATGAAATAAAAACTTTAAAAAAAATTTGGAGAGGCAATCAATGTTTCAAAGAAGACGGAGCGTAGACATGAGAAATAAATGCATAAATAAAATGGATGTTTTGAGGAAAATAAAGAAGGAGACTACAAAATGGTTTGGACATGTGGAAAGAATTAACGATAAAAGAATGACTAAACAAATATACAAGTCAGAAGTGCAACGTGTGCGTGGAAAAGTTAGGCCAAGAAGAACGAGGCTGAACCAAATGAATCAGTTTTTGAAAGAATATAAATTATGAAGTATGAATAATAGAAGATTATGCATGACAAGATAAATGAATGGAGATCTTTTCTCTCTGCCTACCTCGCAAGGGACACGACGTGATGATGTTTATGTATGAATAAGGAATTGCAGAATTATTGACTAGAATAGAGGAAAGGTTTTGTAAGGTTTGTGACTGACGAGAGGAATCGACAAGTTGTTAAAAAAAATTAACATATAAAAAAATATCGATTTTGGAATCACTTGATGTGAGAAGCGCTAACTTATGACGTTCCAATGATCAGATTTTGGGATTCATTCGTACATACAATAATATATTACTGTACTTTATAATAAATCTTCGTACATACAATAATATATTACTGTACTTTATAATAAATCTTCGTACATACAATAATATATTACTGTACTTTATAATAAATCTTCGTACATACAATAATATATTACTGTACTTTATAATAAATCTTCGTACATACAATAATATATATCTGTACTTTATATTAAATCTTCGTACATACAATAATATATTACTGTACTTTATAATAAATCTTCTACACATAAATTGCAAATGATATATATGTATATAGCTCAAAAGATCTTTTTTAATAAAATAAAAATACAAAGCCAAGTCAGCTATTAGAAAATATGTAGAAAAGAAATCCGGATTAAAATTCCGCACCCCTGAAATTCGTTGATCAATGGCTACCTCCAGAAAGCCGCAATTTCACCCATTGTTGCTATAAAAAAAAAGAAAATAACAAACAATGTTTCTGTGTTCACCATCAGTAAAGTTAAGACAATGGCTGACATTTTAAATTTAAAAGCAGGTCAGATGTCAAGAGCCATCAGTGGAACGTAAAATCAACATTTCACAAAGGAAAATAAAAACAATGACGGGTTGTCATTTCGGATCTTATAAAAGCTGAAAAGAAGACATCTAGCAAGAGCTGTGTTTCTCAAATATTTTACATTCAGCACCTTTCTTACAATAATATTTTATAAGTTTTATTACATTATCTCCACATCCCGTCAAACACGTAAAATAAAAAATTATATGTTTCAATTTTTTTTTCTATAAAGATGCGATTTTTTTAATTATTTATTTATATAAATAAACAGTTCAATTTACCTTTTAACAAATCTTATAAATAACAAAAGAGCCAGTAATGAGTGCTCAACAGATTAAGTAGAATAGAGTATACAAAAAAAATGTACACAATTACAACAAAAACAATCAGAAGAAACAGGCATCAAATCGTACACAATCAAATGTAACTAATACAATACGAAGCTAATACAATACTAATACAATACCAAAAAAAAGACATTTTAAAAACATAAAATGTGCGTCACTGAATTCTAACTGAGGTATTTTTTTATTATTTTTGAACCGACTTCTTAAACTATGTGAATAAATAAATTATAATATATAGTTTTTTACAAAGTCATTCGCAATATTGTTGATAGCATTGATACACTGACTAAAATGCTTTTTACACTTCTGACAAAAGACATACGTTTTACTCGTATAATTAAACTAGTTGAAACCCGTGAAATATTCACGGAAGTAAAACAAATTATACATTTTTGAAATACCGAATGGTGCAAGATCAGCTTAAAGTTTTTTGGGTTCATTAATGTTTAAAGTTTAAAATAAAAAAGGAACATCTTGATTGATGAATGAATAAGGAATAAAGCTGCCAAAGCTGCTCACGATATTTGCGAAGTGTGCGGTGAAGATGATATGAATTGAAAGACAGCTGGTCGATGGTTTTTGCGTTTCAAAGACGGTAATTTCGACCTGAAAGACATGGAGCGTTCCAATTTTATGGACAAATTAAATTATTTCAAAATATTTTTTTATACTCGCAAGTTGAGTGTATTTGATAGAAATGTGGCGGCGATGACTTCTACACCAGCAATTTGTTCTTGATTAAAAATAAGTTGAAATTAACGTCAATATTAAATATTGAACGTTTTGACTACATGTCACGTTTTTGCAATACTTTTTTCAAATGATGTTTAAGTATGTGGCTGGCATCTTTTATAATATTATAAGAATATATTTTGGATACGCGTATCCCAGGCTGAGAAACACTAATTCAGTATAGCTCACAATTCACGTAAATTTTATTTCGTAATGTATTCTTTTTGTTTTTACTTTCCTTTCTGTCTTTTTTTGTCTTTTTTCTTGAGATGTAAACGTGAACGTTGTGTCTAATAACATGGAAATAATGTTGATGTAATAGTTTTTTCAGAGTGAATGTTTGTTTTTTTTTTAAACCTGAAATATTTCACAGGAGAAAATTTAGATGTCAAATGTCAGACGAAAATTTTATTAAAATATTTGCTTAAGTAACTTAAGTATACTTTGTTGTACATTAAAAATGTTTTTTATAGCATTTTATTTATGGACACTAAACCCTGCCGGGTTTATTGCCATGTGTCAATCTCTTCCCACAAATCAGAAACACGTTAAAGATGTCTTAAGCAAATTAAAAACTCTTTCGAGTCATAAAATTGGGAATAAGGTTTTCTCAGATTTTTGGTTCTGACAGTGTCTGAAAGACACGTGAATAAAAAACATAACGGTTTTTCAATCGCCTTTTGGTTGATGAAGCATTAAATCTAGAATAATAGTTATGAAAAGACAGTTTATATAGCGCCGTTTAGAGAGTAGGCTTTCTCAAGATTTATTGGAAAAGTTTTTCTCAGAAAAAGTCATCCCCTAGACTTTCTTACTTACTTACTTACTTATTACACATCACAAGAAATATACACAATTTGCGAAAAAAAAACAGGTAATTTGATTTGGACATACAATTTTAATGGATCTGGGTTTGTTGCCTTTCATGTGTCGTATCCCCAGTAAACTAGGCTTTTGCCTGTATCTCACTGAGGATATTTAGCATGAAAAAATAAATCGATACTTCTTTCCGATTTTATGATAACACCAAAAAACAAAACCCCGTTGCACGCTCTCATCAACCTGACAAACAGTGACACTCAACTACAACTGGAAACATCTTGCGAAATACAACTCCTCACACATCATCACTCCAGAAATACCAAAAATATTCATCCCACAATATACCGCACACAATCATAAGAATAAAAATTAAAATGAAATTAAAACAAAAAAAATACACAGAAACACAAATACAAAAACAACCAAAATAAAAACAACAAGAAGAAACCCACACTCACGAGCTCACATAAATCTTTTCCACTCGTCATTCATCCTGAAAGCCCAAGTACTCAAAATCCTGTCGCAATAACAACCTCGCTCCGATCGACTGTCTAAATGGTTTTCCTACCTTTACCTTTATTGTACATATTTCAAATGTTCCGGTTATGTTTCATTTGTCATGTGTCTACTGCCAGCGCATGCTAATCGTATCTATACTCTCATTCACCCCCAATGCATCCGCTTATCTAAGAACCTATAAATATTAGCATTATCTGTAACACGATATAAACACCAAAACCGATGTTACCTTATCGATGTTCTTATCCACATTCAAATAAATATTATAAGTTATGTAAACCCTTGTCAAACTTATCGATGCTAACCATGTACTAGATCCTATAAATATTAGCGTTATTACATTAGTGTCAATCTACTCGATGTATTATATTTAAGTTTATCATCTCGCCGGTGGTTATCTCCCCAAATTCAATAAAGATTTGGTATCACTAAACGGGAGAAGCTGCGACGAGAGATAAATCACTAATATCGATTTGACCTTAAGGGCAAGGATAACATACCCGACACATTCCTTCCTAATCTAACGAGGAGCCGTGGTAAAGTTATCTTTGCTTTAAATAGGACGCCATATTTGAGGCAGACATCATTATTCTTAAAGCCACTAAGATATTAACATCATCGTTATTATAATACTGTTAATATTATACTTCAATGTAATTCAACCTTCATACAACTAAAACTACATAGTTGAAATTCTAAAAGTGTTTTCGTTGCAAAAGGCTATAACACATTATTTTAAACAACAAAATAAGCATTTTTTCTCTAATTTATTGAAAAAACATTCTAATTATTTTAACGTACTTGGAACATACATAAATGTTTAACAAACAATAATTTACTTCGAAAGTGGTCGAAAAAAGCCCTCATGCTGTAAATATATAAATTCGTAGTGTGGGTTGTTTTACTTACAAGGTTGGATATGTGGTTTTATCTACTTTCGTAAGAATTATACAGTTTAGTGTAAACATTTAATGAATGTGCGCTTGGTTTATAGCGCAGAAAGCTTAATGAAGGAACAACTTGTTTTCCAAATTGTTTCAAATGTTGCCATTACCCTAAGTAGCCTCCCTAAATGGAGCAGATGATTACGTTCCCACTTTATCATAATGAGTTATGTTAATTTTATATTCCCGTTTTCGTTAACTTTAACGTTGCCAGGATAAAATTTATCAAATCTTTTTATTTAAATGAAGTATTTTGATGTCGAAGTTCATTTTTTATTAAAGAAACTATCATAACCATCGCTCGGAATCGTTTCAATCATGTCACCTTTCTATCTTATCGTTTCAATCATGTCACCTTTCTATCTTATCGTTCCAATCATGTCACCTTTCTATCTTATCGTTTCAATCATGTCACCTTTCTATCGTATCGTGTTATGATTCAAGACTTTTATAAGAAGTGGCTGGCTAAGAGATTAAGAAGTGGTCAATGAGTTTGTTTACCAATGTACTATTGTTTTGAGGAATGAAAGAAGTGAAGCAGATATCTGAAGACTTATTGGAATTGCAAAAGCAGCTATGACAAGTTTGACAAAAGGTATGGGCTAATCTTACTTTACTTAGAAGAACCATAATCAGTTTAAAAATGTCTGAGATGGAAAGAAAACAAGCACAATAGATGTCTTTGAGATATCGTCTTGGTGGCGATGCTTGCACCGACGTCTCTATCGTCCAAAAATTTGAGGTAGCTGGAATAATTTTGACAATATACAGAAAAATAATCATAAAGGACTTAAGGCACATTTCTAGAAATAATTATGGAAGTCTGGAGATCCTGGTACTAATGGGGACAGTTGAGAGAATACGAGCGTATCAAGGTGCTCTATGAAATTGAAGGATCAAATAAAGATCAATTCGCTTTAAGCGTTGTATTCAACATGGCTCGAGATCGGGAGAAAGGTGATACACCGAGTACAAAACAAAGGAGAGAATCGTAGCCTTCAGTATTGAGTATCATGATAGTAGCTTTTACCTTTATATTTCGAATAATGTGATGTTGGAGACGATTACTGAGGTCACACATCTGGGTATTACATTCATCCACCGCCTGAATTTCCCTACACCTATTAAGAATATGACGGATAAAGAAATTAGAATGTTACGGTTTGTCTTGAGGATTGACACGGCTTATAGGTACTCTTGTATAGTACATTGCAAGTGGTATGCGAGTATTATTTGTAAGAAGTATACGTGAGTATTCAGTATTTTTT
This sequence comes from Odontocerum albicorne, assembly GCA_949825065.1. NCBI lineage: Eukaryota > Metazoa > Arthropoda > Insecta > Trichoptera > Odontoceridae > Odontocerum > Odontocerum albicorne. The sequence goes on along the minus strand of OX463847.1, from coordinate 3,527,436 downwards.
AAACTACTTTACACGGATTTCTCCTGTTACACAAATAGGTTCGGACACTTGTTACTTTATTTGTAAGAAAAATTGTCAGTCAGGATTCTTCTTGTACTGCTAGACGAGAATATATTATATCATAGCGTCATTCAGTTGGTTCAATATCTCTATAACACGCATGACTGAGTATTAAGCCATGATAGTCGTTCTGTAAGTTGAGGCATTAGGGGTGGCACCACCATCCCAGCCCCCCTAAAGACAACCTCACCGACACGCGGAATGCCTGTTGAACAAATAAGATCCTGATGACCGAGTATATGCAATATATCCGGTTGTGTAAACGAAAATCTTCCCACATATAAGGGGAATGAAACAAATCCTTCATATGTGGCTCAAGGCATTGTCGTCTCAGTTCTTCTGTCACAGGATAACTACCGTAGAGTTGCAGCTTCAGTTGTACTTGGAACTGGACCGATATTACTTAATTAATTGTACGCAGCCAGCACAACAAGGATGGATTGTTCCAATGGTACTTAATTATTGTCCGGAGGTAACATACCCTTCCATTCCGATCTCCGGGAGTAGGCACCTAACGGAGTGAATCATTGCAAAAGACACCCTGTGAGGAAAACATCAAAACCCTTCACCTTAGGCACATTCATCCATTGCCTGAATTTCTCTAAATATATTAATAAAATAATAAATAAAGAAATTAGAATATTAAGATTTATCGTAAGAGTTGACAAGGCTTTAGGGCCTTACACTTTACCAGTGTTCTACAAATCACTTGTTAGAAGTATATTGGAATATTTCTCTATAGGTATAATTTTGTCGCATAACTGTGTTATCCATTTCAATACAATTTAAAGGTTCAGAATAATTTTCTGAAACATTGAATTTCATCTCGGCATCTCGTCTGATATTTTGACTACGATATCTTATTGAATTACACACGCCTTCTTGAACTTTCTGAAATAAGGGTTACATTCAATTTGATGTTTCTGTATGAGGTAATTCACAAAATATTTGATAGTCCCGATATATTGGCTTGAATTGGTTTCCACAATCTTCCTAGAAGCACGTCAAACCAAAATATTGAAATATCAATTTGAACGCGCCAATAGCAATTTGCGAAACAACACTTGTGGTACGTTGTATTTTATCGACCGTAACAATGCATCATTTGGGTAGCTCAATTTCCTATCCCTCAAACTATCACTCAAAGAGTCCACATCTTCCGGCTTCCAAATACCAGAAAAGTCTATATGTTTTAAATGTTCAAGATAGATAAAGTATTAATGAGGTGAACAAAAATTTATCTCAGTTGTCTTTTGTAAAATGTAAGATGTAAGTTTATACAGATAAAATAACAAGTATACATACCATCACGCCGTCTCCCTGTAGGGATAGGTATATTTATTTATTTAACACTTTTATTGCAAATACAATCCTGCGGGCTTATTGCCAGGCGGCAATCTCTTCCAACCAACCAGACAAAAGTAAATGAAGCAAGTTACATACATGGACGCATAAATCATTCAAATGACTATCCATCCCCATGAATTCCATAAACGCATACATGAGCATATGCCCACAAACTCAACAAAGACGGACAATCATTCGAACATTCTTTTTCATACAAAGTGAGATATCATCAATCAAAAGAAAAGGAAGGGATGGTAGAGAGGAAAGGAAAAGTAAATCAGGAATAAAACACGTTATTTTACTGACTAGAAATTAATATTTTTTTCAGCCCCTTCTTAAAGCATGCCAATTACGAAGCGAGTATTATATAGGTTAATGAGAGCGAGAGAGAGAGAGGTATAGTGAGAGAGTGAGAGAGGTATAGTGAGAGAGAGAGAGAGAGGTATAGTGAGGGAGTGAGAGAGGTATAGTGAGAGAGAGAGCTCTTAGATATAGATCACGAAATACATCTTCGCCTCTTATAATACACATACTTTCTTATATAGCTCTTACGATGTCGATGACTTTTTAAAATTTCTTCTTCGAAAATATTACGCCCTTGATCGAACCACTCTTTCCATGGTCTTTATCTACTACGCCTTCCAGTTAAATTTTCATTGTGTATAAGTATTGTTAGCCTTTCTTTATTCATTCATTCACCGTGCCGAAACTATCTCAAAGTGTTCTATCCCTTATCTTATTTAATACATAACCTTTAAGTTATCATTTCTTCATTAACGTTTCATAATCATCCCTTATTATACATGTATGTTAAATAAAGCCTTTAATTATTATAAGAAAATAAATAAATTAAGAATTATCTTACTAGAAACTTTCTCATTAGTTTTAAAAAAGGTACAAGTTGGTTTCTCTTTGCATAAAAATACTTATTTAATAAAAAAACAACTGTACATGAAAATAAATATTTTTTCAAGAAAATTTCAGAAATTCATGAAACGAATCAATATAATCGCGAGTAGAAACTCACAAAAACGAAATGTTATCATAAAAAAGTTATATTCTCGAAGGTATTCAGTAAATTCAATCGAAAAATTGGCGTGGTATCACACAATTAAAATAAACTTTCGATAAATCAACTTGTTTGTCCTGTCTTTTATCTGGATGCAATAAATCAAACGGTTGTAGATGGAGATATTTGTATCTCAATGATTTATTTTTTTACCTTTGGTGACACAATAAGGAAACGGCATCGAATAAGCGGGAAGATGGAGAGATTTGTGTTTCCCGGACGCCACTGCCAGATCTGTACTTGTATTTATACATTTAAATACCGTGCGGTCATAACGGTCTTCGTCAATGTTTCCCCAACTGTGGGACGTATGCCTTCCGGGGCACGCACAATAACTTTTTGTTAAAAAAAACAGATATCGAATTGTATTTTGCTTAGTAAAACACTTGACACAACGGTATCATCCTACCAGTTTCAAAGTTTTCCTCTCATCATCAGCACAAACGCAAACAATTTTATATTTTTACCTCATCTTCAGGGAAGCACAAACACGTCTTGTTTTTGCTTTCCTATAAACAAATTACTATGTTTTTAAACCTTCACAGTGTAAACTTTTCACAGCGTAAGCTCACGCATTCGTGGTGGTAGCCTGGAGGTCACTGACATATAAATAGTAAGCGGGAAGAGCGACAGCTGATATGATACGGGCACATAAGACGGAGACCACCAGACCATACGGTAAATCAGGCAATGTCTGTAGATCTACCTCGACAGCCGTTCAGAGGAAGACCAAAGAACTCCTGGATGACTCAATGTTCCAAAATCCTACAAAGAAACAGTTTAGATGAAAGCGACACCCAGAACTGAAGAATATACAGCCTGAGAACGATAAGAGCCCCAACCCCAACAGCCTACCTAGGCAATGAATTGGGACAGTGCCAGGAAGAAGAAGACAGCGTAAACTCTTTATCTATTAATGAGAAATGGAATTGTGGATTTACATTTCCATCTAGACTTTAGGATCACGGTCACGATCTAGATCACTGCACTAACATACTTGTGTTATTTATCAACAAAATAATCTATATTAATGTGACTTTTATATAAATCACCAGCAAATAAAAAAACGTTTATCGTTTCTTTCAAAATAACACGATTTCATCATCTTGTCGTGTAGCTAATGGTTGAACATTGTGACTTCCATGAATGCCCTTCATGACTTCTGTCCATCCATCCCTGCACTCCGCAGTTCATAGAGCAGCCCTAAAGACAACCTCACCTACACGCGGTATGCCTGTTGAACAAATAAGAGTATATGCAATATATTCGGTTATGTAAACGAAAATCTTCCCACATATAAGGGGCATGAAACGAATCCTTCATAAGTGGCTCAAGGCATTGTCGTCTCAGTTCTTATGTCACAGGATAACCACCGTAGAGTTGCAGCTCAAGTTGTACTTGGAACTGGACCGATATAACTTAATTAATTATATGCAGCTAGCACAACAAGGATGGATTGTGACTTCCATGAATGCCCTTCATGACTTCTGTCCACCCATCCCTGCACTCCGCAGTTTTAAAGAACAGTCATGTTGCATATCTCACTTAGTCAGTCAAATGCATTAGAGTGCATCGTCTTGTGCGTCGTCTTTCTACGCTTTCAGTGACTGTAAACCTCTCCAAACTATATCCTTAGCCAAAAGCAATCAGTCCAAAAAACTGCAGTTAAACACGATTTAGAGTACATACATATGTCTCTCAAAACACGATGATCAAACACACTTAGAGTACATACATATGTCTCTCAAAACACGATTATCAAACACACTAATGCTTAGTACAACACAGAAAGCTAAATAATAACAGTTAAATTCACTCAACAATACGAGATTTATAAAATATAATCTGTAAAACCTATATTTGAAGTTTGAGAAACACTGATCTCAAGAAGAAAATATGTTGAAAAGAAGCACTGGACTATTACGCTGTAATTTATTGATATTGAAGTAAAATATATTGAAACCTGAGCCGAGCTCCTTCCGTTTTGGATTGATAAATAATTGTGAGGGAGAATATTTGAGATGGGGTGGTTTTTTTATGAATGTGTTTCCAAGAAGGAACTAAGGATTCAGTTCGAAGAATTTCAGGAAAATCTATTAAACAAACACCTAAGATAACGCTATATATTTTTCATGAAATGGGTGACAGCAGTTTTACAGGTGTCGCTCGTTTATTAAAATATATATATTGATACATCGAAAGCGTTAAATTTGACCTTCTTGAAAATGTACTTTTTATATATTGAACCAGCATCAATAAACGCAATTTTAAATATTCCATCTAGTGCATTTTTAGTTGGATAAAATGTTGTTACCTGCATGATATATTTTTAGATTATTTGGTATAGCGCTGTTTTTCGATCATTACGACCACCTCAAAAGCACTTCCTAATTCACTCAACATAAAAAAAGAGAGGTTGTGGGTTACAAATTACACTGACTAACAAGAGCATCATATGGTTATTTGTTGCATATGAGCTATAAAAAAAAAACATAATTTCAGAAGGTTTCATGAAAATTTATGATGGTATATGGACACTAAATACAAACTACACTACACTTAAAGCCGATTGTGTTACTATTACATCTCACAAGATCTTCAAAGGTTTTTTTTAGCTCGTCTTCCCTTGGTAAGTTTGTTTCGTTTTTCTTACCAAATATGTTTTGCTAAGTATATGCGGACGTGGAGAAGTACATAATCTAAGGGCCGCAGACACTACCTTCTAGCCTTGCAGTCAACGTTGAAATATTCACTTTGTAATATTTTAACTCTGTGAATAATAGTGGATTGGTGTCCCGAGTAATGTTTGCCTTCTTAAAGGCTCCATACAAATTGTCCTTAAATTATTATTTGATTCCGTTTACATAGAAAAAGAAAAAAAATCTAACATAACGCAATCACAATAATTATTGTGATATCCTACAGTTTAATAGTAAATAATACTTTGTCCATATAAAAATTCAAACAAATGGCGTAAAAATGATGGGAATCGTTTAAAAGACAGCGAATTTTTTTTTGAGGAATTTAAGGGATGGCGGATGTTTGTCTTCACACTGGTGCTCAATACACTTCCCTATCGGATTAAACCTCACGTCAACCCCCCGTCACTGACGGAAGTGTCAGATTTATGTGAAAAAACGACACATCTGAGGTTAGCAAGCTGACGTGATGAGCAAAAACGCTTTATTTACACTTTGATTAATTTGACAAAATAATTCTGCTGTCAAATGAGAAGAAATGTTAATTCGGTATTATTTGAACAACTTGATAAATTTCAGTGAAACTTAGATCTGAAAAAAATACTTTAAGAGCCAAATCAATGCTTGTATAAATGCGTGCTCTGAAAATAATATTTGGGGTTGACAGTATATCACAGAATTTATTAAAAAAAGTTACTAAGGATGTATGTGAACTTAAGACCATTTGTCAAAAAAAAGAATTTTTGTTTGAGCATATACAAATAATGAATAACTTGAAGGTTGTTTTGGTATATACATAGAATTAATAACTTAATACTGAATAATAAATAAATCACCCATATATAAATATGTGACTTGCAGAATAACTAGGGAAATTATGTTGCGAATCATATTTTGAAAGAAGAAAACGTTGTAAAAAGTCGGAAAAAATTGGAGGAACTGTGTGAGAAAATATGTGAACATGGAATAGGTCAAGTATGAAAATTCTGATGATGCATCTCCTCTGCCAACCCCGACAGAGCAATGGTGAGATGGTAATTTCAGACCAAATTAATATTCAACACAGCTCAATAAAAGTCACATTTATATATCGCTTGTGAGTTTGGTCGTGAATATTTATATCCTATAATATTTATTTGAATAAAAAAATGAGATATTTTATATCAATATGACATCAAGGAATCTTTTTTTCTCGAGGTATTACTTAGTGTTCCTCATACGAGTATTATCGTACATAAAATATATAGCCTCATGGCAATACACCCTTCATGTTGTACTGCGCATAATACAAGGGAAGCGTAATACAAAACTCTAATGTATTATTATCTTGACAGTGTGTTGGAGATTTAACAAAGAAAGTATATTTTTTGACTAATTATGAGGACAGTTTTTTGGGCGTTTCTTTTTACTAAACATCAAATTAGACACCGGTTACAAAAAAACTTTTAAGTTATTTTGATATACATCCATAAATTTTAATTACGGAGTTAATCAAAAGATTGAGAAAAATACGAGTATGGTAAATAAAAATGTAGTTAAGCTTTGCTGACAGGTTGTCAACAAAGATATGTTGACGATTATACATCCAGTTTTTGGTTACATTACGAGTAGAAGAATACAGTTTGGAAAAGCTTGTGGTATCTAGAGTCGTGGAAGGACAACTCACAAAAGGATGTTATCAAATGCGTTGAACTAAGGAAGGGGCGCAATAGCAATTATGTTTTTCCTACTTTAAAGTGCTGAGAGGAATCTTCAAGAGATTATTAATAAAGACTGAATCCTCAGTTATAAGTTTAACTGCTTGAAATATTGTTTCATCAGTTTTTATGGAATTGATATAATGAAAAGTAAAGATATCTGAATAAAATGCATACTTTGCGAAGAATTTCTGGTACTTTAATATATGATTAATATGAGATTATTACTAAGTGAAAGAAAAGGAAAGGAATATTATAAAATGTTTTTTTTTATTATATTCGCGTTATGTACATTACAGCATGGCGGGTTCATTACCATGTAGCAATTAAATCCAAACAAATCAAAATATGTTTTAATAATTCTTAAGTAAAAACCAGACTAGAATCGGTTTTTTTTTATTAAAATTGGGTTTCAATGAGAATCGAGCCCGTGACCCCCAACTGACTTGTGTAAACATGCCATTTGCTTTATGTGTGCAAAGAAAAGTGTGTCGATCTATCATTTCTGCCTATAACATAAGGGATGTGACGCGATGGTATGTACAAACTACGACCTATAAAGCATTAAAAAAAATTAATTCTCTCGTATTTCAACGATATCCCTCCCTTTTCCATCCCTTATCAGTTTCAACGATTTCCCTCCCTTTTCCATCCCTTATCAGTTTCAACGATTTCCCTCCCTTTTCCATCCCTTATCAGTTTTTTTTAGTTATATAAGTTCACACCATTTTTGACACAAAATCGGGTGAAATTGTTCACATTAACCTTTTTGATATCAAAGCTGAAATAAATAATGAATTTGTGATCCACGTATTTCCATCGAATATAAGATGAGAGGGAAAGAAATGGACCGAGCCAAATTTGGTCCACTTTTCAGCTCATTCCCACATAATTTTTCCTTTCCCGTCCATAAATGATTTCGGTAAAGGGGGGGGGGGGGACATACGAGTATTTGTTAGAAAATATTTTTGAACCTTCCATATCGATGGGAATAGATTTAGCAAGGAACAAATTGTTTTTGCACATATTTTCCATACTTTCCACTTTTAAAGATAAATTTCATAGCGACATATACCATCACAGACGAAAGAAGGCAAACTTTAATATGAAAACAAAATTTTTTTTTTTTCGATATAACGGTCATTAACTTTTATTACAACAATATAATAAAGTAAAAAAGACGAAATAATTTATTAATAATACAAAAAATAAATATAAAAAATTAATGGTACAGTAACTTTGCACCACTGGAGAATATACACATAGTTACTGTCACAAGAAGTGAATAGTTAATTTCGATTTCTGTACATATATTTTTTTTAATAGTGCACTTTCTTTCTTGTTTCATTATTAATAATATTTAATAGTTTTTTAACTCTGTATTACATACATACTCGTACATGGAGGCCATCATGTTCTCCCGCAAAATCAAGGAAAGAGTGCCGTCGATGCCCTTATTCATCGGTGGTTGCCTGGTTGAGTGGCAGGACGTGGTTAAATACCCCAGCCTGCACCTCGATCGGTGACTGGCGTGGAAAACTCATTTGAATACCATCAGACAGAAGGGTCACAAGAGCATAGGGGCTATCAGTTCGATATTTCATCGACGCAGCTTCCTTTCACCCAAAAATAAGCTCCTCCTCTATAAAACCCTTATTCGTCCTATCTTGACCTATGCTGCACCCGTTTGGGGTAGTGTGAGCAACACGGATCCCTTGTAACTCCAGAGAGTGCAGAACAAGGCATTCAAGATATGTTTTAACACCCATCCCAGAACAAACCTTACCCTACTTCACGCCGAACAGCGAGAAGAAACCCTACAACACCACATCTTCGCTTGGACCGTGAAGTTCTATAAAAGCCAAAAAAATCACAGCAATCCCTTAGTCGCTGGCTTGGGGGCTTACGAGAGTAAATCCGACCTACCCTTCCGTTATATGCACAAGCTCCCGAAGCGTTATCTGTTCCCTGATTAGTCAACCTACAGTTCCCTGATTGTTCCCTGATTAGCTGGGACGATCAAGGTCTGAGTGAATGTGATGGAATACAAGTAGCCTGAACGAGTGGACTTGTTTTTGCTAAATAATTAGTGTAAAAATTGTTATCTAGTTTTAAGTAGTATGTAGGTGTTAATTATTTCTAAGATCTCATATATTAAGATTGAAAAAATAAAATAAAATGATATGTAGGAAAATAAGATTATGTAAGTTCATAAATTATAACATATAATTAAGATTAGTTAAGTGATACATTTGTATATAGGTATAGCCATGACAAATGTTTGTACAATAATTTACTTTGTTTAATAAAAATAAAAAATGTTAAAAAAAAACATGCATACATGACATCACACTATACTGTACACATACTCTTAAATGGATTGTCGATTTCTTAGGTTTTTCAACTTTAAATTGCAGAGACGTCACAGGGAATGGAATTATAAACATTAATTTAGGTTCTTAAACTTTGAAAACATTGTCTCTTTGAAGATGGCTCTTCTTTCGTCTAGTTTTTTTTTTGTACATATATCGTTATGATTATAAAAATAAAAATATTACTATTTTTATTCCAGCAGGTGTGCAATGAAACACTAGACATATAAAAAATACATTAGATTTATACAGAGGTAATCAAAAGGAGCACATTTAGGTGGTTTGGATATAGGGAACGAATGCATAAAGAAAACTTTACAAAATTAATTAAAATTGCATTGTGAGTAAAATACTTGATAGGCAAAGACCAAGAAAAGTATATTTTGAAAAAAAAAGTTATTATTGCCCTTTTATTACTTTCAAAGAAATTGTAGGAATTGTATGAGAAGATGTATGGACCTGGAAGAGGCGTAAGATATATTTCGCGATGGAAAAGTGTACATGTCTACCCAGGCAGGGAAATGATATGTACGAGTGTGTATTTTGTAAAAGCTTAAACCATTTTTTATGTATAAAAATCAAGAATGTAAAGGGGTAATGATAGCATATATTTTTAATATTTTCTCCAAGTCGCAAAATTTTATTTTTACAGAAAAAATATAAATAACCTTTTATCACCAATGATATTTTTATTATAAAGGCTTTCGATGTGTTATTTTTCCTTTTACACCCTATCGCCGTTACATTTTTGTGTTCAATCGAAACAAATTCGAAAAAAAAAATCCGTTATTTTCATCTTACGTCCGCCGTTTTTCAACGGATCATTTGTTATATTCATTATTTTCGGAGGTGCCGGGAAGAAATATCATGCGAACCTCACCATCCGGGTGGAGGGTGGGAACAGAGGATAGGGTGGAAGGACGATAACACTTGTAAACAATAAAAGTTGATTTACGCGGTGTTTTAACGGTTATAGCTAAAACCGGCCGGGATTATAACGCATGTTTCCCGACGATACCGCGGTAAATCGTTAACGTCCCTTAAAGGGAGGGCACTGAACATGAAGAATAGACTCTGTCTCCCTTTTGGTGTATTTTATGAAATGAATGTGAAAAAAAAAAAATACTTACCAATATTAATTACGATGACGACATTCGTGGTCTTGTTGAAAACACACTTGTCTTTCAGCTCAGGGGCTGAAGTTATGATTCTCGTTGGAACCCTTGTTTATTCTGAAAAAGGGTTTCAGACTACTTTCATGTGTGTATTTTTGTTTGGTTGGAAGTGATTAAGATATGGCTTAAAACTCGCCAGGTTTTTTTAATATATTTATTGAACACTTCATTGTAAAAACAACCTGGCCAGCGTATTACCATGCGGTAATCTCTTTCAACCGTCCAAGCTATACAATGAAAGTATGTACAATCTTAAGATCATCATCATCACCATCTACGTTCCATTTAGAACAGTGCTATTCAAACTTTCGCGTGTGAGGGACCGGTATATACATTTTAGTGTCATCTAGTGACTGGCTTATTTTTTTTAAGATGTGTGGTATTAAAAAAGCGTTTAAAAAATTTGTTAAATTCAATTTAAAGAAATGTGATATAAAAATTCTTAGAGTTCCCTAAGGTTACGGTCTACCCGCTACCGTCGATCTACTGACAGGCTACCATAAGCCCACGGTCCGGTATTGGGCCGCGGATCACCATTTAAGTTGCATTGATCAAGAACAATAGAGTGTGCTATAAAGCGCCTGTAGGTCCACAGCCCGGCACATTTCATCCGCGTCAATCCGAGGCTGCGATACTTCCTGTTATAACACCGGTATATGATGTTACATATTATTTTCATGTGAACATGTTAATTCTACTTGATCTTATAACATTGACGTAAACATGCTATCTTTATATGAACTCAGTATTTTTACATGAGCTCATTGTTTTTACTTGTTAGTTAAATACGTTTTTTAACCAGAACGACTATTATTACTTCTTTTATGACAAAAATAAAAATTTAACTCTTCCATAGTTCTATGTCATGTATTTAATTATTCAGTGGCAGTCGTTTTGCCACGCAATAGTCTTGTCAAAATGTAAGGCGAAACAAATGTCACTGAGAAAATAAGTAAAGGATATAGAGCCACCAAAGCCTTTGATTTTGGTAATCGTTTAGAAAAAAGGGAATTATATTACTTCTACTATAGCTATCGACAGTATTTATAAAAACGCTAGGGTTGTTCATAATTTTACTCAAAAAGTTAATACGAAAAGATTGAAGCATCAACAATTATTGAAAAAAATGTACAATTCATTCTCCATAATGTGCAACGAAATTATACTCGTAAAAACGAAGAATCAAAATGGCTGCATTTAAAAAAATATATATTTTAACTAATTGGAAAAATCTAATCGAATATATGTTTTTATTTTCGTTTTTGAAACACCTACATGCACACCAATCTGAACTCTCCCAACTCTTTCAATTAAAAATGGCGTCACTATCGATATCCGAAAGAGGGAGACAAACGTAGAGAGAGAAAATCTTGGCAACTTTTTATGTGGAACCGACCCAATGGCGATACTCGTATAAAAACGGCCGCAAAGTTCAGAGAATCCAAAGACTAATGTGGCGGATCGTAAGCTGAAGCCGTAAACGAAATACGGACGTAAATACCAATAACAAATACGTGTACGTTATAAAGCCTTCAGTTACGTGATTCCGAAGGATCGAACCCTCTATTTTGGACGATATTGTCGAAGTCGAAAATATACGATTTGGCTTTTATTTTTGATAGCTTACAGTGATATTTTTTGCAATTGCCTGTAATAACAGTTTAAGGTGTTTCGGAATGTTGTAACGGATGCATTGGTTTACAATATAAACGTTACGAAAACGTTGCAGTTTTCATCTTCAGAGCCTGTAAAACTGCAACGTTTTCGAAACGTCGGCACTTTAACACTTGCCACCCTGTGATGGATAGCGAGTGGCCAAGACTTATATTGTATTTGATTATTCGTTGTTTTAATACATGATAAAATGATTTTTATAGCTAATTACAAAAAAATAACCTAGCAGATTTTGCATAATTTTAATTTAATATATACATTTTTCACTGGACGCTAAGCGTCCAACACCGTGGCTGGCGGATTTTTTTAGCACAGTAAGGCAAGTGTTAAGCTAAACTACATGAAACAACAACCGAAAAACTTTATACAACTGATACAACGAACCGCGAAAGCCTCTAAACGTATCTGGTATAGCATCTTAGGAATGTTTACTACTAATGCTAATCACATAATCGGTTTTCAAATACATTCCTCATAAGACAGTATCCATCGAATCGAAACTTTTTGTCAATGTAATAACATAAATTTCATAAAATGACAAATTTAGACAATTTCAAGTTTTAACTGGTGAAACTTAAGTGAATTCTCAGATATATAATATATTTTTTAAGGAAAATTTCAAATTAGGTATCACCTTCTAAATATTAATAAATATGTCACGTTGATTTTAAAGTAAACATTTCAAGTAACTCAGGCAGTATATGTCATCAGGGGAGCACAAACAAGTCGTGTTGATGAGATGAAAGCCTTGAAACCGGTAGGGTTGTACAGTTACAAAAAGTAGAATAAAGTGTTTGATAAAAAAAATAACAATACATTTAGTTTATTTAAAATTGCCACCTTCTGTCACGGGGGCTAAATCGTTTGATAACTCCTTTTTTTTAAACTTTAAAGAATATTTTATTGTAAATGTAACTTTTTTGAAAGGTTCTTTTTTCGCTCATGCGTACAAGTATTCTTACAATATGAAAGAAGGCGGAACTTCTTTTTTTTATTAAACAAAGTAATTTATTGTACAAATATTTGTCAAGACTATACCTATATACACATTTGTTACGTAACTAATCTTATTTATATATTATAATTTATGAACTTACTTAATCTTATTTTCCTACATGTCATTTTTTTTTTTTTTTATACTTTTAATATATGATTTACTAGAAATAATTAACACCTACGTACTACTCATAACTAGATAACAATTCTTACAATTAATTATTTAGCAAGAACAGTCCACTTGTTCAGGCTACTTGTAGAAGGCGGAACTAAAACACCAGAAATGAGCGTATTGATAAAATTAATGTTTTATCTAAGATGAAGACATGAGCTTTATGGTGGTTTGGACATCTGGATAGTTTAAGTGAAAAGTTGAAAAGAACAGATTTTGAAAGAAGGTAACTGTATGAATAATATAATTTTAAGATGTATGAATCTAAAGAAGTCGAATTTGTGTGATTAGACACAAAAGTTTTTAGATTTGTGCTCTTTACCTACCCGACAAGGGAAATGACGTGATGATAAATGTGTTCATGTATTGTTATCCTTTGAAACACTGTGTTTATTCAAAATATGCCGATGAGAGGTAATTGATATTACACTAATAGATCAGACCTGTTGCAGTTCAGAACAGATCACAGCTCAATAGAGATGGGCAAGAACGTAACATCGTTCAAAGGAATTATTTGAACTCGATCAGTCAACTGAGTCGCGTAGGCTGAATCTTGAAAATATGGTTCAATGGATATTTTAAACCGGTGGGTCTAGCTTATGTTAATGGAATGATTATACATAAACAATAACCTAATTAAAAATTATAAAAAGTACACATTCGATTCAAATAAGGTTACTTTTAGTTAGTTTCTTGTTACAGTTTCAGTTAGTGAGTCTTTCAGTAAGTTTCTTCATAAAAAAATAGGAAGGTTTTAAAAGTAATTGGTCCCAATGATTTGAAAGCAATTTGTCTAGAAGTACGGGTTAATATTTTCATTGTAATTTATTTTTATCAAACACTGTTTATTCCACTTTTTTGTGACGGTATAACCCTACCGGTTTCAAGGCTTTCACCTCATCTTCAGGGGAGCGTAAACAAGACTAAATGCTGTTCGTTCATTTAGTCTTGTTTGCGCTCCCCTGAAGATGAGGTGAAAGCCTTGAAACCGGTAGGGTTATACCGTCACACAAAAGTGGAATAAACAGTGTTTGATAAAAATAAATTGCAATGTCTTTAAACCTCCACAACGTTAATGCCTTAACTATAAACAACATATTAATATGTACATGTATACGAAGGGTTTAAAGAATAGTAGGCGGTTTTGTTTAGTCAAATAAATTTTTCATCAGCATATTTGAGTGAAACCACATGCTTAAAAAAACGTTGCTGAAATGAGCAGTCACTACTAAAAATTGTGCTATTAAAGGGCTTTATTTTACTGTACAAGATAAAAAAAATAGTAATGTGGAAGATGGTATTGGAAATTAGATGTTGTGGGTTCAAAATCTAACAACTAAACTATTACATGTGTCTTGTTGGATATCTTTACATCAATATTTTTGTTTGGATATACGATTTCGATCCAGACTACAATTTATTTTTGTTCTATTATCATAACCATTTTCACACAATCCAATAAAAAGTACAGAGGAGTTTCTCTTGAACATTTGTGAATCAGACTTTCTTGAACAATTGTATCTTACGCTTTCTTAAACAATTGTACTTTACGCTTTCTTGAACAATCGTGCCTATTTTGTTGAACAATTGTGCCTCACACTTTTTTGAAAACACACACTTTCTTGAACAATCATGCCTCATATTTTCTTGGGCAGTCATGCCTCATATCCTCTTAAACAATCGTACCTCACATTTTTTTGAATAACCTTACAATATCTTAAACAATTGCCTTTCATAATATCTTAAAAATCATTCCTCATATTTTCTTGACATTTAATTAAACAATCGTCCTTCACATTTTCTTTAACAAGTGGGGCTCAGCTTGAACAATTATGTCTCACACTTTCTTACACAATTGTACCTTACGCTTTCTTGAACAATCGTTCCTCATATTTTGTTGAACAATTGTACCTCACACTTTCTTGAACAATCGTACCTCATATTTTCTTGGACAGTCGTGGTTCATACTCTCTTAAACAATCGTGTCTCACACTTTCTGGTACAATCGTGTCTCATATTTCCTTGAACAATTGTGTCTCACACTTTTTTGAACAATCGTGCCTCATGTTTTCTTAGACAGTCGTGCTTCATACTCTCTCAAAAAATCGTGTCTTACACTTTTTGGAACAATCGTGCCTCATATTTTCTTGAACAATTGTGCCTCACACTTTCATGAACAATCAAACCTCATATTTTCTTGGACAGTCATGACTCATATCCTCTTAAACAATCGTGCCTCACATTTTCTTGAATAACCTTACAATTTCTTGAACAATTGCCTCTCATAATATCTTAAAAATCATTCTTCATATTTTCTTGACATTTTATTAAACAATCGTCCTTCACATTTTCTTTAACAAGTGGGCCTCATATTCTATTGAACAATCGTACGTCATATTTTCTTGAACAATCGTACCATAAATTCTCTTGCACTCATATTTACTTGAACAGTAGGGCCTTATATTTTCTTGAACAAATATGTCTCATATTTTCTTGAACAATCGTACCTCTTTCACGTACGAGTATATTTCTTGACTTAATATATTATAACGACCCATTTTAGGTTATATTTTTATCTTTCAATTCTTACTTAAATATTTATTGATAATAATCCAAATATTTTTCTTTTTCCATACTCCAAAAATAGTGTAGACGTTTAATCAAGCCCCAAATTTTACGATATGTAATATAACTGCCACATTACGCAAGTGATAAATAATTTCAAAAGGATATCTAAAAATTTTCGGCCACATAAAGATTTAAATTGTAAATTTTAATGCCTTATGCACAATAAAATAATTTTTATAATAACTCGCACAACCGCAGACCCTTTAATCCGAATGCCACAGGACTACGGAGGGATGGCAATAAATCATATTTTTAGAAATGTTAACTTCGGACCAAAAATGTCCTTACCAAAAAGGATTCTTGTGTTCGGAATCATAACGTAACAAATCAACGGTTTCGTTTGAAGTAGCCATTTCATATCTTGCCCTCGAAAAGGTTCCGCCGTCAGCGTTGAATTTCTTTTTTTTTTTTTTTCTTATTTTTTTTTCTTTTGTAAGACTGAATTATTGAATACTGGAAAGAGAAATATAAAAAATTCTCTTTTTCTTTTCATTTCTCTATTTTCTCAGAAGGTTGAACGTGTTTATATTTAATTTATGCTTAATTTTCGAAATATAGGAAATATTTTCAGAGAAACATTTCGATATTGGTAAATTTGCAAACTTCATAATTTTGCTAACAATAAGTAAGTGCTGATGGAATAACTGTAAAATAGATATATTTGAATTAAAAAGATAATTTTTATATTATTAAAAGCTCATTTAATAAATTGTAAAAATGTAAATATCAATATTTATACCTATCAAATAATCCCTATCTTGGCCTACTTAGGAAGACAACGGCCTTCCAGTCCGGAAGCTACTCGTATATGCCCGATTGCCGTCAGTCATTTTCCTTTTCAATTTTTTCAAAGAGTGTTTCAATTTGATTTTCACTTAAGCCCTCTAACATATTTTTATAATAATTAATTTGAAGATATTGTCGCACGGCAATAAATAATTTTAATAAATAAATAATAATAAATAATACCCCTAATAAATAAAAATAATTAATTGGAAGATATTGTCGTAATAAATAATAAATAATACCCATAAATAATAAATAATACCCATAAATAATAAATAATACCCATAAATAATACCCATAATAATATCAATAAATAATATTCCTAATAATTAATTTGAAGATATTGTCGCACGGCAATAAGCCTACAAGGTTGTACTTTATGCAACCTAATACAAATAATTAACCCACATAATCGACTTCCTTCTTGGCCTAGTTGGTAAGATGCTTGTCTCCCAGCCCGGAGGTTTCGGGTTCAATTCCTGTTGGAACCCATATTTTTTTTAAACGATTCAAGTCTGGTTTTCACTTAATACAACTTAAACATCTTTCTGGTTGGTTGGAAGATATTGCCATCTAGAAAATAAACTGCCAGGTTGTACTAAATACAACGCAATTGTAATACGATATGATACGAGACTCTTAAAGAACCCATTAAATCTATTATCTTCTCAACTGTTTCAATAGATTTATTTTAAGTATTTAAACATAAAACAACACTTAGTAAGTCTCGTCGTTTAGTTTTTAATCCGTCTAACAACTGTTTAAACCTTATTTTAAAATTAATCAGAAAACGTATTTACATTATTAAAGTTTTCACATTCACCTACATATCGAAATGCGAAAATTTGGCCTCGATTCAACTAGAAATCGGCCTCTCAAACTCTATAACAAATATCGATCTCTTGCCGGTAAAATCTCTCAACCGACATTAAAACAAATTTATAAATGAGAACAGAAAAGCTAATTTTATAAATGAAATTCTCAATTAATACGAGTATTAAAGTTTACTAATTTTTAATGTGATTGAAATTTTTCCTTCAACATTTTACTCAGTACATTCGTATTAATTTATTAAGTGGGAATTTTAATTTTTTTACACGAAATATAAAGATTCCGTGGCCTAGTTGATAACACGCTTGACTCCCACCCAAGAGTTTTGAGTTCGATTCTCGATCTGGTTAACCTTTCCCTTCCTGTGCTAAAAAAATCCGCGCATTCCGGTGCTGTGTATTCAATACATATCTATCATGATATGTATTGAATAAAAATGGTTTAAATCTTGAGCAAAAGCGCTCTTGAGAACGGTCTGCTCTGAAAATGGCGCTTTATGAATTCTCATTTATTTTTTTGACTGTTGAATTTTATTATCATTTTTATTAATTACCATGTACGATCTTTTATCCACCATCAAAAAGGTTTCAAGAATAATTCTCAAATTAGAATTTTGAGTGCGCATAAATAAAAATGCAATTTGTCACAATACCTAACTGGAAACATTTACGTGAATTATATCTAAAAAAAACCATCAAAAAGCAATTCGCACATATGCACCACCAACCACACATAAAATATCAACTTGAGACAGGTCAAGGCTTAGGTAATCAAAGACCTTAATTCACGAAAAGAAAAAATATATATCTTAGAAAATAATATAAAAAATGTGTATACGTACTCGTATAATTAATCCACTCCAATACACAAAAAAACGCACATAGAAACCTCGAACATATTTACAAATATCTCGAAAAGTTTGAGAGAAACTAAGTCCAAGAAAAAAATCAACAAGAGTCACGCCGTGGCGTCGAATGTATGGTCCAGATAAACAAAAAAGCTCTTTAAGAGAGCTTTTAAAAACATTATAACTGTCACCAAATATGTTTGAGCATAGTCGATGCGATCTAGGTACGAGAGAATTTGAGTTTGAGTTAATAAAACAATTGTTCTACAACATCTAAGTATGATTTATCCTCCTGCTTATTACGCCTTGTTTCGTTGCACAATAATCTGCTTTCAGATATAAATTGATCGTATATTTTAGATTTTTCAAACATACAATCAAGATATCTGGGCCTTTTTGCCGACCAAGGGATATATATTTTTTATCTGAAAGGATTATAAAATATTTGGAATACGAATCGCAATTTGTAATACAACATTTGCTTTGGTATACTCCGGGATTTCCATTCGAGGGTGAGCATAAACCAAGCATACTTTTATTTATGGCAACTGCACAGGGCACATGGCAATGAGCCGCTAACGAATACATCGAAATATTTTTTTTTCATCCGTGCGAAATACTCCAAACAGGAAAATTGCAATGTGATTTATATTCGGGTATAGTAGCTTTTTGACTCAACCCCAATATATGAATCGAGCTTATCTGATGGAGTTTTACGAGGTTATGTTTAATTATAAAAAAATACTCCGATTATGAAATGAACTTTTCAATTCATTGTAAATAATGCAGATTTTGTCGGAGATGTGCAAACTAGATTATTTGAGTTGAAGCAAGTATACAGACAGTTAAGAATAAACAAAATGCAAATAAATAATATTTTAGGAAATGATTTTCTTTTATTTGGGACATTAATTAGCCCTTAAGGATGTTTTTATTTTAATGATATCCAATGCCTGGAAGGAAAACCGCATATATTTCAACAGTTTAGGCAGTCGATCAGAGCGTGGTTGTTATTGCGACAGAAGTTTGAGTGCTTGGGCTTGCAAGAGGAATGACTTGAGAAAGAGGTTTGTGTGAGCTCTTGAGTGTAGTGTTTTTTGTTGTTTACATATTTTTGTATAAATGTTTTTTTTTTTTGCTTAATGATTGTGTGCGGTATATTGTGGGATGAATGTTTTGGTCCGTCTGGAGTGATGAAGTGTGAGGAGTTTGATTTCGCGTGATGTATTCATATGTAATTGAGTATCACTGTTTGTCAGGTTGATGAGAATGTGCAACGGGTTTTACATAATCTAAAATCGGAATGAAGTATCAATCTATTTTTTCATGCTATATGTCCTCAGTGAGATACAGGCAAATGCCTAGTTTACCGGGGACACGATAAATAAAAGGCAACAAACCCAGATCCATTAAAATTGTGTATCCGAATTGAATTACCTGTTTTTTTTTTTTCGCAAATTATGTATATTTCTTGTCATGCGTAAAATAAATAAATAAAATAAAAAATAAATTTCGATACATCATGATGGTGACCTGTTAACATTCACAGCCATACGGGTGCCGCTGGTTCCTTTCCTGGCGGATTCACCTCCGGACTAGTTTAACTCCGCAATCATTACTTAGTGATGTGACCTTTGTAATATTGTTGTTAAAACACCTGTTTTCCAGCCCAGACGACAGGTTTGATTTCCATAGGTAGCCAGATCGTTTAAAAAAGAGTCCCAGTCTGATTTTACTCAAGGTTTTTTTAAACATTTTTAAGGTTGGTTAAAAGATATTGCCAAATGGAAATAAACCACTTGAATTTTGTGCAATTAAAGTACAATACAATAACATCAGCATTTTGCTACTAATGTTGTTCATTCTTGTAGTTGGACCTCATATTCAAGGATCCTCTCGCCATTCCAACATCAATACAGTTTGAAAGCGAAACTGTGACTTGGCGTTTATTTTTTGAAAGAATGTGCCGTTGCACGCCAGAAAACTCATAGGCCACGTTAATGCACTTATAGCGGTTGCTTATCTTGATATGTCGTGATGATCTTGATTTATATTTGTTTGTTTATAAATACTCAGGAATGCGGATAAAAAACGAAAGTGACAGCGGGTAAATAATACAATTCTTGACAGCTGAATGAACAATAATAATCAATGTTTATTTCTTGTTAACTCACTTGTAATTTATACAAGTGAGTTAACCAGTTCGCGATACATACTCTGTCCTTCTCTCGCGCGTGCACTGATTTACAGGTAGATATTTATTTGTATTTGCAGACGGGTCGCAAATACTATAAAATAGTAAACATTTTTGACGTTCCTGGCGTGTGACAATCTATAAGTACTTCATCGGTCATTGACCCTGTATGTTTATTATTTTAACAATAATTGATTTAATTTAATTATGTTTAACAATTCACTTATTTATTTTGACAATTATTTAGGTAGGTATCCTACACACTTAATCGAATAACACGCCGAAGGGGGGAGGCAGATGGTTGTAGTTCACCGGAATATTTTATTTAAAAGAATTAATATGAATGAAGTCAAAGGTATTAACAGCGAAAATAATTCATAAGAGAATTAATCGATTCACTCATATTCGCTTACAGTTTTACTGTAAAACTCTTTAAATTATACTGATTCGTTATGCACATGTAAATAAAAAAGAGTTCCATTAAGTTTTTGGGAAGTGTATATTTTGTTTTATTTATTTATAATAACACAAAGTTTCAGATAATTAAAATTTACACATGTAAATAAAATAAAGTTCCATTAAGTTTTTGGGAAGTGTATATTTTTTTCATTTATTTATAATAACACAAAGTTTCAGATAATTCAAATTTAATGGAAATGCGAACCGTGTTAAATTAAAATGCATAAATGTAGAACAAGTGTATTATTGCGTGTATTATATATACATCGCATAAAAGAATCATATTTTGAACAAGGAGAACCACTTATCCAAGCAAGACCTGTGATATAGTGGTCTCATTCCTTATCCCAAATTCATAAATTTATAATCAAATTTCTAAAAAAAAAGGTATCTCATGCATTGAATTCGTATAAAAAAAATAAAAGCAAAAAGAAAAAAGTTCAGACAAAAGTCCCCCTCAAACCTCAATCTGTCTATTTTCGTTTAACTTATCCATTTATATGGAACGAAGAAGACTCTGTCCAAAAACGTCCGTTATTCGAAGATTTTCCGAAATTGAATATATCAATCGGATAAGGCACACAATGGACCCCTTTGAAAGAGCGTTATCCATCATTATTTTCCCTTTGAGCGATCGGCATCTCCCACACACCATTCCGAGGGGGAGAGAGGGACTGCATCCCTTTCGCTACTATACATGACATCCCTTGGATTTTTTTCATCCCTTAGTTTTTATCGTAAATACATTCTGAAATTGTTTACTTATATATTTTTTATTTAAGTAAAGTTAATATTGAAACTAAATAATTTTGTAAAAAAAAATACTTTAAGAAAAACACCTAATTATTTTTATGTGTAGTGTAGTAAAATTTGAACTGCCAGGATATTGAAGCGCATCAGAGATGTTTAGTCAGGGCTGTTTGCTAGGTTTTTATACACTTCTGAGGCAACGTTTATGGAGAATACTCAAACGTATAAGGCGAACTGGCCACTTTTTCTAATTTTAATTATTGATTTGTGCCACCAAATTAAAGTCATTATGCAATTTATACGAGCCAATAAATAATTCAACGTTTCAACTATATAAGCTTAAAAAATATAACAATCCATCTATAAGTGGAAAAGTTCCTATAAAAATAGTACAATAATATAATTTTTTAATATTTAAGATACTTTATAGTTTTTTAAACAAACCGAGACCGTCTTGTTTTACAAAAAAAATCATTAATTGTTAAGGAATAAAAAATCTCTAAACGCTTTTCATTTTATTCTAACTTTAGGACACACTTTTTAGGAGGTGTTATTAAAATTTAAAATTATGTATGAACACTACACACATTACACTACACGTGAAGAACGTGTAACGTCACATAACAGAAGATCTATAGAGTGGCAAGATATGTAGGGCGGCGCAACAAGAACTGCAATTTGAAATTTAAATTTAGTTCTGCAATTGTGTACTACTGCATAATTAATTTATAGGTTATTTTAATGACGTATGTTCATTATAAATATTATACATTTGACAGCTATAAAATGGCGACAAATTTAAAATTACAGTCTTTGTTGTGCAGCTCTATGAAATAATAACTTCGGTCAATGAAAATCAATATCGTGACATGATTCAAACTTTTCTTTGGCATCAATTCAACTATTTGGATTTGAAAAACATGTGGTTCCAGCAGGATGGGGGCTGACATGGAGTCATACTACTGATGAAACAATGACTTTTTTGCAGGAAAAATTCTCCGACAGTGTAATTTCTCGTCGTGGAAATGTGTATTGGCAGCCACGATCGTGTGATTTAGCCCTTTTAGATTTATTTTCTCAAGGGTTATGTTAAATCTGAAGTGTACGCCAAGAATCCCGAAGCCTTAAATCCAACATCACTTGTGCCATTGCAGATGTACGTATCAATTTATGTGAATCCGTTTTTGAAAATTTTGCTCAAAGAGGCGTCAACAGGAGCCGAGGTAGCCATTTGGCTAATATAATATTTCACAAATAATTTCCACGTCCACTTATTATATTCAGATGCGGAAAAGTGCCTTATCTAATGACCGCAACCATCGCCTTTCTATTTTTACACTCAGTTTATATATATTTATTTTGTAATTTATTATATTTTATGATAATGGGCTAAAGTGCCAATTTGCAACGCCGTTGAGGAGAGTCTTTTCTCTAAACGGCGCTTTATTAATTGTCATTTTATAATAAAACTTATTATGAGCATTTTGAATATAAAAGCTCATAATCTATTGGGTGTTAACATAAGTTGTGTCCGTTTTTATACAAATTTAAAAATGAGAACCAAAAGTAAAACCAGATGGTAAAGGTCATACGTCATTAGACAGAAAATTTTCTGCTCTACAAGATATTGTGTTTGCTTTTACGTTACACATATTATTTGATTTGATTACAAGCCTTCAAAATGAAATGTCAAGTAAACTAAAGTGAGTATTTTCGACACCTCCAGTGGACTTCGATGACGAACGCTTAAACCATATTATTCATGAAGATCCCCTTCAAACCACCGTAGAATGGGCTGAGTAGGTGAATTTTAGTCACACGACTGTATACCACCATCTTAAATCAATGGGAAAAGTCCAGAAGTTCGGCGCTTGGGTTCCACATGTTTTGAGTAAAAACAACAAAAATCAACGTTCGACAATTTCTGCTGGTTTGCTCGCGCGTCATCGAGCTACGCATGGCCACAAGCAAAGGTTCCTTTACCGCATCATTACTGGTGATGAAAAATGGTTTGAAAATGGTGAAAAAAAAATGGTGGTAAAAAATGTTTGAAGGGGATCTACATTAATAATATGGTTTAAGCGGTCCTCATCGAAGTCCACTGGTCGTCCGCAACGCTCCATGTCTCTTAGGTCGAAATTAGCGTCTTTAAAACGCAAAAACCATCGACGAGCTGTGCTTTCTTTCATATCATCTTCACCGTACACTTCGCAAATATCGCGAACAGCTTTGGCAGCTTTATTTCCTCGATTGAACACGAACAGAAGGAGATGTCGAAAATGCTCACTTTCGTCTACTTGACATTCCATTTTGAAGGCTTGTAATCAAATAAGATAATATATGTAACGTAAAAGCAAACAAAATATCTTGTAGAGCAGAAAATTTTCTTTTTAATGACGTATGACCTTTACCATTTTGTTTTACTTTTGGTTCTCATTTTTAAATTTGTAAAAAACAGACACAACTGTTAACACCCAATTATATGTTTAAATAAGAATAACTGATGTTTGCAATTGGTTCTGTCAAAGAATATATAAATAAATATTACTGATTTTTACAATTGTTTCTGTCAAATAATAGCGTATTCATTATTTTTTTATAGTATAAATATTCATATCTCATTTCGTTCTTTTAACATCAAGTTTGTATCACCATTTCAACGAAGGTTCAACTTTATAAAAAAATTATCATTTTGCTGGCATACAAGTCTCAAACATGGTGTGAATTGTCGACTATTATATTATGCATGTATTTGTATATATATATATATGGAAGAAAGCCCAGTATGTGAATGTGGCATTTGGTAACAAAGCAAACTGGA
Source organism: Odontocerum albicorne (assembly GCA_949825065.1). Classification (NCBI taxonomy): domain Eukaryota; kingdom Metazoa; phylum Arthropoda; class Insecta; order Trichoptera; family Odontoceridae; genus Odontocerum; species Odontocerum albicorne. Next base: position 3,502,859 of record OX463847.1, on the reverse strand, counting down.
TAATTGTTAGATAACGTCAATCCACAAAATGCGACCCTGAAACTTGTACAATGAACAGAAAGACAGCCTTATCGGAATACATATTCTAGGAAAATATCATAGAACTAGACAATTAACCCGTGTCGTATACGGTTTCAGAGTTTTTTTTAACACGTTTTTGAACTGTTATAAAACAATACTTGTATATGAAATATTCATCGGGCTTACTACTAACTTCTCTTATGAACATATTGTATATCAATTTTCTAAATAAACGATTGTAATAAACACCAATATTCCACACCGATACATCAATTGACCGCTGATTGTTTTTATTGTAAAATTTTCACTGAGGAGTATTATTTATTCAAATATACATCAGGATAAACAGAGATTACTTAAATCTTATATTTAAATTATTGAAGTTTGCGCATTATTTCATATACACAAGTGAATATAACGCGACATCTGTTATACAAATGAGAACATATTTTTTTAGAGTTAACAGCTAAAATTTGTTTTTTAGATTTTACATTTTTCCCCTAATGAACTTCAGGGCGTTACGAATAGATGTAGATGATTATTAATACAAACATATCTATCCCACCATTACCCTGCCAGTGAAGTGAAACTTTCGAATGATACACGCATTTTTTCCTGCTTTTATTCAGGGGTTCAAGGATACATGTGATATTGGATATATCTCTTTTTTTTTAAAAATAAAATAAAAGAGAGAACATATATTTCCGCTATATTTTATCCAAGTACACATATTTTGCTTCTGCTATATCCATACGTCTCGTCATGTATGCTCTCTTAGTATGAAAACTTTCACTTTTACGGAATGTGATTAATTTCATCAAGTCATGTTTTCCTAGGTTTTCCTTAACTTTTTTACCTTCAACACTATCGGTATAGATTACTTTTGTTATAAATTCATAATTCCTTCTACGTGTCAAACCCATGCAATTCTCCTCTTTTAATCTTAAGCCATTAATCAATGTCACATACCCTAAATATAAATCAAATAACACTGCTTCCGTGTGTACACCCACGTCCAAACGGCATTTAAAAAAAACACATTTTTTAATCTCCCGGTCATACTTGTTGCTTATTTTCATAGAAAATTGTGCGAAAATATAGTTTGGGCTTTGTACAGTATTATTTATGAATTAAACATTGTTATTTGTTTTATCAAACACAGTTTATTCCATTTTTTTTTTGTTTGTGCTCCCCTGATGATGAGGTGAAAGCCTTGAAACCTGTAGGCTTATACCGTTACAAAAATTGGAATAAACAGTGTTTGATAAAACAAATTACAATGTCTCTTAACCTCCAAAATGTTTATGCCTTACCTTTAGTATAAATAATTAATGTAACAGTTTTTATTACAATGTATTTAAACCTCTACAATGTTAATGCTTTAACTACCATATAAATAATTAATTAAACAACAATTAATTTAACACTTAACAAATTTGGACTATTTAATTACTTATTTGTTCTAATAAACATTTCATGTCATATTTCACATCCAACAGTCTCAGATTACGGCGAATAACTAAATTTATTGAAAACTTTCTCTTTCTGCCGAGAAATTTTCCCGCACGGAAGTGAGTCGGAGATTGGTTGGGTTAATCTTCTGTAATTTCTCAGCAATGTCGGATGAAATATGCACTGGGATGAACACAATAAATTAAAAGTTTTTAATAGGATTTCCGTATTACTCAGAAAAGCTTTTGGTGCAGTTTTCGTTTTCCATTAAAAGAACTTCCAAGGGATAATAACGAAAAAAACGAAATAAAAGGAAAAAATAAAAACAACACAAACAACTTGGGGGGGGATTATTTTTTTATACTTTATGGAAGTTCATATTGATGGCTTTTTGATATTTTGTAAGGAAAGAACTTTAGCGTGTAAACTTTTAAACAATTTAATTTTAAATTTCTATGTGATACTAAGCATACGGTATGTTCATATTTTTTTATATATCATATTGGCCATCTACACACATTAGGGCAATTTGTGAACATTCATATTTTTGTTTAAATAATTCCAGCGCCACCGGCGAATTCCATTATTAATACAAAATTAAAACACTATTACCTTGTTTTATTTCACAATGCATTTCAACGCTTTTTAGGAGAGCTATCCATAATGAAACAAATATCTCAATTATTCAACATTTATCTAAAAATATCTTTTACCGAATGAAATAAAATATAACATCTGTCAAAACTGTAATATGTATATAAAACAAAATGTCACTCTTCTTGAAATTAGAATCCATAGACTCTAGCATGGAATGCGCCCGGCCAGGCCGCCGGGTGGACCTATCTACTGCTACAGTGCTCCCCCTCTAGTGTAGCGTACGGTGTGTACCTACGCGAACGTTAGATTCCGAAGCATCTAGCGCCTAGACGGGTTTTCCGTTTCCCTTTGTCGAATTTAAAGGTACATGGATAACAGCAGCGAGCGGCGTTTTTTCCCGAATCTGCATTGTAATACAGATGGGTGATGCGGAAGAGGGGGGGTGGGCTTGGTCGTGTCGCGCACTTCTGTTTGTCTGTAGTACGTTGGTCGTCGATGCTCGATTATGTAGGTCAAGTTGCAGATGGCGTCCGGCGTGGAGGGTTGGTCTGCAGGTGCTTGAGGATGGCGGAGTCTGCGATACTCGTGGTCGCAGCGATGCGCGTGGTTGCAGCGATGCTCGTGGTTGCCGAGATGCTCGTGGTTGCAGCGATGCTCGTAGTTGTAGGGATGTTCGTGTGTTCCAGCATCTTGTCGGTTAGTAGTGCGAGTTCGTCGAGAGAGGCAGTCTTGGATATCGTATGTATGATCGCCAGGACCGACCTCACATGAGCTGGCATCAAGTTCGTCCACATCATATGTGGTGTTGTATCTGGGTGACGGCTTCAAATATAATAAACCACAGGCGTAGTTTGTCGCGCCAGAATGCCGTGATCCGCATCGCCAGCGCGATACCGGTGAGGTTCTGTGCAGATGATGCGTTTCCAGATGCGGGTTCTTGGTTTTGGTTTGTCATTGTGCGGTCGTTATCGAGATGATAATATTTGTTATAGTCGAAATCTGTGTTCAATTTACGTCGGGGTCACCACTTTAGGAGAGCTATCCATAATGAAACAAATATCTCAATTATTCAACATTTATCTAAAAATATCTTTTACCGAATGAAATAAAATATAACATCTGTCAAAACTGTAATATGTATATAAAACAAAATGTCACTCTTCTTGAAATTAGAATCCATAGACTCTAGCATGGAATGCGCCCGGCTAGGCCGCCGGGTGGACCTATCTACTGCTACAGCTTGCTTTGTCATCATCAAGTGAGTTGTTGACAAGATCTGCACCTTATGGTATGCCATAAACAGCAAAAAGTATAGATACCTGTGCTCTATTTTTCTATAAACAACACACATAATGAAATAATTAATAAATAGTTCAGTTATTATCAATTCATCTAATGATGACATACCAAGTGTTGCATTGTGATATGCAAAAAATTAAGCGAAATTAAACAAAGTAATGGTGTTTTAATTTTATATTTATAATACCCTGTAATGTTGCTACCATTGATAACTTTTCAATATACAATAGTTTATCCATTTTTTATAAAAAATTCCTAAAATGTTTTTTAGGAAATTTAAATAAATTTAAATACCTCGGGAGATCCTAGTGGAAGACCTCGCCCCAGAAACCGAAGTCAAGTGCAGAAGTGAAACATCTCGTACGGCTTTTAATAAAATGAGAAGCGTATCCTGCGATGATAATCTAAACTTGAAACTTCGACAACGGTTAGTCAAATACGTTTGGCCAGTGTTATTATATGGAGTGGAATCATGGACCCTCAAAGTTTGTAGTATAAACCATCTAGAAGCATTCAAAATGTGGATACACCGGAGAATTCTACGGATACCTTGGACGGATATGATCAGCAATACAAGGGTTCTTCAAAGAGCCAAAGTTGATAGAGTTGCTGACTAATATTAAAATCCGAAAGGTGTCCTATTTGGGTCATGTGTTTAGAGGAGAAAAGTATAAATTACTGCACCTGATCAGCCAAGGTCAAATAGAGGGTCGAAGAGGTGTTGGCAGGAAGCAAATTTCCCTGCTCCGCAATATACGTGATTGAACTGGTATAAGAAGCGTTAGAGATCTTTTTCGGGCTGCCGGGGACAAATATGCTTACTCTCAGGTGATAGTCAACGTTGGAGGGACCTGACATGACACTAGGAAGAAGAAGAAGAAGAAAAGGTGTTTTGATATAATATTCTTTCGATTTATTAATGGTTTATAAAGTATTTAATACATATAATTAATTACGGTATTCAATACATATAATCAAGACCTGTGTCCGCCCCATAATGACATACAGCATAGAGTCCAGAGCCGACACTGTCAGAACCAAAAATCTCCTTCGAACCAGCGAAATGAAGGTACTCAGGAGTATCACTGGCAAAACCCTTCGTGATAGGTACGAAACACAGAAATCCGAAGGATGTGCGAAGTTGAAGATATTGTCAGATGGGGACGACAGAGAAGAAGGTTCTGGAACGAACACGTATCCAGAATGGCGGAACCAAGAACCGTAAGAATGGCCAGGGACAGTATCTCCCAAGCAAGCAAACCTCCAGGACGACCTCCCAAAAGATGGAAAGACAGCCGGCAGTCGACGTCGCAAGTGGGAAACAATTATGCAGGACCATAACAGGCCAAGAGGCCTAAAATAAGATGAAGAAGAAGAATTAACTATGTATATGGTACATATAGGATGGCCCAAAAAAAGATATACACACTTTTACACCGTGCTATTTCCTTAAACTTGCTACAAGAATTTTTCATACCACGCAAGTTTCGGGTTGACAATGACTTATCTTTTCAGCAAGATGGTGCACCTCTTTACTACAATCGTGATATGTGAACCTATCTTGATAACAAAATGCTGAATAGATGGATTGGACGTAAAAAAAGCATTGAATACCTCCAGCATTCCCCAGACCTCATGCCAAATGTATTTTTTTTTAAAGGATTCATCAAAGATAAAGTTTAGGGCACAAAGTTTAGGGCCAGAATAAATAAATTGAGACAAACTACTGATAGATTTATATCTGTAGTGAAAGGACCAGAATGACCATCAATTTGAATAGTTGCGATAATTATAAAAAATGCATTTTTTTTTCTATAATTTGACGTTTTTGTCTTAGGTATATCGTAATCAATACTGAATTTATAATAATTCAAAGTGTGTTATTTAAATTTTTTTTTTGGGATATCCTGTATTATGTACAATATTTCAGCTGATTTTTTGGGATATCCTGTATTATGTACAATATTTCTTTTGATTTTTTGGAATACCCTGTATTTTGTACAATATGTCAGTGATTTTTTGGGATATCCTGTATTATGTACTGTATTATACTTGATTTTTTGGGACACCCTGTATTATGTACAATATTTCAGTTGATTTTTTGGAATATCTTGTATTATGTATAATATTTAGATGATTTTTTGGGATATCCTGTATTACGTATAATATTTTACTTGATTTTTTGGGATATCCTGTATTATGTACAATATTTCACTTGATTTTTTGGGATACCCTGTATTATGTACAATATTTTACTTTTTGGGATTTCCTGTATTATGTTCATTATTTTACTTGATTTTTTGGGATATCCTGTATTATGTACAATATTTTACTTGATTTTTTGGAATATCCTGTATTATGTACAATATTTCACTAGATTTTTTGGGATATCCTGTATTACGTACAATATTTCACTTGATTTTTTAGGATATCCTGTATTATATATTTTACGTTATGCAGGTACTAACTTATACAACTCGCGTTTAACCTTTCGTCTATTGCGAAGTCTTCTGTTTAGCACTAAAACATGTACCAACGGGACAAATAGGGAACCCTTTGTTGATTCACAAACTTTTGTTTAATTTACCGAACAATTATTTACGCCGTAGTAAATTAAGAGATTGTTTTTTGTGTCATATTTACGAACTGAGCTCTTAAGAACATCAGTACTCGCATACGGAATGACCACGTTGAATGAATGTTCCGATTTCGACATTCTCACATCTTCGTGGGAAAATGAAAGATTAAACACCTAAGTAAACTTAACTCCTAAGTAAGTAATAACTAAGTTAACTCACAGGGATGCATGAGTAACATTGTTCCTGATGTCGTCATGTTATGTTAATACTTCATAATTATGTTGTTTATAGTTAAGGCATTAACGCTGTGGAGGTTTAAGGACATTGTTATTTATTTTTATCAAACACTGTTTATTCCACTTTTTTGTAGGGAACCCTTTGAAACCGGTAGGGTTATACCGTTACAAAAAAGTGGAATAAACAGTGTTTGATAAAAATAAATTACAATTTCATAATTATATTTTTTTCTTGTTGTTTGGTGTAATTGAGTAAAGTAAACCTGTGCCACATGTAAAATTAACAAGTATGTTAGATGACAAGTTTGGAGCAAATGTTAAATTAACTTTTAATTTTTTCATCTACCATAAATTGCAATAATTCTTTATATATTTATATATTTTATTTCATACAGAACCAGTAAACAACAACTTATAAGGAGAGTATAATATTCCGCAAATCACTTATAAAGTTCCCAATGATTATTAAAATGTAAATAATTGGCGAAACAGAATGAAGATAAAACACAATGCAAATAAAATCAACTCAAGTTTGACGTATTGAGATAGGAAGTTGGAGAGGAGAGAGAAGATAAATGAAGATAATAGATACATTATTAAATTTATATGTTCCAAATCAGTCAAAATATTGCACTTCGAAGCTGAAGGCTGAGAAATGACAATATGGAAACAAAAAAAACTGGCTTACACAAAAAACAACTTGAAAATCAATTAGTAATATGTGATCACTAACATTGGTTAAAAATAAAATTCCGATAAGCTCTCATATACCGTAGCTGGAGTTGGGCCATGGAGCAGCGAGGGGCGGATCCCCTTATTGATTTATTAATACTCTATCACAATGAGTTTCTAGGTTATTACGTATCAATTTTGTAAAGAAATATTTCATATTCTCTGGCACTACCATCGAGAGGAGGGGAAGATGCAGACTCAGCAGAGACACATGACACGCATGGCAACTAATGAAATGTTCACCATCCCTAGAGTTAAAACCTCTTTTGCCCAAAGGCAATATGCTTATTTGGCTCCCATTACATACAATGGCGTGCCGACTTCAATAAAAGTAAAGGTAGGAAAACCATTTAGACAGTCGATCGGAGCGTGGTTGTTATTGCGACAGGATTTTGAGTACTTGGGCTTTCAGGATGAATGACGAGTGGAAAGGATTTATGTGAGCTCGTGAGTGTGGGTCTCTTCTTGTTGTTTTAATTTTGGATGTTTTTGTATTTGTGTTTCTGTGTGTTTTTCTTTTATTCTTCTTTTTTTTTTTTTTTCTTTTTTTTTTTTTTGTTTTGAATTTGTTTTGATTTTTATTATTATGATTGTGTGCGGTATATTGTGGGATGAATATTTTTGGTCTTTCTGGAGTGATAATGTGTGAGGAGTTGAGTTTCGCAAGATGTTTCCAGTTGTAGTTGAGTGTCACTGTTTGTCAGGTTGATGAGAGCGTGCAACGGGGTTTTTTTTGTGTTATCAAAAATCGGAAAGAAGTTTCGATTTATTTTTTCATGCTAAATATCCTCAGTGAGATACAGGCAAAAGCCTAGTTTACTGGGGATATGACAAATGACAAATGAAAGGCAACAAACCCAGATCCATTAAAATTATATGTCCAAATCAAATTACCTGTTGTTTTTTCTCAAATTGTGTATATTTCTTGTCATGTGTAATAATAAATAAAAATAAATAAAAAAAAAAAATATAAAGCCAAATCAAATTGAATTATGACAATTTAATATTGAAAAATTCCATATACACTGAGTCCCAGTTTTAAGCGGTATTGCTTTAACTGCGAAAAAAATAATTAAAAAACAATCAAAATAAAAACAAAAGTGCTTTGTTTTCACCCATCAATTTTGAATAAACAATAAAAGCAATTTTATAAACACATTAAGCAAATAAATTTCGCGATTAACATTCTGGTATCAACGAAACATTCCGACTTTCCGAGTTTTAGAAATAGAAAATAAAAATTCTCCAAATTTCCGCCCAAAGTATAATTACCTAAAACTTCGTTAAAAGAATGTGCTGTTTGTTTCGCAGAAGTCCTTTAAAAGGTGTTACTTTTTTACCTTATTATAAGTTCATTTCGTTCGTGGAAAGTGAAAAAAAAATATTAAAATGATTCACCTTCTAATTAAAATCTCGTGAAACGAGGGCAAACGTTCTCCCTCATTCATAAATACAATTCAACATTAATTAGATTATGTTCTGCCTCCACTTTGCATTGTTTCTATTCAGCTAATTTGTTTTTTTTACTGTCCCAATTTACGCTTATTCAATTCCATACCTTGACTATGAAAAGCTTTCAATGTTATAAAAATAATAAATGAAGCAGTGTTCTGTCAGATTAAACAAACTTTTGTGTTCATGATTTCCGTATCCGGACCATCAATTTTGCTACATGTTTGTAGTAGGAGGTCGTCTTATAATTCGTAACTATTAGGTCCTGCTCAAAGCATGAAGTTCGGATAAACTAGCATTTGTTGTTAGCCTGTAAATCTTCACGACCACCTTCAGTGCTACTTTAGTTCAAGAAACCTTTTTTTTGCATGTTTACCTCGCATCTAGTTACCCCTACTCGGAGTATATTCATTTGGTCTCAAAGTGTCGTCGTTTCCGAGAGCTTTATTCAGCCGCCAGGTAGTTTGTCGTTCCAATTTTAAAAATACGCTTTATCCAGATGAATCGTCATCTGTAGCGCTCATTTCTTAAATCTTTTCCATGATTTCAATCTCGATATTGCTGATTGGTGACCATATAAAAGTTGTCATGAGTCTTGGACTTGTCATCAAAACCAATGGAAAAGAACTGGTGTATTATGATAGTGAAAATGATTGTTACGATGAGTTGAATGTCGTTAGGCAAATTTATCCCCACAAAGTTATGTTAAAAAGCTCTTCCGGCTCTTATCGCGATAATTAGGTATATTTCATATGTGTATGACATTCTCCAAAGACCCACTAGAGTGCAGAATTTCAGTACGTGACGAGCCAATTGAACAAGCAACCCAGTTCAAATATATTGGCAAAGAACTGCTCAGCTCTCATGACCTCCCCAGAGAAGTAAGGCCTCAGGTAGATAAAGCTGCAGTTGTGGCGGGCTGCCTGAGAGATGGCATATGGAGGAATAAAGATATGAGAACGGATAGCAAGGTACGTATTTATAAGACCTGTGTGCGACCTATCCTCACATATGGCATCGAAGCGAGGGCGGACACTGTCAGGACAAAAAGTATGCTAAGGACAACGGAAATTAGAACTCTACGCGCTATTGCTGGGAAGACTTTGCGTGATCGTGTAAGGAACACCACAATCCGAGAGATCTATGAGGTCTAAGATGTAGTCAGATGGGGACGACAGCGTCGACGATACTGATACCAACATGTACAGAGAATGAATTCCACAAGAATTCCATACATAGCTCTGCATGGGGTGCCGGCTGGATGGCGTCCACCAGGGATACTCCCGAAACGATGGAGAGATAGCTGGAGCTCCGCATCATAGGAGGGCAATCCTGCAGTAACAGACTATTGAGTCTATAGAAAGTCTAAGAAGAAGAAGAGATTTCATACGTGCCAAAAGAAAGTATATTTCTCGTTTTATGGCACCTTATAAGTACTCGATTATTTCTTACAAACAAAATTTATCAGACTATAAATATATAGTTTTAAAGGCGGTAGTTTCGGAGTGTCCTGTAATAAAAGGTTTATATTTTTTTTAAATATGTGATTACAACATTTGACGAAACTGTTCTCTAGAATTCATTTATCTGTTGTTTAGTGCTTCTCAGTGTTCCTTAGTTTATTCTTTCAGGACAAATCATCATACGCATTCTTTAAAAGAAAGGATGTTTTATCACGGTTTACAGGTGACAAAGGAAGCTGTAGGTGGCCGTGGAACATAATTTTATTCGACAAACAAAGATCAAATATCTTCTTGCTTTATAACTTTAATGTTTTAAAGCGCCACTAATTACAAAAGCTAAGTATATAATTAGTAAGGTTATTGAGCCATTTATTTAATTATTCAGATATATTCCTAGTTTTGAGATAACTTGGCATACAAAATAATGAAAACAGTTAGAAGCCAAGATTTATATTTTGTCAACGGAACGTTTTCTACTAACAACGTTTCAGCATAATTGCCTGAATAAATATATTGTACGTTCAGACAGCGTCTCCGTATACGAGGGTTGTCAAATATATTTAAAAAATTTACTTTAAAATATCATTAATGAAATTTTCTAATTTATATACAATATCAAAAGTATTGTAATAGAAACTGATGGATTATTTAACAAGTAATCAGATTTAATCAAAGTTAATATGATAATTAACGTTGTCCCAACATTAAACTATATATTTATTTGTACAAGAGCAGTAAAAAGTAAAGGAATACAGTTATTTTTTAATAAAAAATTAAAGAGATTTGGAATATGATATAAGACAATCGAGAATTAAGTGTTGAACATAAAGTAACTTGAAGTATCCAACAGGACGAATCTTATGTTTTGTTAGTTAATTATTCTCAAGTCTCACTGCAGAAGAAGATGACTGTAAAAAATAAGTGCAGGAAATTTAATGATTTGAATTAAAATAAAAAAAGGACACAGATTTATTCATATATTGAGAAATAAATAATAATTGAACATCGTTTACATACCATAGCAAGATTTACTTAACCCTTCCCTTACGGTGATAAAATTGAAACGCGCGCTCCGGTGTTGGGTAGTGAGTACGCGATCGAAAATTTGCGATTTTAAATCGGAAAAATAAGAACATTCATAGATAATCCCCTTAATTAATTATAATTGAAGTTAAAAATTATAATAATTGAGATTTATTTGCTGAAAACATTAAAAAAACCATCTGGCAACGCTCACGTAACGGGCGTAGATCTAGTCTCGTTGCCAGCTCAACAGCTACTGCGGCGCGGCAGGGTTGGTGGCTAACTCGGGCGTGGCTTACACTTGCGAGGTTGAGACAATTGAGCTCCTCGCTATTCAGTGACGTATGCAAAAGTGAGATGCGAATATAGTGTCGCGCTTCCCGCATACTCTTCACCTATCGTCAAGACCCAAGATCGAGGCACTCACAGCTTTTAAATGCGAATTTGTTTCCGATATTCACGTAATACTTACGATGTAGTCGATAAATTCTGATTATTATTAATATTATTTTTTAAATCAATGCGTAAATATATTATGGAGGAATGCCTAAAATCTTTACCTTGTATTTATTATATTTATAGAGATATTGATGATTATTAGAAGCAACGTGTTGAAGATACCCAACACAGGGAAGGAAAGGTTAAGAAAGCTTTAAATGTTAACACCTTGAAAAAATCAACAAAATTCAGAACATGAATAAGGGTATGTGGAGTTTCCAACATGAAAAAAAAACTCTCAAAAACTATTACAAAATTCGAAATTAATTAAATTAGAAAATAACTATGACAAAATAAAAATGGGTAAACTTGCCATCAACTCGCTCATGTGATGGAATACAAGTAGCCTGAACGAGTGGACTTGTTTTTCTGAATAATTAGTGTAAGAATTGTTATCTAGTTATAAGTAGTATGTAGGTGTTAATTATTTCTAAGATCTCATATATTAAGATTGAATAAATAAAATAAAATGATATGTAGGAAAATAAGTTTAAATAAGTGCATAAATTATAACATATAATTAAGATTAGTTAAGTAATAAATTTGTATAAAGGTATATATAGCCTTGACAAATGTTTGTATAGTAATTTACTTGTTTAATAAAAAAATAAAAAAAATCGACCCTTATATTGAAGAAATGCTGGAGCAAGATCCCTAAATTCACGAAATCTACTTAAAAATATGCATAGTAAAAAGGCATGTAGTTATGTGGCACTCTTTACATTAAATGTGCAGTTATCATTAGCAAATTACTATTGACACATTTGAATTGTAAAAGTGTCAGTATTTTTCTAACAGAAGTATGGAAACCAATCTGATCCCATATATTGTTCCTATCAACGATATTGTGAAATAATCTTATACAAGTATATTAATGATCAAGGAGAAATGTCAACCTTTTTACAAATAAACAAAAAAAATAAAGGCCCTTCAGCAATAATAAAACAGGATTTAAATACAAAACTGATCTTTGAAATTCTAGAATCACTGTAAACCATACCCTTAACTAAATATTACAAAAAAAATTGAGATTACTTATTGAATTGTCTGAATAACATTGCCTTAGAATATCAGAAATGAAGGTGTCGCGATGTTTAATTGGTGACACACTCATTGATATGTTAAAAAAATTGAGAGTATCTATTGAATTATCTGAATAACATTGCCTTAGAATATCAGAAATGAAGGTCTCGCGATGTTTAATTGGTAACACACTCATTTATATGTTAAAAAAAGTGATTTCAAAACTGTCATTCATGCAAGTAAAGGTACGTGTTTCATACTTGATTTTTTTTCCCTATTTAGCATTCCTTGATTTAATTTTTTTTTTATTAAATAATATTTTTTGTGAACATTTTTATGAATTTTTATCTGATTAATTAATTGATTAAATATTTTTAAAGTAAAACTCAACTTTATTATAAAATGATTAGAAATTTAAATGTGAAAAAAATCTACACAATAATGTTAATCAAAATAACTGATCAGTTTCGCATTACAAAAGTATTGTCAAACTGTACCCAATACATTGCTTACAAAGCTTGCATATTTTTTTTTGGTGCCGACATTAACACTACAATATTATCTTTACTTAACTTTACACAGACTCCCATGACGCATCTTGTACGGGGAAGTGGTGAGCCAACGAAGAGTTGGTGAGCAGAGGAAGCGCTATAAGGACAGTTTTCGAGAGTCGCTTACTTTGTGCGGGGCGCCTGAGTACTGGGAGCAGGTGGCTCGGGACCGTGAGGGGTGGAGAGCCGTATGCTCTCGGGCTGATGGCGTCACAGCGGCTAGACGTGTGAGAAACAGTCAGCGCACTGCGAACATGCGTCAGCATGGCCAGGTGGCTCAGCAGGGTCCACATATCTGTGACATCTGCGGGAGGGAGTGCGCATCTAGAATCGGGCTGTTTTCTCACAGAAGATCACATGATCGACGTGGCAGAACGGTTCAAGATTGACGTTGGAGTAGCAAGGGGATCCTCGACTACGAGGCCCGGCAACGATGACGACTCAACTATAATACCAAACAAGACGGAAGAGATTAATTTAGTTAAAAGGTTTTTCAAAATAAACCATTGAGGTTTTTCCCCTTAACAAAAAAGAGTTTTATTTCAACCAAAACTTTTATCTGATTGGTTGGAAGAGATTGACACCAAACAATAAATCTGCAAGATTTATACGAAATAAAGTTTAAACAAATAAATAATTGTATTGATCGTATTTGGATTGCATAATAATTTTCTTATAGCAAATCTCATTCGTGAAATAATTTAAAAAATTCCTGTTCGTTTTCTTGACTAGGATATAAATCAAATAAACCTTACTATAAATTTTAGACTATGAAAATATGTAAATTTCTGCATTGGAATACAATATGTAAATGAGGCTATGGGAAATAACATCAGTATTGAAATAGCCTGTTATACTTGTTTGACTTTTCTGGTTTTCGTCGAAACGAATGCAGTTTTGCTCAGCCACCGTGGTCATTTGCGAAATTAACTGCAATAATATCTGTGTAGTTTGATAATTCAGCGGGAACAAAAATGTTGTCGTGTTTTTAAAGTAATGTATTTTTGTCGAAACGATTGGAGTGAAAAAAAAAACGTATTTATTTTCATGCCGCGGTCCACTTGTTTAAAATATCTCATGTCCATTTATTTCACGACTTACAATTTAAAAACTTTGTCTGGTATTGTTGTTTTTATTTTTGTTGTGAAATAATTGTTTTCTATCAACTTGCTTTATGAACTTAGACCTTAAATTGAAAAAAAGACGAATGATATCGACATTTAGACTTCAGTTATTTTTTTAAATTGGGTGAATATAAGTAAGATTGTGTCGTATAAAACTTTTACTTATCAAGTCAAATAACAATAAATTGAGAGATCAAACCAACAGACAGAAACAACTTCTTCAAAATTCAAGATCTTCTTCTCCCTGGCTCCATCCCAACTCACTGTCTGCGAAGGCTATTGGGGTCAGCTCTCTTCGTCCTTAGGTTGTATGTTCTTCTGTCCCGGACTACGTCCCCCAGGCCGTGCATCTGCATCAGGTTATCTTTTTGCACCACCCATAAATTCTTTGGCCTTCCTCTGGTTGTTATTCGAGCAAGATCCATGGAGATTGCGTGGTTCAAAATGTGATCGCGTGTTCTGCGTCCAACGTGCCCATACTATCTCAATCACCTCTCCTCCATCTTATTGTTGATGCCTGTACCACCTAGGCTTCAACGAATGCGTGCGCTTTTTATTTTGTATCTTAGGGACACCCCAGTTGACCATCTTAGCATGCGCATTTCAGCAGTTTCTAGTTGCCTGGAGTAAGAGTTATACATCGTCCAGCATTCGAAGCCATAGAGGAGTACGGGCCTGACAATCGTTTGGTATACTTTTCCTTTTAATTTTACTGGCATTTTCGGATCACATAGAACTCCCGCAGGGCGTCTGTTCAACAAGTCTGGTAGCGAGAGCGATTCTCCCCTCGGTGATCCAAAGACTGGCATCATGTCAGAGCCAGCTTGCAGGATTCCAGGGGCAAGCAAAGTGAAGCAGAGGAAACAAATTCGTCCAGGAAAAAGGTTTGAAAAGCTAAGGGCCGTGACTTGGAACCAAAGAACGTCAAGATCTCTGCAACTAGAATTTTAGTCTCGACCTACACATGCAAATGTTGCTACAAATCCTTCACGGATTTCTAATTTCTCCATACTTAATACTGTACTATTGAATCACGGACACTTACTTAAGCCACCACAAATGAACTAGAACCATTTGAAATGTAGTGCTATTGATGATTGATGAATGTTTCATAGATGGACCAAGTTCATTATAATAACATCATGAAACGGATGAACAAAGATAATAAACATTATCCACCATCAATTGGAGAAAATTAGAGTATTTTGAACATATAATGAGAGGAGAAAATATGTGATCCTTCAATTGGGCAAACCGAAAGCAGACGATACGTGGAAATGAGACGCGTGCCTGGTTGTAAAACTTACTGGAATGGTTTCACTATAGCGCCATATATGCGTTCAAAACCACTGGTTCAAAGAAGAATATATCTTAGTTTTTAAAGAAACAGTAAAATGTATTAAGACATAAATATGATTGTTAATTTAAAATTAACAAAAAAAAAAGCGGAATGAAGGCTTCTGAAATTGAGTCGCTTGGGTTCTACTTCTGAAAATCAAAACAATGAATACCGAACAGATCTCCATTCAACTTTACACATTCTGATTTACTACCCCTATCCATTGGCGTCAAAGAGTAATTACACTGCATTCAAAGCTTTCTGCGAACGTACCGGTAACTTGCCAGGTTGTTTAAACTCCAGCCTTTAGCCCCTTTCTAAGTACATTTACTAGGCTGCTAGTCATTTCCCATCCCCTTGATGTCGGACCTTAACAAGTCTTCGATGTTATTCTTCTTACACTTAGGTGTGTCGTTTCCGTAGGAGGAATCCCCAAGCGCTGTCGCGTTTATGATTAACAAAGAAGATTTCGATCTTCTAGCGTTGATCACATTGAATGAGGACTTATTTTATCCTCCATGAATGGTGATGCAATCGAACTGAACTTAACTTAAGACCATGATACTGTTGAAAAGACGATCTTTTGGTGGTAGCAGAAGGAAGATGAGAACATGGTGCAACGGATAGAGAAAATACGATTTTTTTTTAGAAGTCTTTATTCACTTTAAATCGGACAAAGACAAAGAGGGTGAGGATTTTTGTATCATAGCCAAACACATTCATTAAGTGTTAAATACTTATCATGAAATTAGTGTTCATTTACACTTTATCTTTCGTAGATTTTTTTTATGAAACTACATCAAAATAAAAAAAGGTGTTTATGGAAAAGATTTTGGCTGCGTGTCACCCCATATTATGGGATGTTTTGACTATGGCAACTCTGGATTATATTTTGTTTACGTCAACTTTACACCGTCAATCTTATATTAAATTAAATCCAGCCCCTGTTTTGCAGTAAAACTTAATAAGGGAATAAGCTAATGATACACGAAATGACATCTTGTCAAGCGAATCTCAGGAAATGGCGTTATTCGCTTTAATCTCTCTTGTAAATTAGAAACCATCTTTTGTCTAGGAGGAAATTGTTCATTTTCAAAAACAATGACTTGCTCGGTCGGTCGGTGGTTTATCTCGAAATTTTCATATTTCTTTTGTGAAAATCACGTTATATTTTGCTTTTTAGTGTATTATAAAAACGATGAAAGCGTTCTTTTCAAAAGGGTAACATTTTGTTCGCCAACAAAAGCACATGGCAACACCGTTTTTGAAGAAAAACACATTTGGCGGTTTTATTTCACAATTGCCAATTGTGTTACAAAATATTCTGTGTTATGTTTTTCAACTGGAAAAAAATTCTCTTAACGAGAAATACTCGTACATTTATTTAAAAATAATCCGATCCGAGTTTTTATTTTGTTTCTTGATTATGATTTGCCATTTTGCAATTAACGAAATGTAACATGCATACATAATCGTGCCATCACGCTATGTTAGTTTTATGACAAGCAGAGAGGACATATCTCTATTCCCACACCCGGCTGGCTCTCTTTTCGCGATTTTTTTTTGTTATAAGATGTAGAAAAGTGAGAACAAAAAGATTTTATATGACCAAATAAACATGAATGCGGACAAGGCAATATCTTAGGATAAAAAGCGTGGATAAAAAAGTCAGGAGATTTGTCCTCTCTGTCCACACTTAAATGGATATGGGGGGATGATGTGTAATTTTTTGCTTTGTTGGTATTTAACCTTGTTCATGTTTTTACTTGTCTAGACAACATGCACTTAGACAGTCCTAAATATGGATTAATATTAACTGTCCAAACACGTTCTAAACCTGAGTCAAAATTCTCTGAAAATATTTCGAGATTCAATATTTTCACACGAATGATTTCACATAAGTTATAACTTTATTAAAAATGTTCAAGTCAGGCAGAAGGGTGATTGGTATTTGATGTAAAATATTGAATAATCTGAAAGAGAAGTCTAACACTAGCAAAAAAATATACAGTTATTGAAAAATACTGAAAATGGTCATGTTAAAGTTAAAGGTATATTTATTATAAAGCCTTTGGGGCTGTGACTTACAGAGCCCTGAGATCGTTTGAGTCTCTGAAAATTATCTAGTTAAGGTGAATCTAGTAAAAAATCCAAACTACCTCGATCAGCGCTTTAAAATGACTGGTCCTATATACGCAAGATCTGGTATACCACAAGGATCTAATTTAGGTCCCCTGCTATTCTTCATATTAATACATGATATTCAAAATTCCATAAGTCACTCGACATGATCATTGTTCGCTGATGACTTGAAAATTTTCAAAAAGATCAATTGACATCCCGACTGTGCACAGTTCCAAAAGGACCTAGACTCCCCAGTCTCCTAGACCGAGCTAAATCATCTCCTGTTCAACATAAATACATGTGTATGTGTATCTTATAGTCGATCGTTTTCATCAATCCACCATGAGTATACTATACAGGGAATGGCATTAAACAGAGTTTCTGAATTCAAAGATTTAGGCGTAACCTTTAATGTCGAATCACGTTCGTTTGCCATGTTTCACGTTTGATATCGGACTGTTACAAACTAGTCGGTTTTATAATGAGAATATCAAGAGAATTTAACATTACCGATAAACTCCGAGACTTATATAAGTATCTTATTAGAACCAAATTAGAATATGCATCTACTATCCAAATATAAAAACAATATAGAACAAATACAAAAAAAATCCTCAGATATCTGCGGTATAGAACAAAGGGTGATTACCCAAAATATGCTCACCATGTCGAACTTCTCACGGTGTATAACTATAGACGCCTCGAAACAAGAAAGCAAGAATCTATTGCGATATTCCTGCTTAAGGTTTTTCAAGGCTGCTTTAACTGTCCCGCGATTTTAGAAGCACTGTTCTACATCACCCTCTGTTCTACATACCAACTTGCAGGACGAATATCGTGGCTAAACACTCAGTCACGCGTGGTATAGAGATATTAAACCAACTGAATAACACTGTTGATATATTCTCAGTACCGCCTAGCAGTATGAGAAGAATCCTTGCTGATATTCTTCCTAACGAATAAGCATAGGCCCTCTTTGTGTAACAGGATAAATCCGTGCAAAGTGGATAAAAAAAATATGAACTTCCTCGATAGTGTAGTAATGCTAAAGGAATTTAAAAAAATAAGTTCACATATTTTGAGAGATGTTACAAAAAAACTTTGGTCATTAAACAGTGCCATAAAATGATGTAATTATAAATATGAATGAAAATAATACTAACATAATAAATATACAGTGCGAGTGTGAGTGGAAGACATGGTAGAGAATAAAAACAATGAAAGTATGGTTGGATCAAGTAAATGATATTTTGAAAGAATGAAAAGTACGAAGTCGGTTGTAACCTAAGCCGTACTAAATAATCATAGGAGCTGTATGAATGTGGAAGAAGTAAAATATGTGTATAGAGATAGGAAAGTACAACGTTCTGTCATTTCTGCCTACCTGAGCAATGAAACGGTTTGATGGTTTGTATATATTAAGAACGTTAAAAAAACCTTGATCCCGAAATTATTCCCCTTTAGGAGTTTTGTATTGGCAATATCTTCTCACAAAATATTGTAGATAAACGTTTAGCAACTCTTATGTAAAAACCCATACTAAAAATTTATTAAAAAAGTGTAGGACTAACGGTAAATGAACCTTCAAACCCCGAGTTGGAAGACAGGCATCTTATCAACTATGGAACGGAAGTCTTCTAAAGCAGGTAACATTTGAAATCCAGTTCAAACTCAGAGATGTCACTTAGCTCATAAAATATAACTAGTTTTTAGGAAATATTTTTTTATTACAATACAAAAAACATATTCAAGTAAAAAATGAGACTTTAAACATTATTCGAATCTCCTTTAGAGCTATAAAATGTGATGTTCTTTTGCTTTACTTTAAGCTTTCAAAAGTAATTATTTTCCGTTTGTTTCATTAAGTTAAGTATAATAAAAAACTTTTTCAATAAACTTAGTATTTGAAAAAGCACTCTAGAGTTTTAACTAAAGTTAAATAAAGAATATTAAATTTGCCATAAAAATAAGCGTTAAAATTTTAAATGAAAATAGAGCATCAATAAAACAAGCATCGCTGGCTTAATACGGCTTAGGTTGGTCACCATACCTTGAAACTTATGATTTTAAATAATTTAACTGAAACAATTTCTCTCTATTAGGACTTTCAAATAA
Organism: Odontocerum albicorne; assembly: GCA_949825065.1. Lineage (NCBI taxonomy): Eukaryota > Metazoa > Arthropoda > Insecta > Trichoptera > Odontoceridae > Odontocerum > Odontocerum albicorne. The sequence continues at coordinate 3,483,231 of OX463847.1, read as the reverse complement.
ATCTTAAGTACTTTTTTTTATTTTTCACTTACCACAATATATTATTCAAAATTAAAATTGAATTGATCACAATACAAACCATGGAATGTGTATGTAACGTGCATACATATATTAAAAGCCCCCCATGTTTTGGATTTAAAAAACCGTTTCACTGGGCAATGCCTGTGACAATGTAGTCTCATTATTAAATCACAAATTTCATATATTTTCCACATATGCTTTAAAATTTTGCTGAAAGATTCACACTATGTATTCATATATAGTTTAAGTACATCTTAAAGATGTTTTCTTCATCTTAAACGCTGCATCTTTATAAATCAGCATTTTTCTCAATGCCCTTGTTTCTTATTCTCATATTATCTGCAACACCTTCATATGTTGTTTTTTTTTTTGCTGCGTTCAAATGTATATTCTAATGTAGGGACCAAGATTCCACTATGATCAGTGAGCGTGCTTCTTTTGAAATTCTCATCTTGTATAACCCCCCAATCACTCTTTTATTTGCTACAAGTTTTTTTTTTTTCAATATCACACTTCGCTCAGCCCTCCGATATGAATCTATCTAATATACGGAGATTTCTTCGACTCCAATGCTATATATATTTTTTCGTTTTACTTAACACACAGTCTTCGCAGTCTCTCAATCTTAGTATTTAAAAAATCTATTTATGAATTCTTATGACTGTTTACATATTTCTAGTTTATATTTTATTACGTAGCTTTTATATCACAAAAATAATTATCTGACATTTTTGACGACGTTATCGTTAAGAAGACGTTTTTTTTTCATTTCAGTCTTTTGAAATAATTTTATCTTAAATGAAATAAAAACAAATTTCTCACAGGGGGAATATAAAAAAATCCAATCTCTTAGATTAAATGTCAATTTGTCAGATTTCCTCGAAGGAAGCCATTAAAGCTCCTTATGGGCAATAAAACCTCCCTAAATAGCTAATTTATCTCTTTTCTAGATTGGTGTATAAGTATCTCACATTATATTAGTTTTACTCTGCCGTACTACGAGTAATTTAAATTTACTACTTCAAGTTCCTGCGTGAGAACACTCTAAGATGGTTTGGGCACGGAGAACGAAAGAATAAAAAAAGAATTACAACAAAACAAATATATAATTCAAGCAAAAAACGTGGTAGAGAAATACCAAGAAATGTATGATTGTGTCAAATTAATGATATTTTGAAAGAAGGAAATGTAAAAGTCTGGAAAATCGAAGGAGTCGTATGAGAAGATTTATGGAAGTGGAAGAGGCGTAAGATATGTGTCGCGAAAAGAAATATTGCGTTTTTACTTCTCTTTCTATTCTGACAAGTAAATGGCATGATGTTATATTATATAGGGTGGCTCATGAAAGGCTGAAGGATGTACATCGCTGTACTGCGCACACTGCCATTGTCACTCTGGCAGTGTGCGCAGTAGCTCCATCCTGTTGAAACCATACCTCCTGATTATCTTCAACCTATACAGAGACCCGTTGATTCTTTCTGGCTGACCTTCCGCATGTTCAAAGAAATAGGGGTTGATAACTCTTTCAGCCATAACACCGCACCAAACAGTTCATTTTTGAGGATGCAATTGATGCTGATATACGAGTAATTCCCTGGGATTCTCAGTACCCCAAAATTTGCCGATTTGTTTGTTGATGTACCTGTTTAAATGAAAATGGGCCTCATCACTCATTATCAAGTTGTTTAAAAAGTTGTTGTTATCTATAGCTAAGTGTTGAAATCAAATGGCGTTCTGCAGACGCGGCTGAGTATTTTAGAGTAGTAAAGCTCTTTAACATGTAAAAATAATTAAAAATGATCAAGGTATGACTTTTTCAAACTCTTCAGTCTTTTATGAGCCACCCGGTGTATGTATGTACTTGGCTTTAATTTGTTACTAGCTTTTTCCGCGATTTCGTATGAGTTTTGGGTCTACATTATAATTCCTTGGTATATAACGGTGAGATATTCGATACTACGAAATAATTAAGAAATTGTCAAGTAAGTATTTATTTATTGTTAAATTGACTTCATGATTATCTCATTATCTTCCGTATACATTTCGTAAATATTCTTGTCAATGGCTATGAAATTTCATGAAATAAAAAACAATACTAAGAAAAAACTTAACATAAAATTTTAAAAATATATATAATTATTTCTTACATACTTTTTATATATTTTTGACAGATAACCGGGCGTATGTTTGCTATAGCCTGCGTTCACAATCACTCCGTATTCCTCGTGCATACTTTAAATTTCTAGCTAAATGAAAATCGTAAAGGAAAAAACCTGAAAATTGAATGTTGTGACATCAAACGTTACGGTGATTGAAAAGTATGGATGGAAAAGTAAATGTGATATTTGGATGAATAATGAAACAAAGCCAATGGGGCAATCATGGGGAAAAATATGTAAATGTACGCTTTCTTAAGTAAAGGGTATTTCGCTTTTTAAAAAAACCTTTTTTATAAGATAGTTGGTGAATTCGAAATAAAATTTTAAAGATGCTTGTGTATATAATCTGAAGGTGACGTGTTAGTTCTCAATTCTATTAAAAAGGATAGAAAAGACTGGTTTTTATTTAAGACCTCTTGAATATTTTTCTGGATCGTTAAAAGAAATTACTATATGGCAATAAGCTCGCCAGATTGTAATGTATAATTTAAGTACTTGGACTTGCAAGAAGAATGACTTGTGAAAAAGGTTTGTGTGAGCTCTTGAGTGTGGTGTTTTTTGTTGTTTTATGTTTTTATATTTATATATTTTTGTTTTTATTATTATGATTGTTTGCGGTATATTGTGGGATGAATGTTTTGGTCTGTCTGGAGTGATGAAGTGTGAGGAGTTTGATTTTTCGTGATGTATACATATGTAATTGAGTGGCACTGTTTGTCACGTAAGTGAGTGTCCAACGGGGTTTTGTATAATCGAAAATCGGAAAAAAGTATCGATTTATTTTTTCATGGTATATGTCCTCAGTGAGATACAGGCAAAAGCCTAGTTTACTGGAGACACGAAAAATGAATGGCAAAAACCCAGATCCATTAAAATTGTGTGTCCAAATTAAATTGGCCTGGTGTCGAGACGTCTGGTTTAGATGACCTCCGTGGTCTGGTGGTAAGACACATGTTTGCCGATCCGGAGGTTGCGGGTTTGATCCCCGCTGGAACCTTGATTTTTTCAAATATGATTCCAGTCTGGTTAACACTTAGGGCCTATAAAAACATCTTTCTGGTTGGTTGGAAGAGATTGCCACATGACAATAAACTCACCAGGTTAAAAAAATTACTTGTTTTTTCGCTAATTGTGTATATTTCTTGTCATGTGTAACATAAAATAAAATAAGAAATTTAGAGAATTAAAACCGATCGCAATAATCTGTTTTTTTGTTATTCAGTGACACTCAAAACTGTTAATAATTATATTCGATGTCAGTCAAAAAAAAAAATTTGATAGTGTTACTTACGTATTAACGTTTGTAAAAATAAATGTTCTATTAATCATTGGATAAAAATAAATAACGGTTTTCGATTACCTTGTAAAAGCATTTTTGTTTGTATTCTAACGATGTGGAATATTGAAACAACTGAAATGTAGAAAAGTCAAATAAATTAATTATCTTTATGTTAAAACGTTGAACAGTCAATTTAAAACATTAATATTTTTTACAAAATATAATTGAAAATTCAGATTGCACGTCAATTCAGAAATTCACATACAATTTCTACAACTCCCATATGTGTATAATACACGTTCAAACATAATTTCGACAATTTTTCTGACTTTTTACATTTTCTTCTTTTAAAATATCACTCACTCATAACCACACCTTCCACTACATTTACAATATATTTCTTTTGTTAGTTTTTCTATAATCATTCGTTCTACATGCCCAAATCATTTCAAACTGCTCTTCTACATCTTACTTAACACATCAGCCTCAAATTCACATTCATCCCTAATTGCTTCATGTCGTATTTTGTCATACATTAACAGTCCATGTATTCTTGCATTACATATTTGTTTTATAAGTCTTTCTTTTTTCATTCATTCAACATGCCTAAACCATTTCAGAGTGCTTTTAAAACTATCATTATTGCAACAAATTGCTTGTTTGCAGATATAAAAATACAAACAGTGAAAAAATAAGTTCGAAGTATGCGTCATTAAAGATGCAACATTTATTTAATGGGAAAGGCAAAAATGGAATACTTAGCAACAGTGGTGTGTATAAACTTTTATGTGCTGACTATGATAATTTACATATAGGAAAGACAGGAAGATCTTTTGAAAAGAGATTTCGTGAACACAAATCCGCCTTAACAAATCCTCTAATTTATTCTGAAATGGCTAATCATTGTCACTATGAAAACCATACTTTTTCTATCAATGATGTCAAATTCTTACATATCAGTAGTAACGGAAATAAATTGGACAGATTAGAGGTCCTTGAAATGTCTAAGTCAGTACATCGATCCGAACATCTGTTGAACAGTTATATCCCAAATATCTCTCCGCTCTTGGCCGAAATCGTCCCATGCCTCCCACACCCCTCAGCCCCCAACCGTTGAAGCGTGTATATCGGTACCAGTTCGAACATAATTTAGTCTTGTTTGTGAAAGCCTTGAAACCGGTAGGGTTATACCGTTACAAAAAAGGGGAATAAACAGTGTTTGATAAAAATAAATTATGATGCAACGTTTCTTCATCTTCGTTATGCCAATAAACATCCTAAATGCGCATAGTTAAATTAAATAAAAATGAAGTACGTATTTCATTCTAGTGTTTTATACCATTAATTATAAATTAATGTGATTTAAGGATAACGTGTTGATTAAGACGAAGAAGAGCACTCTTAGAAAAAAATATACATTTTGTAAATAAATTTATTTAAAAATATTTTGTATTCATATGGTGCATCGTTAATGTGCCGTTTTCTTAATCTGTATATGAACAAGGGTGGGAGCTGAAAAAACATTTGATTTTTTCGTGGCCAAGCTCGTCCTATATCGGTGGGGTGTATCTCGACCGGGGGATGTTATGAGATAAACCCGGGCATTTTGATATCTTCTCTCTTAAATATATTTTCAGTTATTTATCTTGAGATATAGTAGTATGTTAGATATCGGAATGTGTCCATATACACATATGAACATACTGTGTTGCTATCAATAATTTTATATTTATTAATTTATCTTGTAAATGGTTATTATTTAATAAAAAAAAAACTTGAATTTCAAAACAAAATACTTGTTTCAAAATTCTTAATCGTTGATAAGCCTTACAAATGTTATATATTATATTAACAAAGAAATTAAGTTAACACCTTCTAAATTGTTATAAATATTTGTTCACCCAGATTACAAAGCATCCTGCAACTGTCTCCCAAATAAACTCATTAAAATTTTATCCAAATTTATTTGAGAATACAGCGGGTGGCTCAGAGCAAATAAGGGAATATTCATAACTCAGTATCTTCTTCTGAATTATTCCCCTCTCTAGTATGAGTTTAATGTACAGGGTAGATTTTCAACTGAGGAAGTTGCGTTTTAACCCATCGGCAACGTATCTTTCAAAAGGTTATTTTAAAAATATTAAGTAGTGTCGACGAAATTTTAACCATTTTTTGATAAATTTTGTTTGCATCTCCGTAAAAAAGTGTTTTCTTTTTCATTTATATAAAAAAAGGTCATATACCAATTTACAAGTGATTTACTTACTAAAATATTATTTTCAAATCTGTGGCGTTATGGCAGAAGTTGATATGTCCGTTTTATCTTAGTTTACAGGAGAAATAGTATTAACTTTGATAAGCTGTTAAAATTAGTATAAATAAGCATTTTTAAATTTTTTTCAAACAATATATATTTTGTTTGGATAATGACTGACTCTTTTTCTAACTGAATATTTTCTATAAATTTGGAGAATTAACACAAAATGACACAAAAACGGACATATGATATCAACTTCTGCCATAACGCTACAGAAATATGTTTTCATCAATCTTCATATACTATTGTATTACAGTTAAACTTTAATTTAATATTAATTTATAAATCTTACACTTTGGTGGGTTTATTGTCATATGGCAATTTGTTTCAATCAACAAGAAATATATTTTAAAGGCCCTAACTGAAAATCACACAGAAATCCTATTTGGAAAAAATCTTGTTTCCAAGAGCAATCAAACTTACAGCCCCTGGACTGGAAAACAAGACTCTTAACTCCTAGACTACGGAGTCCATCAATCAGATATTAATATAATTTTTTTTTTAACTTCCGGCTTTGAAATAAATATCTACTAGTATAATTGTTAACCTTTTCATTTATATATAGGATTTTACATTAATTTAGAGAATAGTGAATTTGATATCTAAAAGTTTGCAATAGTTGCACTTATAGACTGATAGCGATTCATAAATTTCTTAAAAAATCGTTAAAAAGCATTTCTATCCTAAATTATATTTTTTACTCCACTGGCTGCCTGCGGGACACTATATGGAGAAACAAACACATGCTAACCGAAAGTAAGGTCAGGATATACAAGACATGCGTCCGCCCCACCATGACATGGGATAAAAGTGAAAGCCGATACCAACAGGACAATAAAACATTCTCAGAGTGGCAGAAATGAGAACCCTACGCTCCATCGCAGGCAGAACTCTTAGATATCGAATCAGAAATGAGACGATAAGGTCTGTCTGTGGTGTTGAAGACATAGTGAAGTAGGAAAGAAGCAGAAGACGCGTCTGGAAGAATCATGTGGACCGTATGGAGGATACAAGACTGACAAAAATCGCTAAGACCCTAACAGCAGTAGATTACTAGGAAGGCCGCCGAAAAGGTGGAAGGACAGCTGGACGTCATCATCCCAGAACAGCCCAACGTCACAAATAGGTCATACGACCTAAACCAAGAGGAAGAAGAAGAATTATAATAACTTATATATTATAATAACTTATTATTCCTTCTTATCTTATATCTCTAAAATCCGTTACTAACTATTGTTGGACTCGCTTCCTCATTGCCTTGCTTTTAAAAATGTCTATACAAACATACTTCTTCTTTTTTTAAAAAGCATTATTTAATGTTGTTGTTTTATGAAATAACCAAAAATATTCCAAGTCACCTAAAGCCAGCTTTTTACACTCATTTTAATCTCCGGAAACTCTTATTTAATGGGAAAGGCAAAAATGGAATACTTAGCAACAGTGGTGTGTATAAACTTTTATGTGCTGACTGTGATAATTTCTATATAGGAAAGACAGGAAGATCTTTTGAAAAGAGATTTCGTGAACACAAATCCGCCTTAACAAATTCTCTAATTTATTAACAAATTCTCTAATTCATTTATTCTGAAGCCATTTATCATTGTCACCGTGAGAATCATACTTTTTCTATCGATGATGGCAAATTCTTAGATATCAGTGATAACGGAAATAAATTGGACAGATTAGAGGCCCTAGAAATGTCTAAGTCAGTACACCGATCGGAACATCTGTTGAACAGTTATTTCCCCAAAAGCTCTCCGCTCTTGGCCGAAATTGTCCCGTGCCTTCCTCACCCCCCAGCCTCCAACCGTTGAAGCGTGTATATCGGTACCAGTTCGAACAGCATTTAGTCTTGTTTGCGCTCCCCTGAAGATGAGATGAAAGCCTTGAACCCGGTAGGGTTATACCGTCACAAAAAAGTGGAATAAACAGTAATTGATAAAAATAAATTAAAATGCATTATTTAATATTTTTTCGGCCTTTTCCGACATTAAAATTTTGTATTGATAAATTTTTCAGTTATATTGCTCAATAATATTAAAAAAATCAATTTATATATCGCCCTTTAGAGAGAAGACTTTTCTCAAAAAGGTGTCCCAACTTGGAATTCGAACCCACTGTCATTGAGAGATAAACAACATCACAGTGTAGAAAGATGGTCGGTGTGTAGCCATTAGATTAGGAACTTCCCCGCATTTATATATGTTTAGAAAATACATGTTTGGTAAGAAAATCGCAAAAAGCTTACCAAGTGGGAGAAAAACTTACAAATAAACTGTTTTATTTACATTTCGTGTTTTCTATGGTTTTCATTTATTCCTCCCAAGCGCCATCCCAGTACATGGCAAAAAGTTTTAAATACGAGTATAGCACAAATATCATTAAACTACCCCATAAACTATAAAACTGTCAACAGTTAATTAAAATATATTTTAAAATATACGTCTGAGAGATTGAGAAGCAAATGGGTTAAGTCTAATGCAATTATTCGCCGTAACATTTTGACCCCATTTATTTAAATACCTGCCCACCGCTCCGGCTCACCTGTGGAAGCGGCGCGGTCCTGGCCGGAGATTAAAGCGGAATTATAATAATAGTAAGGAAATGAAGAAAAATAAAACCCCGGAGACATGACTTACGGGATGCTGTATTACATTAGGGGTGTGAATTATCCAAGAATGCCGGGGTGGCTATTTAATTTTATTAAAATTTCAATCTCTCTTTTTTGACTGAAAACAATTTTCGATACACGAGTCTTCAAATGATGTATTTAATTGGCTTTAAATAAGGAAGATTAAACTTAAGTAAATTTTACGTTGAGAGTCCTATTGGAAAATAATTAGATTTTTTTATTATCATTTAAACGTACTAAAATCACAAATACTTTTATTCGTTTAATTGAAGTTAATTTGAATATTATATCATAGACATACAAAAAGGAACAAACATATTCAACAGGTTTAGTTAATATAAAAAAATCGATTCAATTGACTACGAATCAATTGAATGGCGCTGTTTAATGATCGAATTCAATGCAAGAAATAGTGATTACGATTAATTGGATAATTTTAAAATATCCTCGAATTTGAATGACACCCCGGTGGCATTCTTTAAGCATGATAAATATATCTCAAACATTGTTTTTTTCAGTGCAGTCTAATATATGGGTTGATGCAAAAGTAATGACCGTTTTTTATGATCCCAGGTAAAAAAATTCCCAGGTAAGAAATTATGAATAGTATCTTCTTTTAAATAATTCCATTGTATAAAGGATGCTTTCCCGCTACTTTCTATTCAGTTTTGGCCTGGCCAAAGTACAGTGAAGAGCCCTTGTATTTTTTCAAAATGTCGGTCGATAAAGTGCATTTACGTCATTGTTTACTTTATGAATTCCGTAAAGACACTACCGCGAGTGTGGCAACCAAAAACATTTGCAAAGTGTATGGAGCAGATGTCATCAAAGTTCCACAGGTACGAAGGTGGTTTACAAAATTCCCATCTGGGGATTTTTCACTAATTGTTTTTCACTAATTTTTCACTATTGTGTATTTTGAACTCTTGGAACGCAATCAGACAGTTACAGCAGAACAATATTGTCAGCAATTATCCAAATTGAACATCGCCCTTCAAAAGGATAGACCAGAATTGGTAAACAGAAAAGGGGTTGTGTTTCATCACGACAACGCGCGACCACATGTGGCTATGATGACCCAACACAAGCTAAATGAGTTAAAATGGGATGTTATCAAGCATCCACCGTATTCTCCAGATCTTGCTCCTTCCGATTTTCATTTATTCCGATCACTGCAAATTTTTTTAAATGATAAAAAATTTGATTCAATAAAGCAGGTAAAAACATCCCTTCCTACATTTTCGCCTCAAAATCGACGGAATTTTACACTAATGGTATTAATAAGTTGATAGAAAGATGGGAAAAGGTTATAAGAACTGATGGAAATTATAAAATTGATTAAATAAATAATACAAATCTAAAAAAAAATGTTTAATCGTATATGTAAAAAACGGTCATAACTTTTGCATCAACCTAATATATATACTGTTACTAATAATTATAAAAAGATAATTTATATAGCGCCGATTAAAGAGTTAATACCTGTCAAAAATAGTGCGTTTTAACTCGGGATTAAAACGCACTATTTTTGACAGGTATTACAAAATGTATACTTTACATTTAAGGTTAAGGATATGAAGGTAATGTTTACTGCCATTAGATTAGGTATTTTCCAGCATCCAAATATGTTCATCAAAACACATTTGGTATGAAAACTGCAAAAAACTTATCAATGAAAAATGAATCACAAATCAAACCTTTGTAGATCTTTCAATATGCGATGGTAGCCCAATAGCATAAGGTGAAGTGTTTATGTGTTATATTCATATGTAATCATACATTTTTATGAGACCTCCCAAAAAGGGTTGATTTCAAGTGGTTCCTAAAGTTTCACACGCCACCCACATCTCTAATACTTAATGGCAGACAGTTACATGCCACTTCTTTTCGAAGGGGACATCTCTCAGGTACAGATTAGAAAAATAAAATAGAGACAATAGAAAGTTTGAAACCAATTCGTTCGCTAATCCATGTAAACATAGTTTGACGATCAATGCTTCTCTATGTTATGTATAACCAATCTATCCACATTCGAATGATGCGTTTCATCATTGTCAAAGCCAATAATAAAGAGATTTAATACAAAAAATCATGACGAAATAAAAACAAATTACAATTGAAAACTGTAACAAAAATGCAATCATGCTAAATTCAAATAATTTAATAAAGAATAACTGCAACATTTATTACACCTGTTTATGATTCACTTTTTATATTAATTTATTTAGACCTTACATTCAAGGGTATATCAGGTCCATCAAACTAAATATTAGAATTAAAAAAAAGAATCCACAGGCTTTCTACTAGCTTCATTCCGTGTTCTCTATGCATTTTCATAACATACTCGTACATCAATTTCTCTCATAGCACGCATTTCTGCGTCATTCAATAGGCTTCTTTATTTTCTTCCACGCCACATTTTAATTGGTAATACAATTCATCTTGGCATTCAAGAACATCTAATTTTAAATGGATTTTAATAAACACGCTGTCAAATTTGTCAAGTTAGATGCTCGTATTAAAAGCAACAATTTTCTAAAAAAAAAACCTCGACGAACGTGGTAAAATATGATACTGGCATGGGTTTTCTAGTTCAATAGGTAAACACCTAAAATAATAAACTGTTCTTTTAAATCTTTTCAATTATTTTCTATATCATATATACTGCGAATAAGAATGACGACCTCAGTGGCCTAGTTGGCTAGACGCTTGTCTCCCGACCCGGTTCGATTACCGTTGGAACCCAGATTTTTTTAAGGAAGGTTTCCAGTCTGGTTTTTCTTTAAGGCCTCTTTTACACCTTTCTGGTTGGTTGAAAGATGGCGATAAGTTGTATTGTATACAACGATATATCATATAGTACAAACTGGGGGGCGAAGTGTAATAAAATAATACAATACAATGAAGGTATACTAAAAACGAGTATCAGTTGCTGGGGTTGGGGTCTTGAGATCAGGACATTTTACGACAGGTGTCTGGTGAGGGAAGCGGGAAGCACTCATCTATGTAATGTGATAGCTAGGTTAGGAAGACTGCTAGTGTTTTTTCAGAGAGGGTTGAAGCTTTGGGGTCACTTTCTTCTTAATTTGACGAATTAGTTGTTCCGAGTCGATCCAATTGGTTTGGGTATTATAATAAAACTTTTGCCGTTGTTGATTTGGCGTGAATCGATCTCTTATTGTTAAAGATATGAGTGGCATGTGCAGCTTAAGGAAGCACTTAAAAATATCCTTTTTTAAAAAACCTTAGCACAATTTATGATGGCATGTGTAAATACTTAACATACACTACAAAACATCTTAAACCACATGCTTAATTATTACATATCGGAGAGTCTACAATGTTTTCCATGTAGGTCATCTCTAGGTTAGCTTTTTGAGGTGTTTTTACCAAATATGTTTATATATATATATATATATATATATATATATATATATATATATATATATATATATATATATATATATATATATATATATATATATATATATATATATATATATATATATATATATATATATATATATATATATATATATATATATATATATATATATATATATATATATACATAAACAGATCCAGGGAAGTACGTTATCTAACGACCGCAGGCACTTCTATCCTATCCTTACACTTAGCTTATTTATATTTATGTTGTTATGTTTTTAATCTGTCAATAACAGGAGGTTTGAATCCAAAGTTAGAACCCCATCTATGAGTCTTCTTAGTAAACGGCGTAATATAAATGGTCCATTCGTTATTTTTATTAATAGCGTTCACGATAGCAATATTCGTTTTGATTAAGAGTTCATCAATCGAAACAAATATTGCCAGGCTTTCTAACTTAACAACTACCATAGTAAATTGTGGAATTTATCTGGCAAGGATAAAAGTAACCGAAATATAAACATCATCAAGACGCAAAATTCTGATTGGTATATATAGAGATAACAGATCTTCAGTTATATACTCGTATGTACGAGTATCTTTTACGTTTGCCACATACTTTTAGTCATGTATACTTTTCTATTCTTAAGATTAAACACCTTTTCCAGATTATGTTAAGAAATAATTTGCCTAATTGATTTTTGGCAATGACTCTTGATATTTCAAACAAAATATAACAAAAACCATAAAAAAACTAAATAAAATCGAAATGGTTTTTCCTAAATTTACATTAACATTCAATTCTGAGAATATGATAATCTATGAATTGAACTCGGAGTGCCTGCATGCTAACCATTAAACCACGAGTTTACATATGCTTAGGTTTGGCCCTAGATGCCGCTTCCAGCAGCAAGGTCTTATTTTCTTCTTCCTAGTGTCATGTCAGGTCCCCCCAACGTTGACTATCACCTGAGAGTAGGCATTTTTGTCCCCGGCAGCCCGAAAAAGATCCCCAACGCTCCTTATACCAGTCCAATCACGTATATTGCGGAGCCAGGAGATTTGCCTCCTGCCAACACCTCTTTACCTTCTATTTTGCCTTGGATGATCAGGTGCAGTAATTTATACTTTGCTTCTCTCAGTGCATGACCCAAATAGGACACCTTTCGGATTTTAATATTAGTCAGCAACTCTCTATCAACGTTGACTCTTTGAAGAACCCTTGTGTATAAGGTCTTATAAGTAAAAACAATTGAATAACTATTATACTCCTATTTTGAAAAAAAAATGTTTGTAACTCTTGAGGTCTACCGGATGGTTGCAGTTGATAGGCGCATAATTAGGTTAAAATGGTGCATTGCACGCATCGGCGCTCCCGCCGCGGGGTGAGGCGAACCATAATTGTTATTTTTTTTCCTTACTTTGAATCTCAATTTATTATTTTAGCTTTAGAAAATCAGATCGTTTGTAATTTTGTAATATTTTTAAATAAAGAATATAATGATAGGTCAATTTATAAAGCGCTGTTTAGAGAGCAAACTTAAACCCGGAATTCGAATCCATTATTATTGACATATTGAAGGTGGTTGCTGCGACTGATAGATAGATAGGTTGAATGCCGAGTTACATCGCCTTTGAGGAAAATCTGCTGTGGAAACGGCACGATATAAATTGTTATTTTATTATAAATCAGTGCAAGTCACCGAAACGTATTTTATGCTGTGAAGAATCCCTACAATTTTTGCACTTTCTTATGGTTTTTTTTTATCCATAATAAATTCCATAAAATCTGACGACCAACAACCTCTGTGACCTATTTCATAAGACACCTGTCTTCCAGCCCGGGGTTGTTTTTTTTTTAGTATTCCAGTATAGTTATCACTTAACACATTTAATGGCAAGCACGCGATGTCGCGTGATGAAAGGTGCACACTTGGAAATATCTACGCTATAAAGCCGTGGCGAGCTACAGTTAGTTGTATGACTCAGTATAACTCAATTATGGTCATACGTAAACTGTAAATTAGTGTCAATAAAGATTTTAAGAAGGGCACTTTGATATGGTTCGGGCACGTGAAATGAATGAATGAAAAAAAGTTAGTTGAAGGCGTGGTAGAAGATCAAAGAAACTAAAGTTGGATCAAGTAAATTATATTTTGAAAGGAGGAATGATAAGAAGTTGTAGGAGCTGTATGAAAAGGTTTACTGTGGAAATGGTGAAATATGCGTCTGGATATGAAAGTCTGGGGATCTGTCCTTTCTGCCTTTCCCAACATGGGAACGGCGTGATAGTATTTATCTTATAATTTTTTTTTTTCGGATAAAAAAACATTGTGAATATGTTGTTTATAGTTAAGGCATTAAAGTTGTGGAGGTTTAAAGACATTGAAATTTATTTTTATCAAGCACTGTTTATTCCACTTTTTTGTGACGGTATAACCCTACCGGTTTCTAGGCTTTCACCTCATCTTTAGGGGAGCGCAAACAAGACTAAACTTTTAGGTGTGTATAAACTTTTATGTGCTGACTGTGATAATTTCTATATAGAAAAGATAGGAAGATCTTTTGAAAAAAGATTTCGTGAACACAAATCCGCCTTAACAAATCCTCTAATTTATTCTGAAATGGCTAATCATTGTCACCGTGAAAACCATACTTTTTCTATCGATGATGCCAAATTCTTACATATCAGTAGTAACGGAAATAAATTGGACAGATTAGAGGCCCTAGAAATTTCTAAGTCAGTACACCGATCCGAACATCTGTTGAACAGTTATTTCCCAAAAATCTCTCCGCTCTTGGCCAAAATTGTCCCATGCCTCCCTCATCCCTCAGCCCCCAACCGTTGAAGCGTGTATATCGGTACCAGTTCGAACAGCATTTAGTCTTGTTTGCGCTCCCCTGAAGATGAGATGAAATCCTTGAAACCGATAGGGTTATACCGTCACAAAAAAGTGGAATAAACAGTGTTTGATAAAAATAAATTACAGTATGAATAGTTAAATATAAAATATCCAATAGCCAAATATAAAAAAAATAGCCCACGTCCTATTTATTTATCAAATGACGGAGTTTGGCGTCCTTAAATCGGACCCATACTCCGAATACGATTATCATCAATGTGAAATATTCATCAAAACACTCATTTGTGTGCTATATAGTTTGCGACGTAACAACTCCCGTTGAAATTGGACAACCCTATTTGTTCAAACAACCGCATACAAATTGGAACATATAAACTCGTATTATCAGTAATAGTTTTTACATTTTTATTTCTTTTTTACTGAAAAGATTATATAGGTCTTATATCGCCAGTAAAAATAATTGCACAAGGCCGATCATGGGACTCAAATGTATATTTTTTTTTGGAAATTGTATATTTTTTATTTTCGTCATTTGTAAATAAAATAAAATACCACTAAAGGCAATATTAGCTTGAAAAAAAAAACATTTTGATTCTGGTGGAATTTCGATACTAATAGGTCGACAGTGAACGTGTTAAAGTATCTTTAACATCGTTTTGGTTGGTTGAAAGAGAATAACACATGAAAATATACCTGCTAAATAATAGTTACATTGATGCGTTTTGTATATTACGCACTAAGCTTGTCAATGTGTTAAAAAGTGCAAAGTCTCATGAAACCCACTCTACAGTACACTACGAAGTGTTATAATTTTTTTTTATCCACTTTGCACGGATTTATCCTATTACAGACAGAGGATTTGCTTCTAGCGATAGCTTATTAGTTAGGAAGAATATCAGCCAGGATTCTTCTCATACTGCTAGGCGGTACCGAGAATATATGAACAGTGGCATTCAGTTGGTTCAATATCTCTATACTACGCGTGACTGAGTGTTTTGGTAGCCATGATATTCGTCCTGTAAGTTGATATGAGAAACATGGGGTGATTCCTTGCACGGCTATATTTATTAGGTACATATAAACTTAGTGTTTCTAGAATCGCGGGACAGTTAAAGCAACCTTGAAAAACCTTAAGTAGGAATATCGCAATGGATTCTTGCCTTCTTGTTTCGAGGCTTCTATAGTTACACACCGTGAGAAGTTCGACATGGTGAGCATATTTTGGGTAATCCCCCTTTATTCTGTACCATAGATATCTGAGGATTTTTTTTCTGTATTTGTTCTATATTTTTTTAACATTTGAGCTGATGAGTAGCCCAAACTGTAAATGCACATTCTAATTTGGTTCTAATTAGATCATTATGTTTATTTAGAAGGATATTGGTACTGTTAAATTATCTTTTAAATGCAGTTCAACACCACCATCATCAACGCTGTTATATGAGACAAAATAAATACAGTGTGCTACAAATCTTTTCAAAAAAATAAGAATATAACATATTATGTATTAAAAAAATACGCCATCTTCTAACAAGGTGGGTAAGTTTCCGCCATTTTGTTATTCTGAACCTCTTACAAAATAAGATGATCTCATTTTAACCTTCAGAACCTAACAAATAATCTTAAAATAACCAAAAGGTTCTATTAAAAACGTTTTCCTTTTCAGACCTCCCTTAACACCTTACTCCCACACACGTCTATAATTTATCAAATCATCAATAGAGGGATGTCTTGTATTCCAAATAGAGGGATGTCTTGTATTCCGAAAAACCATCTTGTTAATGTTCTCCTCTTCTTATCTCTAACACTTCAATAAACTTCTAGTTACGTTCCTTTTCACGCACGTTCAGCTGTTGTACCGGCAATTTCTTTTACCCGCGACTTCTTTAACATTTTGAGAAACTCGATTATGTGTGGGGTGACCTTATTTATCGACTTTTTTAGAAGTATCCTTTTATTAAAGGCAATCCTCTCATACTAAGATTATTTGTGTCATCACTGTTAAAACCAAAAATGTTATGATAAGACAGTCAACATGATAAATGAAATTTATAAAAAATAAATAAATAATATTTATCGCATTTTTCGGTCGATAACACTGGTCCATAAAATGAGCCCCAAATTGATGAGACAATTTAGGGAAAATAATATTTTGTTGTACATAAATATGAGGATCCAGTTCATCTTTACTTATCTAGGCATTGTCAAGTTTCACCTGCCTTCGGACGTAAACAAATAATAAATAAATAAATATAGGTTTATTATAATATGTACATAATATATTTAAATACACTTCAAAAACACATAAATTGCAGAAAATAAATTTAAGACAGAAGCTATCAAAAGGTCTGGGCTCATCTAATAACATCCCGTCGGCCAAGATACACCCCACCAATATAGGGCGAACCCTGCTACCGAGACACCAGATGTTTTTCAGCCTACACCCTTGCACATGTATGTTAGAATAAAAGGGAAAAAAACAGAAAATAAGTAGATGGAAGGAAAAAAAACAAATCCACAAATATCACATAAGACGCATCCCAATTTTAA
This sequence comes from Odontocerum albicorne, assembly GCA_949825065.1. Taxonomy (NCBI): domain Eukaryota; kingdom Metazoa; phylum Arthropoda; class Insecta; order Trichoptera; family Odontoceridae; genus Odontocerum; species Odontocerum albicorne. Next base: position 3,466,022 of record OX463847.1, on the reverse strand, counting down.
GTCTTTTTTTCTTAGTGAAAATGCTTCTTTGGTCCGAAAAATACATTAATGAGAATATTTAACATGAAAGATACTTTGTTCTTCCTCTAATATTAGTCCTTGGTTAGTCCACTAATTAATACTTGGTTATTCCGCTAATTAATCCTTGGTTAGTCCATTAATTAATCCTTGGTTAGTCCACTAATTAATACTTGGTTAGTCCACCAATTAATCCTTGGTTAGTCCACCAATTAATCCTTGGTAAGTCCACTAATTAAAACCTGGATATTCCACTAATTAATCCTTGGTTAGTTCATTAATTAATCCTTGGTTAGTCCACTAATTAATACTTGGTTAGTCCACTAATTAATACTTGGTTAGTCTACCAATTAATCCTTGGTTTGTCCACCAATTAATCCTTGGTTATTCCACAAATTAATCCTTGGTTAGTCCATTAATTAATCCTTGGTTAGTCCACTAATTAATACTTGGTTATTCCACAAATATTAATAATAATTAAAAATACTTTATCCCCGCTTCACGTGTTTCTACTTTATATCATAATGTTTGTTGTTTCGGGATAGAAGATTGAACGATTTGTAGTGGGGTTTAATGTTATTAGTGGAAAAACAATAATTTATTGTTGTATATTGTAATATGGAGTTCCAAAAAGTTAAAGCCAAACTTTTTGATGAATTTAAAATATTAATTTATTTTACTCATCACTTTCATGCAAATATAACTATAACTGACGGGTTTATTACAGCCTTTTTTCCGACCAACCAGATTTTGAATCATAATAATTGTTGGTTTATTAGATTGCGTCTTTTACTTCTTGCACGTCCCATCCCTATGGGTGTCCCCCAAGGCAGTATACTTGGACCATGTCTATTTAACATTTACACACACGACATTCCTACTCCCTCAAACTGTAAACTCGCACTCTTTGCTGACGATGCGGCATGCTACGCATCGTCACTCAAGGTGGATCGAGCTGGTCGCCGTCTTCAGATTGCTCTTGAGATCCTTGAGAAATACTACCAGGACTGGAGGCTCCAAATCAATGACGCCAAAACTGAGGCCATCATGTTCTCCCGAAAAATCAAGGAAAGAGTGCCGTCGATGCCCTTATTCATCGGTGGTTGCCTGGTTGAGTGGCAGGACGTGGTTAAATACCTCGGCCTGCACCTTGACCGGCGACTGACGTGGAAAACCCATTTGAATACCATCAGACAGAAGGGTCACAAGGGCATAGGGGCTATCAGTTCGATATTTCATCGACGCAGCTTCCTTTCACCCAAAAATAAGCTCCTCCTCTATAAAACCCTTATTCGTCCTATCTTGACCTATGCTGCACCCGTTTGGGGTAGTGTGAGCAACACGGATCACCTGAAACTCCAGAGAGTGCAGAACAAGGCATTCAAGATATCTTTTAACACCCATCCCAGAACAAATCTTACCCGACTTCACGCTGAACAGCGAGAAGAAACCCTACAACACCACATTCTCGCTTGGACCGTGAAGTTCTATAAAAGCCAACAAAATCACAGAAATCCCTTAGTCGCTGCCCTGGGGGCTTACGAGAGTAAATCCGACCTACCCTTCCGTTATAAGCACAAGCTCCCGAAGCATTATCTGTTGCCTGACTAGTCCACCTTCAGTATTAGCTGGGACGACCAAGGTCTGAGTGAATGTGATGGAATACAAGTAGCCTGAACGAGTGGACTTGTTTTTGCTGAATAATTAGTGTAAGAATTGTTATCTAGTTATAAGTAGTATGTAGGTTTTATTTTATTTATTCAATCTTAATCTCATATATTAAGATTGAATAAATAAAATAAAATGATATGTAGGAAAATAAGATTAAATAAGTTCATAAATTATAACATATAATTAAGATTAGTTAAGTAATAAATTTGTACATAGGTATAGCCTTGACAAATGTTTGTATAATAATTTACTTGTTTAATAAAAAAAAAAAAAAACTTCTTGCACGAAAACGATATGTGAGAAAAAATTAACAAAAATTTGAATAAAAGTATAATCTCAAGGAAAATTGAGTTCAGGAAGTTAATAAGGAGAATGTTTTGGGATATATTATGCTTTTTTAATTTATTCTTAAATATTTATTAGAATAAAGTACATCATATTGAGCCCTTATATGTGATTTGTTGGTAAACAAAGGATTTTTCGTTTACCATATTGGAGGGAGAATTATTTTATTTATAGGAATGAAGGTCGTAAATATATATCTTGTAATTACACATATATGCCAAGACAATGGTAAAAATACATTTGAGAGAGAATGAAAAGGCTAATGGAAAGGCTGGGCAAATCACGTAACATCCTCACAATGGAGGTACAACTTCAACTATAGGAGGGTGAACCCGGCCGCTATTTTGACGCTTGAAGCTCGAAAATTCACACATTATCATAAATATTTTGTTGCCCTTTCTAGTTGTTCGGAAGAAATTCTCACACGGAAATAAATCCACTAGATTTTACTGTTTAAAACAGAAATATATTGTTTTTTTTTTTTTGTTGTATACAGTACAGCCTTACGGGCGTATTGCCATATGGCAATCTCTTCCAATCAACCTGAAAGATGTTAAAATGGCCTTGGATGAAAACCAGTCTGGAATTCTTTTTAAAAAAACTGGGATCCAGCGAGATTTGAACCCGCAACCTACGGGTTGGCAGACACAGGCGTCTTGCCAGCTAGACCACGGAGATCATCTTGTAATACAGTACAGTATTCAGTGCATGTAATGCAGTACAAGCATTTCACTTTGATTGTAAAGTAGATTGGCAACAAACATGATATTCTAATAGTTTTTTTTGGCTTTGTGATTTATTTTCACCAAAAAATATATATCTCTTTGGATTGTGACATTGCAGAAATCTGCCTTGTTATATTGATTAAAAAATAAAGAAAACTTTATACATTATTCATCAGAGGTAGCGATGTTGAAAACTCCCTAAGGAATCCACAAGCCCTGTAGGAGATTTCATCGAGACTCATTACTGATATAAAATATGTTACTTTAGCCATCTACCAAAGTACAAAAGTATTTTACTTTAGCTATCAACACGAATAATCAAAGTCATATAGCCTGTTTTAGTAAATACTTTATTAAATTTTTTTTATAACAAGTAAAATATCTGCAGTTTTTTAATTTTTTGGACCTCACAGGATGTGAGTTCATTTCAAGGTGTCTTTTCAAGTGGACATAACTTTCAGGAGGGTTTGAAATTATGCGGTATAAAAAAATAACTATCATCATTAATCAATTAGAATTTTCTTTTCCTTTTTTGAAAATAAAAAACGCATGACTTGACTTAAAGAAAACAATTTTAACTGAATTAGATAATTACCATATGCAAAAAGAAAAAAATAATAAGTTTATTACAATTAACTTTATTTAGAATATTAAACAATAAATTACTTTAATATTCCACTTACATTAACCCTCGCTCCACAGGTTTCTGCCTATCCCGAGGCCCTCTTTAGGCGGTATGTTCCCGGTTTGTTATGACAGCAGTATTTACGAGTGAATCAGACTGGTGTCATGTTACTTTATTATAATTTAATAAATACCACTCGCATAAAAAATATGGGAAAGATTTCAACTTCAAGATTTCAACTAAACAATACAAATATTTGTTACAATATATACATTCACAAGCATATTATATAATATTTTACATAAACCTCCCTTGTGTAGCTTACCTCCCCTATCTTTGACGTCAATATTTTTTATCTCTACTATTATGAGTGTAGTATGTACTCGTAGGTCTATTATTCTCTGGAAGTAAGTGTGAGACAATCAGGGTTACTCCATCATGTAGGATTCTTCTCCAATGTCGCTGCCATTCAGTAATTTTATTTTGGAGTAAATATAGTAATTAACCAGTGTCGTCATTGATTTATTCCCAAGTATTTTAGTTTGTTCAATCAACCACTGTTTATTCCACTTTATATGACGGTATTACCCTACCGGTTTTAAGGTTTTCATCCCATTAGGGAAGCACACAGAACACTCGTTTGACACAAGACAAGTCTTGTTTGTGCTCCCCTGAGGATGAGGTGAAAATCTTGAAATCGGAAGGGTTAAAGTAGAATAAACAATGTTTGACTAAAAAATAACATTTTCTTTAAACCTCCCCAATATTAATGCCTTAACTATAAATAATTTATTCCTAAAGCAGAAACCCTTGAAAAATTGTAATTTATTAGTATATATCATCGGTATTTATTATTAGCATCTTGATATCTCTTATCTGGGCAGTATTTTAACATGTGACGGACGAGTTGAAAGGATCATTGAAGGAACAGTAGCGACAGGTAACAAGATAAACAGAACACTTAATGTTATAAACAACTATCGCATGATATCTAAAAATGTGTTGGTGCACACCTTGATGTATGGAAATGAAACTCTTACATACCAGAAGAAGGATAATAAGAGCTAAGAATAATAGTTTGGAGATGTGTGCACTAAGAAAATGTTTGTGTAGTATTAACATTTGAAAGGAGACAAAATGAAGACGTCAGAATTAATACAATGGATGTTTAAAGTAAGATGAAGAAAGGTGCTTTAAGATGGTTTTGTCGTGTGAAGAGACTAAATGATGAAAAAATTACTAAACGAGTAAAGTCAGAAGTGAAATGTGTGTGTGGAAGAAGCAGACCTTGGAAAACGTGGCTGGACCAAATTAACCAGATTTTGAAAGAAGGTATAAATAAAATAAGTTGTGTGTTTAAATAGAAAACTTTGGAGATTTGTTCTCTCGGCCTAGCCCGCAAAGGACACGGCGTGATGATATGCATGTGTGTATAATTTTATATTTCGAGTGTGTTGCTTTATATTTGAAAATGTTGAAAATCACCTTTACAGGAATTTGGGGTAGGTTAACGTTTAAATTTAACATATATTATTCAGAATAAACTTGTATATAGGAAAACTCAATATACAAGTTTATTCTGAATACGACAAATTAACATCATGAATTTCTTGAACCGGATATAAAAACCTTGAAATCTACTTGGAATAAAAATTCTAACTTTTTTCAGTCTTGATATTTAATATTGACAGTGAAGTAGCAACCATATATACCTACTATTAAAAGATTTCCCTGTCAAGGGTGGCAGAGAAAACAGAGCTCCAGACTTTTCTATATCGATACACTTATTTAGCCTCTTACGTACACCTTCTCATTCAACTCCTACGATTTCTCTGACTTTCTATGCTTTCTTCTTTCAAAATATCATATACATTCGAAATATGACAAATTTAAATAAATTATTCATTAAGCCATACAAAATATTACTAATTCTATTTTGAATACAATTCTCTTTTTATCTGACATCTTTCAATTTAATATTCGAGATCAATAGTGAAATACTGTTCTTAATAAAAACATAATATTTATTCTAAAAATTACAAGTCTAGATCATTGAGTACTTATTTGAATATGTTTTTTTCTTAAATCTTTTAATTTAACATTCAAGATTGACAGGGAAATAATGCTCTAATGAAGAACATAATTTATACTCGAAATATGACAAATTAAAATCATAAATTCCTTAAGCCAGACAAAATTTTACTTTGAAAACAAAACAAAGACATATCGTCATACACAAATGTAGATATGTACATATGAATATGCAATTAGTGAGAACAGATTTATAAGCCGCCTGGGACTCGGGATAAGAGCTTTGAAACAAGGTTGTCCCGGTCAAATTTGAAGATATGGCAACCCTTATATTATAAAGAGCTTTAAAGCCTCCCTTTAAAGGTATTTCACTACAGGTGTACAAAATTAAGCGTGGAAATTTCAGCTTCTTTAATATGGTAGAGAAACTGGATGGATTTTGATTGCAATTTAATTCAACCTGTTCTGTTTCTGACTCAGTAATTTTTCTTCAGATGTTTCACTCGAACAAAAGACGTGAAATTGCCGAATCGTGTTTATTTCCATTCAATAAGAGAGAGCTTTTTTGGCAGAATCCAATTTTAATTATTGCCTGAGCTGAAACGTAGGTGTTTTCCATCTTTTTACATAATATAAAGCGATTGTTGTATCTTCCATTTCTCTGATTGTGATTATTACCTCTTTTAGAATGAAATCCGATACATTTTTTTATATTGCCGTTTATCTTTATGTTTTTTTATTAGATTGCAAGGATTTTTTTTGACAAAATTTATTTTCCTTGCTGGTTTATTTAATTTAAAAAATAGTTATCAATTTATTTAAGATAAACATAAGAATGTTTATATTATTTATACTTCGGGTTGGTGACTGGGGCTGGGGGAGACATGGGACAACCTCGGTGAGCAGCGGAGAGATTCTTGGGATATATGTGTTTTCCAGATGTTCACCTCGATGCATTGACTTGATATGTAATTACATATCAGTAGTAACGGAAATAAATTTGACAGATTAGAGGCCCTAAAATATCTTCAATAAACTCATACACCTCCTTTGATAAATTGAGTACCCATATTCATTAAATTGATATAACATGTTAAAAAAATATATGAAAAATTGAGTACACATACCCATTGATAAATTGAGTACCCACATTTATTAAATTGATATAACATATTGAAAAAATATATCAAAAATTGAGTACCCATACCCATTGATAAATTGAGTACCCATATTCATTAAATTAATATAACATATTGTAAAAAAATAAGAAAAATTGAGTACCCATACCCATTGATAAATTGAGTACCCATATTCATTAAATTGATATAACATATTGAAAAAAAATAAGAAAAATTGAGTACCCATATCCATGGATAAATTGAGTACCCATATTTATTAAATTGATATAACATATTGAAAAAATATAGGAAAAATTGAGTACCCATACCCATTGACAAATTGAGTACCCATATTCAGTAAATTGATATAACATATTGAAAAAAGATATGAAAAATTGAGTACCCATACCCATTGATAAATTGAGTACCCTTATTTATTAAATTGATATAACATATTGAAAAAAAATATGAACAGCCTTTAATTAATTAAAAATCCAATTCAATAACTTTATAAACCATTTTTAATAAATTGACTAACCATCTTCAATAACATAGTATAAAAATATCAAACAATCTTCAATGCATTGACAAACCATCTTCTTTGCTTCCATACACATGATGTTTAACATGGTTACATAAAGTTGACTTCATTGTCTCTCGATAAAAGCCTTTTACCTTGTGTGCATGTTCATTTCCGAATTATGTCTGACGTAAATTCTCTCTAATGAGTTATGGCTGATGCATCGCTAGCTCTATTCATTTATATGTAGTTGATTTCGAATTTCTCCATTTCTGTGAAATTCGGATTCCATTTCAAATAAAGCACTTTAATACTATAATTGCCTGTTAGTTCTTCTGGTTGTTGATGGTTTAGATATTTCTCAGTGCAGTAGATTTACTTGGAACTTTCTAAATCAGTCATTTTAATCAAATAACAAAAAAACATTCGAGGTTTGATAAAAATATAACGACGATTAAATTTTTTATCAAATAGTATTTATTTTATCATCAATTTCTTACTTTCATCTTCAAAGTTGTCCCAATAGGATGAAATTCACTTTTACAAAAAAAAATTCCGATCCGCAAAACATTTGTGAAACGCACTTTTCTAGATAGTCCCTTTTCTACTCACCCAGCAATTTGGCCTTTATTTCCTCTATGTTCATAAAACAAACAAAAAAGTCGCAAGGGATCATCTCTGTTGAATACGGTTACTACAGCATCACGGTGATATTGATTTTGGCCAAAAAATCACGAATTTCTAGTGAAAAATGATCCACTGCATTTCTTATCGTGGTACAAAATCCAGGAGTTGTTTGCTCACAATTCTGATCGTTTCTTTCGGATAGCCTCACGCATAAAACCTCAAAAAAAGTTCTTTGTCTAATAATTTACAAAATTAAAAAATCTCAGATGTGTCAAAATGCGCTATAAATATTGTCAAACACAAACTGCCCACCCAATATGACTAAAAATTGAAATGTACATCACAGACAGTGTCACCAACGCGAGGAAAAAAAGATGGGCTCAATTAAAAACAATAATTGGATCAACCTTCGTATAAGGACCAATATTAACTGCGGCGTTAAAACTCTTCGTGAGTTTTGATGTGATTGGCAAAACCGCTCTTCTGTTTTAAACTTCAAGTGTTTGGTGTTAATCTTTAGCTTCATCTATTTACCATTATTTTCTTAAGTTTACTAAATTTATAAATCAACTTAGATATTTTAGTATCCCCTATTTTTTCCTGGTTGTCAACATAATATATAAAGCCTTTGATAATTGTATCAATGGTTGATGGTGTCACACTCTACAAAGGTTTCCCATTCATTTTGAATTTTGATACTGCTGGAGTATTTGTTGTTTTAAGTTTGTTTAAAAAAATACAAATTAAATTATCTTTAATGAAAAACAATATTTAGAATGTTAAAAAGAAATAAAATAAATAAAAAAAACACTTATTTTATATTTTTGTGTTCACCACTGGTTTATTTTGAGTTAACTACCGGTTTCGAAGACCTCCATCTTCACCGTGAGGTGAAGATAAACTAAATTGCTCACAATATATTTATTCTGCAATTGAAAATAGTATAAGAGGAATGAGGTAATGGGAGAGAAGTGGGGAGAGTTGTGATTCAATGGTAAATGGGGCGGGGAAAAAATAATCTCACGGGCAGACCAGGGATTGGATATCCAAGGGGATGGATTTTAAATTAGAAATATATTTAGGAGAGGGGTATTATTAAAATTGGTTTGATTGATTATAATATCTTGACTTAATTTCATACTTTTTCTAATCTCGAGAATTTCCAAATTGTCAAGCTGCAATCCCCCTCGGCTTATGTGTAGAATCCGCAAACCACGATTGATATCAAAGGAATGGTTATTTTCAATTAGAACTCGGAAAAATTATTGTTATTAAAGCATCTTAAATGTTCCTCAAATCGTTTTTTTTTTTATTTCTTTTGGCTTTTCCAATATAAAAAAATGATCAATCATTACATTGTAATTTTTAAACTCTTTATTTCTTTTTTATATTAAACATGGCACCACAAAGTGAAACTAAAGTATTTTCGAAGATTCAAGAAATATTTAGAATATTTAGGAACACCATTATAATAAAATAAATATATATTACCAAAATGATTCAAATAATAAAATAAATTTTAGTTATTAATTTTCATTCCTAATACAGGCTTTCTTAAAAATATTGGTATTCACTCACGAAAGATAGATAACATATTTAAAAAAAATACGTTCAAATGTCACTTGATTAGTCTGTCTATGAGTGTTTTCTAATGTCTCAAATCTTAAAAGAAAATTTCCTTTTATTTCTGACAATGTAAAATGAAATGTGTATATCGGACATATGCTTGTATCACCTGTTTGATTATTGCTTGTAAAATTTTCGTGTCGTAATAAAACATCCCTTTATCAGTTAATGATATGTGTTCGGAGTATCGGTTCGATTGAAGGCTTTATCAAATATTGTGAAAGGGACGTGTTATATTTTGTAAGGTCTCTTTATGTGGTCCTCGCATTATCACTACATATGATAAGACAGCCCCTGCGCGCAATGAGCGCGCGACAAGGGTTAAAATTGCGCAGGCTGACTGCATGAGATTCACACAGCTCTTCAAGGAGATTGATTGAAACCGGAATCTCCGAGGATGGTGCAGCAATCATCTACTTATTCTACAGTATTTGTACCGATGCTGTAAAGTATAATTATCCGAATAAAATCTTCAGCCAAAACAAAACCAGTTAATCTGCTCCTCTTTAAGTAAAACATAATTTTTTACAGCCGTATATGACATGTGGTATAATCATATATTTTCACAGCCGTTTATGACATGTGGTATAATCATATATTTTCACAGCCGTGTATGACATGTGGTATAATCATATATTTTCACAGCCGTTTATGACATGTGGTATTATCATATATTTTCACAGCCGTATATGACATGTGGTATAATCATATATTTTCAGAGCCGTATTGACATGTGGTATAATCATATATTTTCACAGCCGTATATGACATGTGGTATAATCATATATTTTCACAGCCGTATATGACATGTGGTATAATCATATATTTTCACAGCCGTTTATGACATGTGGTATAATCATATATTTTTACAGCCATATATGGCATGCGGTATAATCATATATTTTCACAGCCGTATATGACATGTGGTATAATCATATATTTTCACAGCCGTATATGACATATGGTATAATCATATATTTTCACAGCCGTATATGACATGTGGTATAATCATATATTTTCACAGCCGTATATGACATGTGGTATAATCATATATTTTCACAGCCGTATATGACATGTGGTATAATCATATATTTTCACAGCCGTTTATGACATGTGGTATAATCATATATTTTTACAGCCATATATGGCATGCGGTATAATCATATATTTTCACAGCCGTATATGACATGTGGTATAATCATATATTTTCACAGCCGTATATGACATATGGTATAATCATATATTTTCACAGCCGTATATGACATGTGGTATAATCATATATTTTCACAGCCGTATATGACATGTGGTATAATCATATATTTTCACAGCCGTATATGACATGTGGTATAATCATATATTTTCACAGCCGTATATGACATGTGGTATAATCATATATTTTCACAGCCGTATATGACATGTGGTATAATCATATATTTTCACAGCCGTATATGACATATGGTATAATCATATATTTTCACAGCCGTATATGACATGTGGTATAATCATATATTTTCACAGCCGTATATGACATGTGGTATAATCATATATTTTTACAGCCGTATATGGCAGGTGGTATAGTCATATATTTTCACAGCCGTATATGACATGTGGTATAATCATATATTTAAACATCTTAATAATATATATTATACTTTTTAAATAATTTGTATCTTATTGTCTTATACCACACTCTAGCTATATACAGTACAAGCTGGTGAACTAATTGCTACAAGTACGAGTATATGTCAATCACTACCAATAAACCAGAAAGGTGTTTACACAAGCCTTAAATGAAAACCAGATTGGATCTTTTTTTTCGGTAACGGGAATGGAACGTAAATTGCTAAAGCTGCTATATTACATACCTATTTTTACTCGCTTTCTATACATACATATTCGTTTTGCAGTATTTTTAATCATTCAGTAATAATGGGTTCGAGTCCCGAGTGAGAGCACCCTTGAGAAGAGTTTTCTGTATAAACGGCGCTATATAAATTGTCAATTTATTTATACTCTTATTCATGTTGTTGTTTTACGGATAAGTGTAATAAATTTGTGAAAAAGAAATGCCACCATTTCATCACTCCACATGTTTCGTTAAATGGTCCTCTATATCCCAAAACGGAGTTTTTTTTTCCATTTTTCGACACTGGATAGTTCACCTTGCGATTATTTCAATATCAATTTCAAATTTTGTATTTTTTAAATATTTATTTATTTAATTTCATCATTGGTACAATGCACATTTTATTTTATTTTATTGGGTGTAAAAATACAAATGAGCGTTAAAAAAATGATCACTTAAAGTAAAACAAAATGGTAAAGGTAATACGTCATTTGAAAGAAAATGTTCTGCTCTACAAGATATTGTGTTTGCTTGTACGTTAAATATATTATTTTATTTGATTACAAGCCTTCAAAATGGAATGTCAAGATGACGAAAATGAGCATTTTCGACACTTCTTTCTGTTCGCGTTCAATCGAGAAAATAAAGCTACCAAAGCTGCTCGCATATTTGCAAAGTGTACGGTGAAGATGCTTTGAATAAAGCGAAAGCTCGTCGATAGTTTTTGCGTTTCGAAAACGGATATTTCGACCTAAACGACATGGAGCGTTCCAGACGATCAGTGGACTTCGATGAGGACCGCTTAAACCATATTATTCATGAAGATCCCCTTCAAACCACAGTAGAATTGGCTGAGCAGATGAATTGTAGTCACATGGCTGTATACCGCTATCTTAAATCAATGGGAAAAGTTCAGAAGTTCGGCGCTTGAGTTCCACATGTTTTGAGTGAAAACAACAAAAATCAATTGTCGAACGTGAATAGAAGGTGTCGAAAATGTTCCCTTTCGTCTACTTGGCATTCCATTTTGAAGGCTTGTAATCAAATAAAATAATACATGTAACGTAAAAACAAACACAATTTCTTGTAGAGCAGAAAATTTTCTTTCGAATGGCGTATAAACTTTACCATTTTGTTTTACTTTTGATGCTCATTTTTAAATTTAAAAAAAAAAAGGGGACACAACTTATGTTAACACCTAATTAATACATTTCATGCATTTTCATCTAAATTACGTCAAATAGAAAAGAAAAAAATAAATATGTAGTCTAAATATTAGCATAGTGACAACAGGACTAAAAAAATTCACGTTTCACTGTGGAGTTATACCTACATATTTTATTAAGAATTTTAATCGTTTATACACTTTGTAGGTATAACCGTACAATATTAAAAAAAACGTAGTGTTTCATACATCATAAAGAAAAATAATCCTGAAATAAAAAAACATTTATTAAAATAACAATAAAAAACGATGGACTCCGCGGCATAGTTGGTAAGACGCTTGTCTCCCAACGCGGAGGTTGCGAGTTCGATTCCCGTTGGAACATTTCATTTTTAAATATTCTTGTCTGTCTTTAACATATTTCAGATTGGCTAGAAGAAATTGCCACGTGTCAATAAGTCCGCCAGGTGGTATTTATATAACGAAAATAAAAGACAATACAATCCATTAAAACAAAAAAAAATCACTAACAAAAATTTGTGTGGATACAAAAAAAAACTCTTAAAACAAAATAATTCTTGATCTTATGTTATTTTTCCCCGTACAAGTATTGTGTTGATAGAGGACTTATAAAATCGTTTTAAAATTGTTCTTACTTAAAAGCTTTATTGAAAATTTGAACCATATTTTGTACGTAGCTAAAATATATGAGGTATTCCAAACGTTAGGGAAAAAATCCCTTTTCTTTTTACCAACTTCCGAAGACCTTCTCTTTATATTTCGAGTGGAAATTTCATTATTTCTTTCCAGACAGTTTTCCCGGGTACGGTTTTCAAGTTTATCATAAAGCAACTTTCTCTGAACTTTTGCCGATGTATCAGTAGTAAAAACGAAAATGATTTACCGCTTCCCGGGAATAAATTTTCTTTTTTGATTTATTGAAAAAGTGTTTATTTCGTTTAATTTATTAAAGCCAATTAATATTCAACGAAATTTCATCGCTTTCCTCTCCGACTGCGTGAAATTGGAGAAATTCCATTTTTTTTTCTTTTATCGAAAAAAGTCAAATTTTCTAAAGCGCTTTCTTTTTTTTTTTTATTCTACGTTATTCGATATCTCCTCATTGAGCTAATTTGTTTTCGAATTTAGTATTTTTCTTGAGAATCTTTTTGCTTTTTTTTTCTTCTCTAAAATAAATCGACTTAATGATTATCCACCCAAATTTTGTTTATTTATCATTCTTTCTTAAATAAAATGTAGACGAATAAATACTTTTAAAATTCGTGCATAGAGGAAAATGTAGGAGAAAAAACGGAAATAAATATTTAGGGATTAATATGAACTTAAGGCTGATGTCCTGAGTAAAATGAAAATAAATGGTTTGGGTATGTGAAACGAATAAATAAAGACAAAAAAAAATATTCGTTCATTCTTACTTTTTTAGCATACAAAATAATATTAACACTTTTTACAAAGCACGACTTTTAGCTAATGCATTATTTTTTTTAAAAGCATCACTTTTAACAATCTTAGACGTTTTTTGAATAGCAAATGCAGCTCTCGACTCAAAAGTCACATTTTATTACTGGTTTCAACATCCACAATATTAAAGGAATTATTAAATCCACAGGTTATCTTAACCCTTCCTGTCCTGTGATGTGTAACTAGTACAAATAAATATAATAAATACTGGGTTCAGGTTTAAGGTATTCCTCCGTAATACATTTACGCATTGAATGAAAAAATAATATTAAAAATAATTAGCACTTATCGGCCACATCAGAGATATTTTTTTAAAATCGGGAATAAATTCACCAGTACAATCAAACTTGTGCCAGTGTGTGACGTAGTATATTCATTCTAAAAAACCGCTATGGGTAAGGAAGCGACGCTACTCACGTCTCACTCTCACTCTACTTCGGTATAAGGGAACGCAAGAAATAGAATCTCAGTTTGCAGTTGTGTTTCTTCCTTCGAGATATAACATACACAGTTTTAGTCCATCTCAGGTCTCAGTCGCTCTAGCACATTCATCTGAGGTGGTCTTTTTGCCCATTTTGTCAACGTCAGCAAATATTTTTTTCATGTTTTCAGCAATTAAATTTCATTTATTATCACTTTTGACTTCAAATTTAATTAATTCAAGCAATTTGCTATGAATATTCTTTTTTTTCCGATTTTAAATAGCTCATTTTTGCATGTGTATTGAATACACTGGCGGATTATTTTAGCACAGGAAGGGAAAGGTTAAGAACATAATTCTCCTTTAATTTGTATTTGTACCTGTAACAACATAATAAATACGATATGAATCAAACGACATAGCGTACAATCACACATACAAAGCAGTGTAAAAACATGACGGAATAAATAGAATCAGGATAAACTAAAATTAAGGTAGATACACTCGCATACATGACAAAATTAAGGTAGATATACACTCGCGTACATGACAAAATTAAGGTAGATATACACTCGCGTACATGACAAAATTAAGGTAGATATACACTCGTGTACATGACAAAGCTAACCAGGATAGATAGAATAGAGAAATGGAAATTCTTCATTAACGCTGAGAAGCCAAAAATAAAATGGGTGTAAATAATATTTTCCATTTACTCCTCTGTATGTTATATTTATGCTGTAACAGCATAGGGGACAGACATTTAGGAAGAGGAAGAGCGTCATGAATTTAACCACTTTAATTTAAAATTTAATTACTGTACAAAAAAAAAGCTGTTCGTTTTTTTGTTAATTTTTGAACCGTAAATTTATAAAAGGAAGTTAATAAAACTTCTTTGGTTCTTAAATATAAAATATTGTGAGGAAAAGTTATGTCTGAAATTTAGAGCTTTTGCTGTATACAGTACAATTTGCTGGTCGTATTGCCATGAAGTAATCTCTTCCAATCAACCAGAAATATGTTTAGGATGCATTGACTGAAATCTAGACTGGTATCCTTTATTTCTTAAATCTTGTTGTGAATCAAGGGGAATCGAATTTGAAACCCCTCAATTGGGAGATAAGGGGTTTACCAACTAGGCCATAGAGGTTGTCAAGTTTTACACAACCAAGGATTTTTTCTATAAAAGCTCATTTTCTTAAAAACTTAATGACCTAAATATTGATAAAATAAAATATTTTTAATTCACTTTTCAAAAAAATAACATACACATATGTTTTAAAAAGATATTCTGGTTACATAAAATAAAAAATAAAGATAGCTAGACCTTCCTATCACGACATACTTCCTTCGCCTTCTCTACATTTATAGATATTCTCATATAGTTCTTTCGATTTACCTTACCTGTATAATTTATATATATTATAATTTAATTCACTAGATCCGGTCACACTTTATCGGTTTTTCATTTTCCCACTTTACAGTTAAGTCCATATTATACACTTAATTCACGATTCTAGTTTAAATTATGGTTTTTATTTGTAAGATATGTCCAAACTACGAAATACTGTTAAACGTACGCGAATACTATCATGGCGTTACCGGGGGGGCAGACAAGAGAGCGCCAAATTTTCCTCCCACAAAAATTCTCAAATTACTGTTCTTACTCAAAAAAATATTCGAATGCTGTTGTTACCTAATACATCAGCATTTAGTTTACACTCATCCGTGATTTCTTCATAACGTATTCTGTCATACATTGCCATCCCATATACTATTCTCAGTGTATGGATTCTTCAAGCATTTATTCGACTCTTTTTAAGTATTTTTACACATCAACTTTTCACTTCCATATATCAAAATTGATAGCAGAATTCTATTAGACATATATATTGTTTTAAGATTACAAAAGTTCAAATTAACAATATTAATTTATCGTAACCAGTTTACTTAAATATCTGTTTTATCCTCTTTTATGTCGTGCCCTCATTGCTGAAAGCCGTCCTCAATCGAGATGTCGTAACCAAGTTCCTCCTCTCCTAATAATTATCTTTTTTAACTTTGCTCTTTGAAAAATAAAAATAAACCGTTATATCAACAATGAACAGTTTTGTCCAATGCTGAAAACTTTCCCCACATATACAAGTTAATCCGATAGGTATTTGGAGTGCTCGGATTCTGCCCGTAGGTAAACACCACCCTACAAAAGCCCTCATAGAGAGACTCGTCGCTTTTAAAGCGATTCACGTCGTTTATACGCCATTTGTTTGAATTTATCTACCGCGCTTTTCTATCGGCATACTGTTTTTTCTCCTTCGGGAGACCATTACGGCCGCAGCGTATTTGAATGTATAAATATGGATTTGCCACGACCGCACAGTAGCTCAACCACACATTCTTCAGATATAAAATTGAATTTGTAAATAAAAATCCACATTTAAATTTACCATACATTAAAATTCTTCACGACTATTAACAACTTAAATAACATTAAGGTTATGAACGGACTTTTTATAAAAAAAAAATTAAAATAATTAAGAATAAAAGTATTTCTAGTTAAACGCGATTCCGCTATAACGAGATCGAAATAAAGACAAAGGAGACGTAAATAAAAACGCGATTTCGCGATAACGGGATCGAAATAAAGACAAAGGAGACGTAAATAAAAACGCGATTTTGCTATAACGGGATCGAAATAAAGACATAGGAGACGTAAATAAAAACCCGATTTCTCTATAACGGAGTTGAAATAAAGACAAAGGAGACGTAAATTAAAACGCGATCGAAATAAAGACAAAGAAGACGTAAATAAAAAGCCAATTAAAAGTTATCCGATTGAAAGAAATAAGCTTTGTGCATAGCCGCGCGGTAACGCATTGGACTTCCGTGAGGAAGGTCGCCGGTTCGAAACTCGCACTGCCCCGCATCCTTCGAATGACACAGGCATTTTTTCACCTAGTATTCGAGGAAATAAAGATATCCATGATTTCGGTCATATTTATTCTTTTAAAAAGAGAAAAATAACATGCCGGTATGGTCCGTTCGTTACACTCCAGTTTGCCATTAAATACTATAAAGCGGTGTTACCGATGAGTTTGCTTTTGTACGACGGCTCACTCATTTAAAAAAAACCAACTCCACGAGACAACTTCGCTTTCCAACTAAATTGACGTTTGCATGGCGAAGAGATCCTCAACTGTGGGGTCCAACGACAACATATAAGCGTAGTCGATATTCTAATTGAAAATAAAGATACTTTTTTTTTTCATTTTCAGGTTATATGTAAAAACCTATATCTAGTTACAAATTTTCCCTAGAACTATTTAATAACGTAACGTGAGGAACGTTTACCTGTTTACAACATTAAAGATGATTTTCAGGAATCCCTATTTTCCAGAAAGATATTTTTTTAAACTACAGGTAACGGTAAATTTATCGAAATCCACAATAATTTATTTGAAATTTTCTGTTTTTTTTTCAAAATTTGTTCAAAATATGAGACGTTACTTTCGGATATCAATTACCAATGTAGCATTAACTGAATTAAACAAAATGTGTAGAAACTTCTTAAATAACTTATTCTTTTCAAATTATTTAATTAGCACCTTTATTAAAGTGACCTTCGTGAAAAAGCTGGGAAGATGTTAATTTTCCTTCTAGGGTTTTGGATTTCGTACTGGTAAAATAAAAAAAAAATTCTCAATCTGAAATAATTGATATGGTTATAATACTCGCGAGCGGTAGACATGTTCTAATGTTGTTACCTCTTCACATGCAGTAGTATTATCAACACATTTGATTGCCAGCTGTGAGTTTTGTGCTTATTCCAGTGGTTCTAAAGCCCGAACACTCGATTAATGTTTTTTTAGAGTAACTGGATGAGGCACGATTCTCGACATTCGCCATCGTACATGTCAGTCATACTATCACACACTTTTAAAGTTACGAGTGTTATAACCAGACGAACATTTTTTAAATTTTTTGGGTATCATCAGGAATTAGCCCGAAACTCCTAATTGGAAGCCAAATGTTTAACCGATTAGATCTCAGGACTCGTTGATCAATTGAGAAAAGTTTAAAGAAATAAAAAAAAATTAAATCAAATTTGTTTATTTATTTTTTATTTATTGAAACTTTTATTCCATTTGTAAAGCTTGAATTGAATCACTGTGCGCCGGCAGCACAGGAAATACACAAATCTCACCATCTTCCCGCTTATTCGATGCCGTTTCCTTATTTTGTCACTAAAAGTAAAAAAAATGAATCATTGAAATAAAAATATTTCCATCCAATTGCGTTTGATTTATCGCTTGACGTCATGGAATAGGATAAATAAGGTTTTAAAGGTAGAAAAGGGGGAATCCCGCTGTTATATTATTTCCTCGAAATAGTATTAACTCTTTGCTTCAAATATTATTATTTGTCTATTTTCTTCAGTACTCAAAACCATTTTTTAAGAATATATATATTTTTTAAAGACAATTTGAATTCACGACGTGCAAGATACTAGAAAAACATCTTGAGCCATCAAAAGTAAATTATGTTTGGAAACCATAGAAATATAATTAACCCATCGTGAAAACAAATCATTTCTTGTAGAAGAATTCCTTCATCAAGTGAAATAACCATTAATTTATTTAAAAGTCGAGCTTTTTATTGCTTCGAAAATATCGTATAGAGGCGCTTTTTTGCAGCTAAATAATAAATGTTATTTTATTTTAAGAACTTTACTTATATAAGAAGAAAAAATATGAAACCTTGAGAAAAATAATTATTTTTGGCATTATAACTTTTTTTAATGTCAGCCAGTTGGCATCCACATAGGCTCTCTATCTTCTTCTTCTTCCCCCTCTTATTTTAGGCCTGTTGGCCTGTTATGGTCCTGCATCATTGTTTGCCTCTTGCGACGTCGACTGCCAGCTGTCTTTCCATATTTTGGGAGGTCGTCCTGGAGGTCTGCTTGCTTGGGGGATACTGTCCCTGACCATTCTTACGGCTCTCTATCACGTCATTATAATGATAAGAATAATAAAGTGTAATTTCTATAGCGCTATTTAGAAAGCAGACTCTTCTAAAAAGGCTCTGTAACTCGGGATAAGAATCCACTACTATTGATAGATTGAAATATTAAAAAATAAATGAACAAGGTTTTAGGGTAGGAAGATAATATCATGTTACTATGGACCACCCACATCTATTGAACACACATCAAAATTAGGTATGGTCTATTGACGCAAAGATATCAATTTAAAAAAATATAATCAAGTTTGCAATTTATTTTTATCAAACACTGTTTATTCCACTTTTGATAAAAATAAATTACAATGTATTTAAACCTCCACAACGTTAATGCCTTAACTATAAACAACAACATAATCAAGTATTTTTTTCTACAATATATTCTTTATCGACAATCACATTATTTTTTTTAAATGTTACCGAATTATGTGTAAGACGTTTTAAATTATTAAAAGAATATTAAAAAAATATTTTCAACTAAACAATAGACGACCTCCGTTGCCTAGTTTGCAAAATACATTGGTCTCCCTAGCCGGAGGTTGCGGGTTTGATTTCCGTATTCTTTTAAAAGGAGTCAAGTCTTGTTTTCACTTAAGGCCTTTTTAACATATTTTTGGTTGACTGGAAGATATTGCCACATGGTAATAAGCCCGCCAGATTGTACAGTATACAACGAAAGTGTAATATAATTATATACAATTGGCGATTTTTTGTATGTTCTGTTTCCGAAACTTTTTTCTGAAAATTGTAAGTAATTTATTTTATCAAACACTGTTTATTCCACTTTTTTGTTACGGTTTAACCCTACCGGTTTCAAGGTTTTCACCTCATCTTCAAGGGAGCACAAACAAGGCTAAATTCTGTTCGAACTGGTACCGAACTAGTCGGTACCAGTTTGAACAGAATTTAGTCTTGTTTGTGCTCCCCTGAAGATGAGGTTAAAGCCTTGAAACCGGTAGGGTTATACCGTTACAAAAAAAGTGGATTAAACAGTGTTTGATAAAATAAATTACAATATCTTGAAACCTCCACAACGTTAATGCCTTTACCAGATACGTTAATGTCTTAACCATAACGACGACCTCCGTGGCCTGGTGGTAAGACACTTGTCTGCCGATCCAGAGGTTGCGGGTTCGATCCCCGCTGGAATCCGGATTGTTTTTAAATAGGATTCCAGTCTGGTTAACACTTAGGGCAAATAAAAACATTTTTGTGGTTGGTTGGAAGAGATTGCCACATGGCAATAAACTCGCCAGGTTAAAAAAATTGTAAGTTCTTAGTAAGAGTAATTAAAGATTGTAAATGTATTAATTTTGGTGGATCAGAGTGAAATATTTATTCCAAGAAGTTTTGTTTGCTATTTAAATTTTCGTTTCATTATCAAAATTAATTGTTGTGTCTCGTATTTTTTTATTACATCCTCTTTCTATATACTTGCGCCATGTCATCTTAATTATAGTATTTTTGAAGTTGCTTTCATGGTGTAAATTCTGCACTATTGCTTAGTGCAGAATTTACACCATGAAAGCAACTTCAAAAATACTATAATTAAGATGACATGGCGCAAGTATATAGAAAGAGGATGTAATAAAAAAATACGAGACACAACAATTAATTTTGATAATGAAACGAAAATTTAAATAGCATCGATTAGAGAGCTGACTCTATTCAGGGCCCCTCTAATTTGGAATTAGAACCCACTCAAAAGGAATGTTTAAAAATATGATATATTAAAAAATAAAACAAGTTGGGTGTAAGGCTAGGAAAGTGACAGTTGGGGTAATAAGATTAGTTGGGTGTAAGGATAGGAAAGTGGCAGTTGGGGTAATAAGATTAGGTTCTTTCTCGAATCTGCATATGTTTAGACAAACATATTTGATAAGAAAACCGTAAACACTTATTAAAGGCAGACAAACTACAATGAAACCTTTGTAGATCTTCCTATCTTATATGTAATTTTAATACGGTCGGAGGCTGTGATCTTACAGTTAGCAATGAGGCTAAGCAAACGTGCGCCCCAGGTTCGATTTCTAGCGTTTTTCTCATAGGCCGTTTTATATCTGTTTTACTGGTGCTTATACGCGGCGATTTTATAGTTATTAGCTTGGGTGGAACATTATTTGTTGTCTTTAATTAGTTAGTTTATACAGGCTGTCTCAATACTCCGATTATTAATAAATGTATCATATACGATATGATTATGGTTATA